>VZTG01009228.1:2945971-2989461 GCA_013397845.1 Melanocharis versteri | reverse complement strand
CGGCGAGCGGCGAGCCGGCAGCGGGGCTGGGTGCGAGGCGAGCCCCCGCGGCTTCAACCCGCCCTTCGGAGGGAGCAGCGTGCTCTGCGAGCGCTTCGCCACTTGTCAGAGAGGTTTTCAGGCGCGGGGCGGGAAGCGCCCCCCCTCCGCCTCCCGCTCCCCTCCCCGCCGCCGCCGGAGGACTTGTTGCTCCCGCTCCACCTGCCTGCCGGCGCCCAGCAGCCGCGCCGCGCCAGGCGGGAAAGCCCGCAGGCGGCAGGCAGCCCGCGCTGCCCCGCTGTCAGCCGCGGAGCCGCCGCCCCGCATCCCCGCCCTCATCGGCATAATTTATTCACCTAGGCGGAGGGGCGGCCGCGGGGGGCTCTCTTTGCATGATGTAGGCACGGCGTGCAGGACATCAGACTCACAAATTAGGAGGGCGAGGGTCGCAGAGGCCTCGGGAGGGGCGCCCGTACCGGGGAGGGGGCTGCAAGGGGTCCCGCCGGGGAAGCTCCGGAACACCGAGGAAATTTACGGCAGTTTATTGCTGGGCTGTCGTGCCCACGGTGCAGGCATAAAGCACGGGAGCGCTCCGTTGTCCCGTTCTTTTTTTAGAGTGCGGAGGATAAACGTGTATAACTCACCGTTGCAGGCAGGCGACGCGAGGGCTCACTTCCAAAGAAGCAGCATACAGTAATTTCCTATTGTATGAAGGTT
Source organism: Melanocharis versteri (assembly GCA_013397845.1). NCBI lineage: Eukaryota > Metazoa > Chordata > Aves > Passeriformes > Melanocharitidae > Melanocharis > Melanocharis versteri. The sequence goes on along the minus strand of VZTG01009228.1, from coordinate 2,988,765 downwards.
TAATTTTAGCCAATTTTCTTTCTGCTTGTTTATTTATCAAGTTGCTTCTTCACTGTTCCGTGCACACTGGCAGTTTTCCTTGTGCCTGGCTTGGTTGACTAGAAAAGGAGCATCAACATCCAAAAACTGCAGGTGTGGCCTGATGGGACGTTTGGTGGTTTCTGGTCCTTTCCTGTCTGCCTCTTACCTTCCAGTGCTTCATTGACCTGCTGTAGTTTGGTTCTCATCTTGGCATTACCACAGTGCATCTCCTATAAAGCATTTTTGTGCAACATTTCTTGTGTTTGGTACACTTTTGGAACCAGAGAAACTTCTCAAAGCAGGACCAGATATTGAAAGAACACATAGCTCACCCTGTTTGGCATTTACTTACATGAACACTGACTACTTACAAGATATAGGATGAAAAAGATACTTGTCCAACTACAGCACTTCTTAGGCAAGACTAAGAGTGTTGGTTTATGCTATGAGTCAAGTTTCCTTGTGGAATCATGTTTGTGCAGTTTTATTACCTATTGTTTCCCAAGTATTCAAGCAGTCGCAACTGCCATGAAGACATGGATCCAAAAAAGCTTTGTGGGTTTCAGTCTAATTACTTAGACTTTGAATAAAGTGTATGGGAAGTTCATAGCTAGTCATTTATTCTTCATAATTTGTCTCTTCTTTCTAAACAAAAAGTTTTGTGTACTCTAGTCAGAGAGAAGAAATCATGATTACATAGCCCTAGGTGATAGTTTCTTCACAATAAACAGTTAAGGGTTGCAATGGACGGTTTGCGAACAAATTCCACCAAGCAGCACATACCTTACGTTCAGGACTTGTGACTAACAGCTGCACTTTTCAAAGCAAGGACTTGCTCATAGACTATCTGTTGGCAATCAGAAGTTGAAATAGTACTTGGAATTAATAAACTGACAGCAGAAAATAAGTAATACCCGCATGCTCTTATTTGGCGCCCAGCATGGGCTCCCTGAGTACGGTATGAGCAGTGCCCAGGCTGCCTCAGAGTGGCTGGCAGCACACTGGAAGCCATTGGTGCCAGCTCCAGCGCTTCACATTACCCCCTGTCGTTAGCAGCCAGCACCATTACTCACCCCTGCTCGTGGTGACATCCAGCAAAGTAACCCTGCAAACCCTCAGGATATGATTGCCATTTTCTGCAGGGGGTTAGTGAGGCGCCGCTGGGAGCAGGACGGGTGCCCGCGCCCCGCTGCTGCCTCACAGCAGCACTGCCTCGCCCGTGGTGTGCAAGTGGGTGCTGCTCATCTAGGCCAGGGTGACATTTCCTCCTGAGATCAGCTCTTCTTACTTCAGGGCAGATATGGACAGCCTCTGGCTGCTTCAGTGCCCCCCATGGGCCACAGACAGCCATGTACCCATAGGTCAGTGTGACCTGGCTCGATGTTTTGCTTAGCCAAATGATGCAATCTTTCTGCCCGAGCATCTTTCTGTCCCAGCATCATGCCATCCGTTTGTTTTGGACAAGGCATATTCTGCATCAGAAATTAAGGAGCCTGAGACAGAAAGTCCCTTGTTACATTAGATTTGCACCTACTTGCCATCATAAAGATTGCCAAATGAGCCAGATTACCATGTTTCTGTGGGGCACAGCCATTTTCCTACTGAATAACAAACCTCATGCTAGATGTTTCTTATTCTGAAGAGGTATGATGAGAAACCTTTCTTTTTTCTGTCTGGGACAAACAGAAAAATCTGCCAAACTAGAATCAAAGCCGAAACTGGGAAAGCAGAACTCTGAAATATCCAAGAAATTGCTTTCATGCTTTTTTTCACAATGAGTAGCTATACCTCTACACAACTGGGAGAAATGCTAGCCCTGCCTGGTCTCACCTCTGGAAAGAGACGAGGCTCATGCTCGTGTGTATGTGGGTCTGCTCAAACATATCCTCAGACAAAGGGAAACATGATGAAGAAGAGTGAGAGGAGAAAGACCAGTGTCAAGTCTTCCTCCTTTCTCCAGCTTAAAGTTACATTTTTCTTTTTGCTAAAGCTTGGTTCTGGGAAAGATGTCAGCTAAAAGTTTGTTAAAATGCTTAGAAATTACTTGATAGTGGCAGAGTTTGAGAACAAATTATTTCCAATAGCTTTTTTCCTAATGTGTTTTCACCTAGAAACAGATAACAGAGAGTCTTTGAAAATGGAAATTAGCAGTGTCCTCTGCTTGCAGCAAAACCATGGCGATTTTCCTGATGGAGGCATTATTTATCCACTTCACTGCAAGGCTGGTCCAGAACAGACTAGACTGGACTGCGGAATCTGAGCAGCAAGCTAAATTATGCACAGTCTGATTAAATCTAGCACGGGAGTTGTTTGTGTAGGCGAAGAACATAACACAGATGTTTTACCTGTTATAAAAATCTCCGGTCACGTCTGCCCGAGTCGAGAGCGTTAAGCAGCCATACCCTCCCATGCTCAGTTACTTGATACCATCAAGTGGACAACCGGCAGCTTTGCAGTACGCTTGTCCCATCTAAACACAATAAACCAGAGGAAAAAAAATGTTAAGGCACAGCATTTGCTGCTTTTGCCAGCTTTCCACAAGCGGGAGGCAGAGCGAATACAAGACATGCACATGTTCAGTGCCAGTGAGCCTGCTTCTTATTTTGCAGCCATGATGATGCCAGAGTCAAGAAGGCATCTACTTAAGATCACAACTAAGATTAAAACCAGATTGCTGTAGCACTTTTGAGAATGCTATCCATGCAATGAAAGAACAGGGTTCCTTTTTTCCCCTCTCTCTCTTAAAAAAACCCACTATTTTTTTACCTTTTTTATTGGTGAAGATTTATAGCTCCTGAATTGAAGAGAGTAACTTGGTCTAAGGAGTTAAACTCCTATTCCAGGAGTTAACCAGACAGCAGTTCATTTGGGCAAGCAGTAATTTAACTTCTTGCTGCCAGGAATTTTATCTCAGATTTTGCTGGTCACATTTAAGATGTTATACCATGCAAGTTTAGGTTACAAAACACTTAAAATTCTTAAAAAGCCTATTTTGTATCTGATAGCCAGAATACAGCAGCTTGAAATACCTGTATGCTAGGTATTTTGAGCTGGCCACTAACATGTACAGTTAGAGTATAAGAAATGGCAAATGTACAGCACTCCAACTCAAACAGTAGCAAAAGAAGGAGAATTTTAAGCAAGGTCTGCTGAAGTGCTCATGCACACAGACCTGAGGCAGCCACGCTTCCCACCCAGAGGGAAGTACTCTCACTTTGAACGTTTGAATCTCTAAAGCCCACGTTTCAGCAGATCTTGTATATGACCAGGCCAAAGGAATTGACACAAGATGCTACTGTTTGCATTTCATGGGTCTGTGTTTGAAGATGTGGATGGTGTTTGCAGATAACAATTTTCCACCAGACAGGACTAGTGTCTGGAGTTCTTTCCATATTTTTATGTCTACAGTATGCTGTATTCTGGCTGACCAATCCACAGTCCACTACTGGATTTCTTTACCAGATACAACATAAAATTGTGACTAAAATTATGCCAAAACAGATGAGTGAAAAATAAGCATTCATCTGCTGAAACAACAAACCATGTTCAATTTGTGATGTATATTGCATATATGACCAGGAAAGGCATAAGGCAGAGAATAAATACAAATAGGGATTGGAGTCTAGTACTTCAAGTTAGAGCTGAGGCAACACACACAAAGATAAACGCTCGAATGGTTAATAATGGTTATGCAAACCCTTCTTCTGCAAAGATTCCCACTTTCAAACGGAGCTTATATATTATTCATTCTATGTGGAGTCGAATTGTATCTGCATTCTGCTTCTTCCTCCATTCATCTCTCTCCTGCTCAGTTCAGCCTTCAAATTAGAGTACATCTTGCACCCTAAATGAGATTTTACTCAACTTTTATATACTTATATGGGAAAAGTGCAAGGTGGAAGCAGAATCCAGCACTTGTCTCACTTCTCAGCTCCTTGGCAGGTTAGGTAGTATGGTATTTCTCATCGACCTGCTCATAATATGTGCCAAGATAGCTCAGAATCACCAGAAAAACAACTTACTTCACTGTTTTGGGAAGAAAGTTGGAAAAGCCTTTCACTTTGAAATATCCAAATTGATTGCCTTCTGTCACTTTAAATTTAATATAAGCACATTACAGTATACATGATGCAGTACATTAATATACTTAGCAGATGGATAACACTTACTCGTGATTTAATACTTAGATATACTCACTTCACATCTACTGTACAAACACTTCATATATTTGAATCTTTAAGTCAGACTTATCTTCAGACTGGAGGCAATTGAGTCACATGAGGATAGGATTTAGTTTATTAGTTTCATAACCTTACTGGTATTTTGGCAAACCTGATATTAAAAATAAAAAAACAGGGAAAAAAAGAACAAAACCAAACCAAACCAAAACAAAACTTACGTATGGATTTTAATATATTTCACAGGATTTCATTTTTCAACATGATGAAATCAGCTCTCCTAGACCTACAAACTGATTCAAGACAAAATTCTGACCCTGCATGTCATTCTTTACTAAAATTCACAAGTATTTTTCACACGAATGTGTTACAAAACACTTCATAGCAGATAAACCAAATGTCTTACATTTTTCATAGATTCAAATACCTGCTTTAAAATCCAGCTGATCCTCGGGAAACTCTGGCAAGAATTTTACTAAATGGAGAGCTATCATCAGAAATTAGGACGAGCAGACCAGACCTGAGAAACTCAGATAGAAAAAAAAAAAAGACATCCTTGCCCTGGCTCCAGGCCAATTAATATCCCTTGGTTCCCTGGTCTGTTTATTTGAGTATGAATGAACACCACTGGAATTCCTGGGTCATGGTGAAAGGCTGGGAGGACAAAGTTTGGACTAAGGGCTTCTAAGCCTGCAAAGTCCTATATTAACACGTAACTTCACTCATGTCTGCAGTCTGATCCAAATCAATAGGATTAGTCATGGAAGTAAACTTTCACGTGTGCTGAAGTATTTGGAGGGTATAAAAATGCCAACACGAGTGACAAGATGAATCCAACACAAAAAGCTAATTATACAGCAGAGAAATTCTCTTCACCTTGTTAATTCCAAATTTCTTGTACGCAGAAGCAGTTACATTTAAGAAGAGGTTTGTTGGGTTTTTTTCTCAGAGAAATTATTATAATAAAGAATATACTGCTGAGAGATCTCAGTGGAAACCACCTCTGAAAAAGGCAGCAGTAACTCGGAGTACAGTTTTATGCCCCAACACAGTTACTAGAAATGTAAAGTCCCTGCAGGATACTGGCAAATATAGAATCATTATAATGCAGATAAACTAACATTTCTATAAGCACTCTCAATGATTTACATACTTAAAACATGTTGAAGCTTCTGAAATCTACAGACGTGGGTCAAAGATGGACAAGATTGTTGTGGAACAAACAGTTAGGAATAAGAAAAGGCAGAAGACTGAAGGAGGAAGGTTTGATTACCAAATTAAAAGGAAGGAGCCAGGAAGCAAGCAGAATTAAAATCTCTAAATGGATTTTAAGAGGGTGAAGGAGATTGTTGCAGCAGGAATTCTTCCCTTGGTTCAGTGGATGGTGTCCTCCAAATGACTTAAAAACAGATAAAGTCTGGTGATTGTTTCCCCCCGCCCCCCCTCAGTTTGGAATGAATATATTCTGAATAATTTACCTGGAAGAAAATTTTTTCTTACAAGAACTGCATATCTGACTATCAGTGCATCGTTTTACACTGTCATCCACAATTCTGCTCAGGGCCATGTCCTTCTCTCTCTTTAACCAAAGTACTGTGATACTATCAAAATGAAAGTCCCTATCAGGATGTCCATGAGACCTCTTGAGGTTTCTCTTTTATGTTGCTAGGCCTGAAGAAGACAGTGGTGGGCTCAGAAGATTTGTCTTTTCCAATAGGTTGTTGAATCTCTCATTATTTCAGTGAGATCTGGAAACAGATGTTTACATGCTCACTACTACCTCCCCAGTCAGTCACCTCACAGGAAAAAAGCATCACATCATTCAGCGAGTTGTAAAAATGTCAGTGGTCTAAGCATAAATTCTCTGTCATAACTCTGAAAGCTGTTTTATTGTGAAAGGGAAGTCTGAAAACTGATTTTAATTTCAGATTTGGTTTCCTGTGTTACAGAATTCAATGAAATGTTTATATAAATTTTTTAATAAAGGATGATTTATCTAGGGCAAATTTATCCTACTCTTCTGAGGACAAACAGAATTCAGTCAGAAGATAGACTCTGTAAAAAATACAAAAAATTCAAACAGAACAAACTTGGGTAAACATAAATCACAATTTTGTTACTTTTTTCCCTAATCCCTAATTTGACTAAATCTGTCAATGGTGGTCCCCTCCACAGTTATTCAAGTACATTTTCAAAATGCTCTGCCATTAGCAGCTGAAGATTTTAATGCACTTTTGAAGGACATGAAGTTTGCTGGGAAATTGGTGCTTGCTCATGCAAAATTGCCGAAGAAAAAACCTTTCTTTCCTGATCATGCTCAGATCAGTTGTATATAGTATTTCCTTTCCTGGGAAGGAAAAAAATGCCCAACTGCATCATGGGGGAAAAAACCCAACACAAAACCAACCAACAAACAGAAAATCCTTCTCTTAAAACCTTTTCAACATCTGCAAAATAACGGCTTATTATCTCTCTATCAGAACAAAGTAAATCTCAAGATGCCTGTAAGTGCATGGAAAAACCTACACAACAGGGTTACTACTACAAGGTGTAAAAGAAGTGTGTATTATGGATTTCACTCCTTTTTCAGAGGTTTTGAGGGGACATCCTGGTTTTCTCACACCTTTTATCGCCACCAAACTGCCAGCTGTCATATCACCCACTTTCCCTCTCTTTGTGATGAGCTTCAATCTGCCACTCTGCAGAGTGGGAGCACATGGAGATGGTCAGCAGGCTTTCCAGAGCTCCTGGCTTGATGACTCTCCTCTAGGCTTCCCTTTCTCTCAACAGAGAGAAAAGAGGGGGGGGAAAGCTCAATTGCTTGAAGACTACGAAATTGTAAAAGCTTTTAAAGGGTGTTTTGTAGGGAATGGGATGGTCAACCGTTGAGACTGATTCCAAAAATCAGTGTTAGAGGTCTCTTTCTCACATCTTTCCATCTATGAACAGCACTGTGATCTCTTCCATCTGAAATTATCAGAGAAGGAGGATGGAGTAAAATACCTGCAATATCTAGACAAAATCTAAGTTATTATGAAAATTACAGATCTAAGATATCTGAGCACAGCCTCCAAGAGATGCAGAGCTAAAAAATTAAGCTGGTGGTCAGAAAAGTGTCTGAAGCCTTACCACGAACATTTAGGACATTTTTCCTTGCCATGAGTAGAGAGTTCAAGGAGGCCAGTCAGGAGATACTAGCAGCTAAAGAATCCATAGATCTCCTGTAGATTTCACAATAAGCACAATAAAATAGCCCGGCTGCTTGGGATTACAGGTCCCAGCCTTGTGTCTGCATCATCTCAGCTCCATCAGGCCGCCAGCTGCCAGAGACTTTACTGAATCGTTCAGGGGCATAGATTCCTCAAATTGCTGTCATAGACTTCTTGTAGCTGTCATATTCTTTACACTAGTTATATTATTTTTATGCCAAAGGTAAAGTAAAACTGTATTGGCTTCCCCGTTTTCCATGCCTGTAAGAAAATTTAAGTCTTTGATGATAATGCTGGTGACGGAGGTCTAACCCAGTCAGTACTGACGTAAGGGAGAGAGGGACTACTAGGTAACGTCTCAATTTACCATCCCAGGTATTACTCATGCTCCTCAGTCCTGGATCTTTTCTGCAGGGCTTCCATTTTCCACAGCCCTGCCGTGCTTCTTTCTCACCCAGAGCTCTCCACACGTACGCTTTCCAGAAAGCTGAACTACTGCATTATAGATGTCTGTTTAGATGTCAACACCAACTTTCCTGCTCCTCTAACTTTCCAAGATTGCACTGTCAAAAACAGTCAACCGAAATTTACATGTGAGTTAAACACTCTCTCTGTCTCAGTCTCTCAGGGAGATGTGAGATCCTGTCTTTACAGGTGAGCTGGAATATATTGGCAATTGCTTGTATGAGATCAACTGCAAATGTGAGTACTGGTGAGGCCTGATAAAGGAGAAAGCTGGAGGAGAGGGGTAAAGCTACATTAGCATTGCAGAAAGCAACAATGAGGGAAATATGAAGAAAGGGAATTTACTACGGCCTCTCATAGTTGAGGACAATGCTCCTAAAGGCTGTTTCTTGATGGAGCAGAAGTAGGACTAAGAGAAGAGAATGGGTAGGCTTTGATGGTGGAGATGGTAGCATTACGGATGAAAAAGCAGAGGGGCATAAAAGATCTTTGGTGGTGACACAAAAGACTTGATATTCATACACACAAAGGCTGTGAGGACATACAGGAACTTTAAAGCTCCTATTTTACCAGCTAACTGGAGGACAGGATGAAGACATCTTGTCTTGCCTCAGCAGATCTCTGATGAAGAAGGTGCCTCTCGCATGTGGAGAGACTGTCCTGCACACAGCGCTGTGAATGTCTTATAGCAAGAAAGTGTTATATGGACTTAAGAAAGAGTGTCTTCCAGCTGAGAGCTTTGTTCTGGGTTGGTTAAAACCTCTAAAAACATATCTTTCTGATGTTTCTGGTTAGCAACAGCTTAAGTCTAAAATTAAAACAGTCCTTGTGTTAGGGGGACAGAAACAACCCCAGTGGGCTTTGGGAGCAGCATTCTCCTAGTGGGGCAGGAAAGGGAATGTTTTTGATCACTGCAGCTAAAGTATTTTCTGCTTGATGTGGAAGGCCAGGTGGGTGAGCAGAGTTGCAGAGCACAGAAAGGCTCTCTGGAGAAGGATCTATTATTTTTGGGGTTCGGTCTCCTGAATCAAAGAGAAGAAAAAAGGTTTGGGGAGAAGTCTTTTCCCAGGGTACTTACTTGTATGTCTGATTTCTGACACATACCTACTCAACATCAGCGCTCCAGTGGCTTTTGCCTGACATCATATTTAGATAAACTATCCTCCTGAAACAGCAGGACGATTTCTGTATAATTCTTCATTTTTATTGAATGTGGACTTCTACTCATTTAAGAAATCTTGGGCTCTTAATTTTCTGTTTCATCTTGCCCTTGAGGATACTTTGGTTCTGCTGTATTTTTCTGTACTTGTCTGTCCTCTGTGACTGTAAGTGCTTGAGACTTATTAAATATAAAAGCTCTTTGATATCAGCTGGAGCACAGCTGAGGATTAAGCCTGCCCCTCAGTGCTCTCTCTGCCTGCTGCTGTCATGTGTAAATCCTATGTAGGAATCACTCCCTTCCAAAGAAATCAGCTGTAGCCTGCATGAAACATAGCAGATGCTTTGCAAAACAGATCGGAAAGGAAGTGAAGATACCTTTTCCAATGAACTTTGTGACGAATATAAAATCCGGCATAAGAGCAGCATCCTGCAGGAAGCCAGCAAATAGGCATCCACAACTCACTTATCTGTAAAGTGCCTCCTGGAATCTTTAATGGCTGTGAGCGAGCTCCTGTCAGCTCCGTGCCCCATGGGGAGAGCTGGAAGCAGCGTGGTAGCAGCGGTGCCCACAGGAGCAGTGCTGGCAGGCTGTGCTGCTCCTGACGGGCCCCACTGCAACCACCCGGGCACCTCTGGAAATGCCTCAGCAGGGCACCGGGCTCAGCTGACCCCAACTCAACCCCTGAAATCTCACAGCATCACACTTCTTCGTGTTATGACTGCAAGCAACAATACCTTAATCTCCAGAACACAGGAAATACTTAAAAGCTTCTAAGACCACAGCAAACTGGTAGTATTGGTCATCAAAAGGTAATGAAATTTGGCTGTAAGGTGGGAATCTACTTTTTCTGGCAATGCTCAAATATTTTGTTGCCAAGGTTTCCTCAGCTGTACTTTACGTTTTAGTTATTAGAGTCTCCATTAATGTGTCTGTTCTGGAACTAATTTTTAGGTGGTTTACCCACAGGAATACCAGCCCATATGCTTAAAATAAAATCTGGATATATATAAATATATATACACACGTAGAGAGAGAGAATATAATTTTATTTTTTTGGCAAGTGATAGCATGCCTGTATGTGATTACAATGTGTAAAAAACACTCCAAACCCTTCTTCTCAATCCATATTTATAGGAAAAGTCCCATGCACTTATAAAAGAGTGAAGAGTTCTGAAACCATACCATAAATCAGCTGTAAAACTTCATGAGCTACAACCGTGATGTAAGGTTTCTTGGACCAATATGAGAGTCCGAGAGCCTTTGCAGCCTCTTGGTTAGGTAGCTGTGCTGCAGGCTAGTCGCTCCTTGACACTCAACTGTAACCAAACTCCTGCTCTGCTTCTCAGGGGAGCTGCATGCTGCCCTAGTGCTTTCATCTGAAGGCTGCTTTGTTTGGGTTTTGTTTTTTGTTCTTGTTTTTTTTTTCTCTAGAAGCTGATTTGGAAAGATATAAAGACAGAGAAATGCAGATAAGCTGTGGGCAGGTTTGCTGCTGCCATTCATACCTCTTTGAATCAGGGCACGTTGGAGCAATCAGCTCTTCAAAGGAGTCTGCCCGAATTGTTGCTTCTTCCAGATTTGATGTTAACATGTACTGATTATTACAATCAGGAGCTGGGACCCATCAAAATCCCCCGTGTTTATGTCACACCTTCACTGTTTCCTCTTGTGGCTCCTGTGATCTTCCCCCAATTAAAGGCTTGTCTCATCTTCCTCTTAGTTCAGAGACAGCATCCTTCTTTCCAGCAGTTTATCTCCTTTCCAACTGCAGCTGCAATGCCACCCCATCCAAGCTCTGCAGGTTTCTGTAGAGCTCTACTGCCAAACACCCATTGAAGACAAACCTGTTACATCTTCCTGAACACTGTGAGAAGGATTGTAGCTCAGTACAAATGTTTGCAGTGCTGTCTCTTGAGTTGTTTTGATGGTGGCTGTATGAAACAGTGGTGTGCTGACGGAAAAGGATAAGTGTTTGCAGATATCTGTTGGCAGGAGCTCCTTATGGGCCACATACCTGATGGCATTGCTACAGGCCAATGAGATCTGCTAAAGACAAAATGTTACCTGGATTTAGGGTATGACTCTCACACCAACTATCTCTTTATTTCCTTTGTTTTATTGATCTTATTTTGTTTTCCCAATGGCTTATTCTGTGCATCTGAAGTCGCCATTTTTTTAGAACTTAAGCAACTTATTTTGTCTACCTCTTGTGCTGATGTGAATTTTGTAGGATCCTATTTAAAGCCACAAAGATCACTGTTCTTTCCCCATGAGCTGTGTATTCAAGTCCCATTAATATTAAATAGGATTTCAGGGAATACATTGAGGGAAAGTAATCCTCTTTAACACCTCTTTTAACATACCTATTATATTTCTTTGCATTTCTCACCTCTTGAAGCTATTTTCTTATTTCCCTGTCTACACATCTCACCCTTCTAACAAGACTCCCTCCCTCCCCTCTTGAGGACTCTCAAGGATGCCAGGCATATGGCTCTTTGTGCTGTTTTCTTTTTCCCTTCCATTTAAGAGATGCTGTTTGCTTCCTCTCCAAACCCATTTTCATTCAGAGACCAAAACTGCTTCCCCTCTGTTTTGATCTGAAAAGGAACATGTACTTGCCTGAAGCCATATGATGTTCTAAGACTCCTATAAAGATTCATTTATTTATTAGCCTTCTTTGAGCTTGAAAAATACAACCCTTTTTTTTCCACGGTGTCTTTCATCCTTAAGTACTTCACAAATTACAGCTCTAGCACTGATGGGGAAGTGCTGTGGGCTGTAGGGTTGAGCAGCCCTGTTGGGGTAGATGGCTTCATGTGGATCCTTTCGGGAAAGGAAGTGTTTTCCTATGAAGTTCAGTCTCAGTCCATGGGCAGGGATGCTGCTTGTGGCAGGCAGAATGAGGAGTTAATACCCAGCTTCATGTGCTGTCTCCTTCTTGAAATGATAGCATGAGCCATCAAGTGCCATTTCTACATATCTCCAAAATCATAGACAGCATTTCTGTACTCTGATGAACCGTTTAGCTCCAGCCTTTGATTAAATTGTTTTTCCATTATCCAACAATGAACTGTTAATGAGTTGGAAATCTGTTCTGGACTAAAGATGTCTTTTCTATAGTACTAATTGCTAACAAAGTGGAACAGAATACTAAGGAGGAGGAGGATAGGTCACTTGCATGGAATTTAGTTTTAAAGGAAAATGATCTGGGCATATATTAACCATAGCTTAGAAATCTTAGAATGAAGGCCCTTAACATTCGAGATTTTGAGGTTGTTGCAATTTGTTATATATGACTTCTTTAGATGCGTGTAGCTAGCTTCCAGAAATGTCTGTATGTCTTCACAGGTCACAGTCACCTGGGTAGTATGCTGGTCACAATTTCTAGTTTTGCGTAAGGATTACGAGACATCTCTAGTGCAGTCATTGCTATTTTTTGCAATGATTGTTAGTTAATCTTGGCTATCTCATGTGCCTGTGATATGAATCAGTAATTGCACATGGCCAATTAACCTTTCTTTCCCAGGTGAGAGAAGTAGCTGATAGTGTCCTGAAGGAGTGCTTAAATAAAGTATCATTTCATCTGGAAAAGTTACAGCACTAGAGGGTGAGAGAGAACATGGACCCTATCTTTGAAGACAGTGCTTTAAGTGTGTACATAATAAAGGGGCTCTGTGAGCCACAGGGACACCAGTAATAGTCCTGGTGCGGAGGGGAAAATTACCACATTACTGTTTGCTTTTTCCTCTTTTTAATTTTTTCCCCTCTCCTGTTAACAGTGGCACTGTGAGCACCAACAGAGTAAGAGCTTTGGCTCACATTCGCTGTGCAGCCGCCACAGCTGTGCTGCTGGGCTGTCCCTGGCTGGGTGCTCTGCTGCAGGCAGCTTCTCTGCAGCAAGCAGGACCCAGCAGCACCCAAGCACCTCAGCCACCCGCACGCAGCGTGGCAGCCCACAGAAAACTGACTCTGGAAATAGCTTTCTGAGCCACCACCTCATGCCAACACACTGACTTGTCCCTGGCCTCTGTTATGCCTCCTCAAGTCAAAGATAAACAATCATTCATACCATGGGCTTCCTCTTTAGGCTTCGTTCATGTCCTTACTTTTCTTCTGGGTGAGCTTTCTTTAGCTGTTGAGCAGGACTGTGCAGCCAGAAATCTGGGAATATCTCAGAGTGAAACACTTTCCTCTAGTCCCTCTCGGCAAGACGGCACCACGGGTGGCAGCTCCTTTAGAGGGGAGAAATAGAATGGGAAAAGTTCTTGCCCTTCAGATCTCAGAAGAGTTTGAAAATGTGAATACTAAAGTCTCAGACCATAAGTGAATTTGAAAATAAATGAGTTTTATGTTCTTTGAAGGTTTAGAGCCAGTCTCATCACTTTTTAATGAAGACCTGCCACATTTGTGCTTTTTGAGTTCTTCCCATTGGTTAAACAAATGATTTACCTTCTAGTTTATTCTCACTGCTGCTGATACCACAAACACATTTACTAAGGCAGGCAGACACCCCTTGCACATCAGGAGACAGAGGGATTGGGTTTGTCTGAACATTATATAGAGCCTCCTCATGCCTGACCTGCTGGCCATGGTGAGGAGCTCAGACTGGGAAGAAGACACTCCCGGGGAGCAGCACGAGGAGGAAACCAGATGACTCCTCCTCATTTACCAGACTGCAATATTGGGGGATTATCTGCAACATCCAGGAGAACCTTCCGTCAGTGGCCTATTAAATAAAATGGCATAATTTTCAAAAAGAGCACAGAGCACTTCCATACTACCTGCTGTGCTTCATAGGCACGTGCAGAGCTTCACTAACATGTCAGTGTGTACAGTGGCACTGAGCACAGAGAGAGAAGGCAATTAAGGTTTTACTGTGCTACCAGATCACCAGCAGAGAGGCAGAATGGGAAAGGGGCACCTTTGGGCCATGCCCCTGCCTACAGCAACAATAAGAGGTGCTCAGCAGCTGCTGCCCCATCAGGCTGGGCAGACTCTAATGGTCTAGCTCAGACCAGGAGTATGCTATTCGAGTGAATTGCCTGATTACCCTCCATTACCATGTTCCGTTGGCAGTCTGGGTGCACAAGGCTGGATGCCTCCCTGCTGGAACAAAACGGGATGATGTGGCTAGGGATGAAGCTGGGGAGGAAGCCCCTGAAGCCTGCACAGTGCCAGTGCTGTGTCAGGAGCACCCATGGTCCTGACCTGCATCTTTGCAGGGATCATGGCAAGGAACAGGTCTTAAAAAGGTAGGAGTTTCCAGGAACTAAGGAAGTTCTTGATGGCTTCATGTGCTGTAGAATGCTTAGTGTAGTGAAACCATTATGTTAACTTTTAGGTCCAGTTTTCACAAGCGAGGTGTGAACACAGGCTTTGTTTTTTAAAGGTGTGACTCTTCCTCTGCAAGCTGTTCTAAAAATGTGCTTCCATGTTCAGTGTGCCAAAATAAATGTTCTGCTACATTCTGATTCTGGTTTGGATTTTCCTTCTGTGTTTTAAGCCAGTAATGTGCACAGTTACAAATTTGGTATCAGTGTTCAACACCATCAAACACATACATTATGTTGCTACAGTCATCTTTCCTCTTCCCCTTAAGTTTTTGGCTCATACATTGCTAAAAAAATTATAGAGAAAGGAAAGTCTTAGAATGAATAATTAATTTAATTCCATTCTATGAACACAAACATGCCAAATTTTCTTTTTTTTTTCTTTTTTTTTTCTTTTATGGAAGAGCCTATATTCCAGTTAGGTTTGAAAAATAAGCCTGATTTCTTTTTTCTTTTTAACAAGACTGCTGATCATGCTGGTAAAAGTCAAGCAAGCAGTACTGGCTTTATTTAAAGCCTCAGCTGCTCAGGTAGCCACCAAATATAGCTGAGCTCTTACAGGAACTGCTTGTAGGATTCTAGTATTGTTTAGTTTGAATACAAATCCTAGTTCTAGGGTTTCATACCGCAACTAGATTTAATGTAAGTGAGATTCTGATCTGGAGCCAAGCTCCACATCTGACCAAATCCAAATATGTCAGAATCCCAAAATGTATTTTAAGTATATCACATAACAGACTCTCAGAACATCATAAAAAGTTGTATGATAAATATAACCAAATAGGAATGTTTTCATAAATAAATGAGTTCTTGTGCCAGTGAGCCCTTCTGCCATGGTGTTGAGGGTCAGATCCTTATCCATCTGTGCAGAATAGGCTTGCATCGTGCTTATGGACTTGGACTGTTCCAAAGCCATGTTTGAAGGGCACAACATCAGTTGCAGAGATGAGAAAAGGAGCCAAACTTCTCCAATGCTACGGCCAGACGGCCCAGCGTGAAACTGCTGCGCAGGAGGGGCCCGCGCTGAGCATTGCTGGTCCCCAGGCCAGCTGCGAGGCACCCATTTGTCTGAGAGATGCGGCACCACGGGCTCCAGCGCCTGCTCTCCCGTGCTCTCCGCAGGTGGTTACCAGGCAACACCGCAGCTTCAGACCCGCGTTGTCCTCCCTGCCGCGGGATGGATGCATCCGTCACTGCTGCTGCTGCTGGAAGGGAGACAATATGATTTTGGAGGAAGGTGGCCATAAATGAAGGAGATTTATATATCCCCTACCCCCTAGATTGCTGCAGATCAGCTGGCTGGTACTTGTAGATAGTCTTCAAGGAAAATTCAGGGATCTGAGTTCAATCATTTCACAGCAAATGGGATTACTGTGAAAGGAGAAAGATTCCAGATGCTTGCTCTCCTTGCAAAAAGCTAATGCTCTTGCCTGATTTTTTAGACTAGGCGATTGTAGCACCTGCCTTTCCTGAGCTGTGCAATGACGCAGCTCACCCTTACAGTGACCTTCAAAGGTGAAAACAAAAAAGAGGAAATAGCTTGTATGCAGAAATACCTATAACACATCTTGCAAGAAAAGACTCTGAAGACCGCTTGCCTGCCGGCTATAGCTGATGTGATGGGGTGTGGGGCTAGAACTTCACCCTGGATTCTCACACCATTCCTCTTTTACAACCAAAGAAGGTGACTGGTTTCTGCTTTTTCTTGGCTATTTTTCCCATGGCTGGGTGCGTAGCCTGAATAGTTAGGATAGGAATCTGGTGCAGTACTTCACCCTGCTCACTGCCATAGCACCACAACTATGCACAAGAGAAGGAGGAGAGACAGCCTGAGTGAAAGCTGGGGGAAGTGCCTTGCAGGGAGCCTTCCCTGTGCCTGCTCTGCCAGGGTAGCCAGGATACAAGCCCAGCCTGCTGACCCCAGCGTTATGCTTCTACAGAAACATCTCATCCTGGCCAGCAGTGCCAACTCCTCCCCTTGAGCTATGAACAAACAT
The DNA here is from genome assembly GCA_013397845.1 of Melanocharis versteri. Lineage (NCBI taxonomy): Eukaryota > Metazoa > Chordata > Aves > Passeriformes > Melanocharitidae > Melanocharis > Melanocharis versteri. The sequence goes on along the minus strand of VZTG01009228.1, from coordinate 2,972,403 downwards.
TTCTGCAGACCATGAGGGATGCAACGTGAGGGAGAGAGAGGGAGTGGAGAGGATTTACTTTCCTCCCTAGTACATCCACGTAGTACAAAGTGTAATTTAGCCCTTTGCTTTTTATCTAGTTGCCCTCAGCTGCCATGCAACCAAAAGAAGCCCATTCTTTATTTGCTTTTGGGCTTTCTCAGTTGTGTTATACACCTATTCCTCAAAAGAGCTTCCTAATGTAGATATGCAAAGGATATCTCTATCAAGGAACGCTCACTTACTGGACTTACATTGCTCACAGGCAGAATGGGCTTCAGAAGGACCCTTTTCACACTGCATCCTGCAAAACCTCGTGCAATATATTCCTATTAAAGTCTCTGTTTAAGCAAACAAGGAAACATGATAAACTATGTCTAGTTTTCATTCAATTTCAAAACTTGAAAATGTTTGCAAAAAGAGATCTGATTTCAGCAAGCCCTATTTTTTGCATACTCTTTGTTGTGAGACCAGCTCACTGCCTGATAATGCTCAGCATCTCTCCAGGTGAGGAGCCCAGGCCCCCATTCAGGGCACATAAGGGTAACGGAGGCTGCATCCAAGGGAGGCCTCACCTGACGAGCAGGATCGAGCAGGATCAGCAGCCGTGCCCGTGTTGCAATGCGGCTGCGTGACGGGGTAGGGACGCAGCACATTCTTCTCCCTGCCACAGGCATTCCTGCAGAGGCAAGGAGGCTCGGGGGCTGCCAGCTGCTCGGCCCTTTGCTGCTGGAAGAATGCAGCCGAATGTGAAAACTTGTCACCAGGCTGAAGCCACAATACACCTGTCCCTCCTGTCAGTCTCCTGCAGCAAAGTCTCACAGGGACTTAAAAACTCAAGCCATAAAAGTGGGATTTAACTAGCCTTATTCTAGAATGCAGTATGTAACATCCATGCTCCATATGTCCCATCATGGGAATGTCCATTTAAACCATGCTATGTAAACAAGACAACAGCTGTGGAATGGTATGAACTGTCCTGCAGTAATTCATAGAAGAGTTGGGCAAAACTTTAGAGGAATATTCTCTTTTGTTAAATACCTATGCCCAGAGAAATGGGAAGAATGTGTGATGGGGATCAGTGCCATCTCCTTTTTTTAATAAGTGGCAGAGCTGTGAGAAACCTGTTAGAAGGAGGAAAATGAGTCCTCCAGCAACGAGAACAAGGGAAACTATTTCCTTTTTTGTGTTGTTAACAGTCTTGTGTCTAGCCTGGAAGGATAACACCTTGAGAAGCTACTTGCGCTCACCTTTTACAGGTCAGCAGTGTGGGAGCCCTGGAGGAATGTACTCTGCTAAATGTATGGAAACAGCTGGCTGCAGCTGAATCAGTTGTTTCCTCCCTGGAGATAAATGTTTGTCTGTCTTTTCTCCCCCTGTTTTCTTAAAATCTAAATTAGACTGCCACAATGTAGAGAAATTTCCTGATATGTCTAGTGGAATATAACAAATGCAATAACAAGCACTGCTCAGAGTATTACTTTTTCTGTTTGTTAGCTGAAGTGAGAGGAAAAGAATTGTGGTTTTCTCTTCATTCCTTCAGTGGGCTTTTCTTTCACATCCAAACAAATATATTAATCTGTGGTTAAACAAAATATTTTATTCTACTGTAAATTAAACATCTCAGCTGGTTCTTCTCCCCCTCCCCCTATGCTTTTCTTTATTAAACTCAGATAAATTGAAACTAAGCATCTCTAAACTGCAGGTCAGGATGCTTGACCACTCTTAAAAAAGCAGCCCAGTGGTTTGATTAATTTGACTTTAATCTGAAAATAATTAGTTTTACCAAACTTTCATTATTGGTTAATAAAACTTCTAGCATTGCAATTTTCTTCTGTTCTAGTTACCATATATATACTGACATTTGTAAAAGACACTAAGATTTAATAACCTCCTAGGCAAATATTGACCAAGACAAGAGGTCAATGTTAAACTGTCAAATCAATAAATCCAAACATTCACACTGGCAGTAGTTAATCTGCTTACACTTGTTTTAAAAATAAATTAATTAATTAAAAGCCAGTATTATCAAAGAACTTAAAGTTGCTGAAGCTCAGAAACACACTTATTCATCACGTTATTTACAAAACTAGTAAAAAATGTTTACTTCAAACATGGAAATTAAAACTGAAGACCATCATAAATATTACCTACTTGACCTAACCAGAAACTAGGAATCATCATCACACACACTTTTCACTTGGATATTTAAAAGCTGCATTTGACTAAGGCAGCTTGTAATCTTAGTGCTTGAGTGCACGCTTGCAAGGTCAAAAGTGAGAATTAGGTGCACCCTCTTCAAAATATATGCTCTGCCAAACATCCTGGCTAAACTTACTTGCATTGAGACACTGGTAGCTCTGGAAGGGAAAAAAAAAACTCTCAGGGTACGGAGGAGAGATTTTATAAGAGCAATTTCTTCAAAGCTCTGGGTAGGAAGCCAAAATCTACATTTATGAAGGTTTTCAGCAAGGAAATCAGTACAAGGTGTCCATCTTAAAGAGCTTTCCATCTGTGGTTGTGGAGCAGTAAGACTTCTTAGCCATGATTCCAACTTCCCCTAAAATCCATTATTTATGATGGCCTTGTGATAAAAAGTTAGAATCCTGCCTGAGTTACAGGAAAGTGGGCATACACCTCATCAAGCTTTCAGAGAGGATTTTGAGAAGAATTTCCCACTTACTGAATTAATAACCCTATATTTGAAAGAGGTACAGTGCAGAAGCTGGGAGCAGATGGGGAACAGTCTTCTTTCTCTTCCGCAAAGCACATCCTCAAATACAATATTTAAGGTCTCCAGACCTTTATTTTTTATTTCTGGAACTCAAGCAATTTCCTGGTTATCGATTTTCTGTGAGCTGAAAGTGCAAATCACCACGCAAATAAGTACACCAAGGACCCTTATTAACAGAAAGTCAACAAAGACTCTTCAGGAAAAGACAGGGGAAGCGGGAAAGGAGAAAAGGTTCCCGAGGGTCAGTTGCAGGGTTAGCAGAGGCAATTCAAGGCTTGGAGCTGAACCATCAACAACCTCTCTCCACCCTCACAAAGGGGCATTGTTCAAGTATTTTGGTGATGTCCTCTATTAATAATGACGTATTCTCTTTGAGTAGCATGCCCTAGAAACTGTATGGATTAGGCATCAAGTCCCACATACTTTAGCAAGGGAGAAAGAGAGAAAGTGTAGAAAAGCTAGGCTTGCTCTTGCATTCCTTCACCATTGAGGGCAAAGGAATAATGCAAAGCATGCAGGAAAATATTCTTAATAAGGTGTGTAATCTGGTTGTGAAAAGGGGAGGGAAAATGCAACTGTAACACTACCAGTTTCATCCTAGCTTTCAACATTGGGATCATGGCTGTATTCTCTGCCCTTCATGTTAATGCAGCTGAAGTGGACAAGGTCTGCAGAGCTCCGTTTATTTCAGTTGTCAGCTGTAATCACGATCACCATCACTTGTGCTGCGGCTGTGTAACAGGATAGGGGTCCCCCATTCTCCCAGACCCTGATGAAGTATAAAGGACATCAATCCTGTCCCAAGCAGCTTACCATGCAACCACCAGGCAACAAGCCTGAGCAACAGCATAAAAGCCAGCAGTGAGGCGGAGCAGGTGCTGAAGGGAAGTTTACAGCATTTTTAGGTTACGATGATTAGCTTTATATCCAGCCAAAGGTGTCCAGACAATTTAGAATTGTTGAGCTTATTTTAAAATGAGCAATTAAATCATAACAGCTCTGTTCAGGCACAGTTCCACGTGGTCCCCTGAGCATGTTGCTCTCGGAATATGGGATCAGTGAGTTCACGCTTAGATTGCATTAAGACTTGGTGTTTCTCACACAGCTCTAAAACAAGCCAGCTACAAAGGGCTGCAGAGGAGGCAGACGAAGATGAAGTTGGCTGTGGAAGATGGAGGAGGATGGCCACAGAGGGCATACCAGCTGCAGTTGGAAATATGGCAGTGGGTATAAGCTGAGCTTTCAGCCTACAGCATCCACATTTTCAACCAAGTTCTGAGAGCTCAGCGACCATTAGCACTACGTGTGAGGGCAGCTGCTGGAACTGAAGGTTTGTCTGGTGGGTAGCATGCAACAAATGACTCTCAGGGACAAAAAGGAAGATAGATCCACAATCATACTCAGAAATGAGGCAATTAAAGAAAGGGAGCATTGCAAGCCACACAAAATAAGTAGGTGGATAGACAGCAGGCTTGTCTACAGGGGAAATTTAGTACCAACTAAGCTAAGGTGTGAATTTATACAGCCCTAGCTACTCCACACTAGCTTCCTGTGTGGATAGCCTTAATCTGTACTAAGAACGCTCCTGTGAGCACAATGACACATTTACTACTACGGGAGTTAATGGAGAGCAGCTAATGCGCTGCGAATTCACACCCTGGCGAGCACCATCCCGCCTGCCCCTGCTGACTGCACAGCAGTGCTTTTTCAGCAAGGGGCACTTCAAGCCAACTACAGCCAGGGAAAGCTTTTCCAAATGCTGATGGCCTGTTGGGACTGGGCTGCCTGTGCGACCTCGTGGACAGAAATCGTTAACAAGGATTGAATGGGAATGCTTGTGAAACAAATAAGTCTGGACTTTTTTATAAGGTTGGGAGAGTATCCTCAAGATAATATTTTTTTTTCTGGGGTGCAATATTTTATATGATCAAATAACTCTTTGAATGTAGATATGCTAATATGCTTTATGTATCCTACAGATATGATTCTCTTTCACCACATACAAAAGTATTTAACCTCTTTGTCAGAAATGGTGAAACTGAAATACAAGTGAAATTATGTACCTGAGAGTATATCTGACAAAGGAATCCTTATCTCCTGATACTAAGTCCTGCTCCTAGGGAGTCTGGCTGTCATAAAACAAATCATTTTATCTCTGTGAAAGGCAGAAAACCTGAGATTTTGGTCCAGCTGTGAATCTGGATCCAGATTTTGCAGCTGAGGCACTGCAGTATGTGATGAACCTAGTGAAAACTGTGCATGTTGGAATGCATCAAAAATAACACTTTAAAGAAAGAGGCTTTTAACAAATCCCCGTCACTTCTGAAAAATGTTTGCTTTAATCCTACTGACATTACTGAGACCCTTAATCCTGGAATTGTCTCACTTACTTGAGTACATGTGGGGGGAGAACAATCTGGTTCTATGGAAACAAACATACTCTTTTTATGAGTGATAGGTTAAGCATGCAAAATCTGTCATTACCATAATGACAAGAGTGATGCTCTATGAGGAATACTAATGCATCTGTACTCATTCCATCATGGAGGGCATGCCACTCGTTTTATTGAAAGCTGCTGATGTGAATAACATAGAAAGATTTCTCAACATTTCCTGTTTTGCCGAATAGTATGTCACATTGTCACATCACACTGTTATACGATCTGGTAATGAAACACCATAATGCACTTGTGCATGGAAACTGACTTAAGGATATGGAGACTACATTAGCCCTCAATTATCTGGCCTTGGATGGCCTAAATCTCAACCTTCTGGATGCTTTTACAGAAATGCAGAAAGTAGCAATCAGAACTGACAACCATCACTGGCTGCAGGAATGTAACAGCACCTTCTGTGAAGGCAGACAAAAGCAGTGTGCTGCTGTACATGGAAATATTGGGTGCTTATCAAGAGACATCCCACCTGCTCCTGGCTATCTGATTTTACCCTTAATGTTTTACAAGTAAACAAGCTCAGCTATGTTGTGTTACTCGGCAGTTATATATAGAAGCTGCAGTGTGCTGCTTTGCAGGGATGAAGCTGTTTTATAAGGGGATGCTCCAATAGGAAACATCTGTCCCTTTTTTATGGGCATGGTTTAAGCCACTGAAGTGATGCTTCTTACCTCTTTCCTTTCCCCTCTCTCCTAGCAAGCTATTCCACAGTTTGCCAACTATTTACAGTCTATTCCAAATGTCCTTCTCCTATTTCGAGGCCTGAAATTAGCCATGATACTACTCAATATGCTGATATTTTTGAAGCTGAGCATCTAAGGAGATGCTTGCTGATTCCCTTCTAGCTCAGAGTGGATGGGTACAGAGTGAGTAAATTCCTCAGAACTCTGAGGCAGCCAGTTCGGTCAGGCAGGGAATGGCTGTGTGTTACCATATCCCATTTGCAATGCTATCGTTACATGGTTGAATTGCAGTTTCCATTATAAGCCCCATTTTCCGGGGTTTGTAGCTCATCCGTAACTGGCCATTAAGGTTGTCAGCCTAGCAATGAATATTTTTCTAAGACTTTGTTAGAAAATTATCCTAGCTTGCCCTTTTTTTTTCTCCTTTAAGAGCTGAAGTCTAAAAATAGATTTTAGATGTGGGCTGTGAAAATCTCAACAGATCGCAATGCCCTCACCAAAATATCACGGGCACTTTGACGCAGACTCTCAGCGAGCAAAGCAGCACAGACTGAAACCTTGAATTTGAATTAAGGTTAATTGAATGTCTTTCTGCGTGTTGTGTGCCATACTGCTCCATTCCTGGCCTTCCAACTCTGATTAGAGACACTGTCTATATTTAGCTTTCCCACACTAACCCCAGTCATTCTGCACATTGGACTGGATCTCACATATTCTGCATTTAGTTTAGTCTTGCTCAATTTCAAAGGCAGAAAACAGCACTGCTAAAATCTCTGTACACCTCTGAGGAATGCAAAATAAATTCCATGCTTAGGCAGCAGTTCAGAGCATTATGACTGTTGTGAGTCTCAGCCTCTCTCTGCTACCTAACCGTATTTGCTTGTTTTTCTGCATCTCCGCTGACCAAAAGTGGAGACTCACTCTCATGGAAAGGATTGCAAGGAGGTACTTTCTGTCCTACTTCCTGAGGGTGAAGGAAAAACAGTGCCCATTCTCTTGTGGAGTCTTCAGTTTCTGGGATCCCTAAAGTTTTGTGAAACCTAGGTAGAAGAAATGAAAGCCGTATTTTTGGTCGTCTTTTGTCCTGCTCTGGCCTGGGGTCCCCTCTTTTTACTGTATCTCTCAGACAATGTATCTTCAGATGGTTTTCTTGAAATGGTTAATCTGTAGTTTGGAAGGGTCAGGTCATTCCTTCCTGAGCTTGCCTGAGCTCCCCTCCAGCCACAGAATTTCTCATTCAGGTAATTTGGTTGTGGCAAGCTGTCTACCATGCTGTTGGAAAAGACTTGCATCTATCCCTTGATTTAATTGTGTGTCATGGTCTGATTGTTTATTGCTCCCTTTGGAGCTAGGAGCTGCATTTGGTATCCTTGCAAAATGCTGTGAACTCTTGTGATGAAGTCAAGCAAATGGCAAAGAGTCTGATAAATTAATAGGCTTGCCAGTTGCCTTTGGAAACCAAGATTCAGGTGGAATTCCACTATAAAATTTCAAACTGTCAAGCTACAGTTCAAAGTCGAATATAGTAGGGAACCCTGTGAAAATGTAAGACTGCTAGAATATTCTAATATGGTACTAACAGGTAATTTATATTTCCCCTCTTCCTACAGTTTACCTTTTCCCAATTTAGTACTATGGTACACAGTTCCCAGCATGTATAGCAATGACATCCAGAAAGTTTGCTACCCCTTAAATCCTCTCTGTCCCTTTGTCAAAACTTGTTACCCCAATGGCAGAGAGAGCATAGCAGGCAACATCAGCTCACACTGATGCCACAGCGCAGAATATATCAACGTGAAGTGCCACTGGTTTTAGTTTATGGTAAAATACCGAGCAGTGCACTGCTGCTGAGGAGCAGGTACGGCAGCTCCATCACTTCTGCCACAGGAGCAGCAACCTTTAAAAAAAAAAGGCAGGTCAGCCAGCTGGGGCAGCTAGGATTTAGCTGCCACTGTCAACTCTGACAGGGGTCACAAACCAGAGACCTCAATTTCACCTACATTATTCTCTCCTGCTGTATTAACTCATTCCTATCAGCTTTTACTGCTTTGGCTAACATATGTGGATATCATATTGCCTATTGCTTAGCCAAGCCTGCTTCAGACCACAACTGGAGTAAGAACTCACAGACAAGCAATACAATGGGTTTGCCACTGGCTCGTCCAGCAAGGACACACCCAGGAACAAGGCACAATTATTCCAGGATCCTGCAGAGAGGTACCACTGCCTTCTCACTCCTCATGCATAAGTAAATCACATTCCCTTAAGTAAAATCAAATGCACAGTAGAAAACTCAAGCTTTTCCCCAACTCTCCCTTTTGCTTGTTCAGTTTCTGAACTCTTATTTCTTTTTGGAATACCACTGCTAATGTAAAGGAAATTAAATATCAAAATTTCTTTCAGCACTTTTTAATCACATGCTTTGTGGCTAGAACTTATGCTGCAAGTAAATGCATGTTAAACCTCGAGGAGATTACAGCGCAGCCCTGGGAATCTCAAGAAACTTCTGGGAAATAGCCATTCATTGTCCCACTATTGTGTTGCAGCTACCTATAGTGCTAGGAAACAGAAAATTAATACGGATTAATCTATTTCTCTGATTTATACTCAATACAAGAATGTGCTAACAAATTGAAATCTAAATTAATTTAGGTAGGAATTAAATTCATTCCATACAAAGATCTTATCTAAAGGTGGTAGAAGTCATCTTGTAGGAAGAAATTAAGCAAAATAAAGTATCTCTAAATCCACCTAATTCCTAGATTCACAAAACCAATTCACCTAAGTGAGCCCAACCCCTTGAAAATAAGAAATAGATGACTCCTTCTAGCAGGTCTACAATTTCAATGTATTTTGTTCTTGCTTAGATTGAAAACTGTGCAGATAATGTTGATAGTAACCATTCTCTAAAGAAAAATTGTGGTCCTCGAGGGAATACAAATAGAAATGCCTCCAAGAGAGCAATTGCCTATACCAGAAAATGAAGCAATGACCAACTAATAATGTGTCCTTGAACCCAAAAGCAACCAGTATCCTGAACAGTTCTTCTCATTTTATTCAGGAGCCTTTTGGTATTTTCAGTCTTTGGGGCAAAGCTCTCAAATAATCTGTAGCCAACTGTGAATTTGAAATACTGCCTCAGCAAAATGCGTCTGCTGACTTGACACAAGTTTGTGCCTCAATAGTTCACCCTGCTCCTTGCACTGCTCTTCATTGTGAGACAATCTAGGTTCCTCTTTTTCTCCTACAACCTCTGGAATGATGAGTTTGCATTCCTTTCAAACACCAGCTAATAATTTAACCAGGTGGGAAACCACCACAATCCTACCAAGCCAGCAAAAGCCGTCATCCAACAGAATGCCTTCCCTTCCTTTACACTCCTGTCTCATGAATATAATGCACCTGAATCACATTAGCAGAAGTGTTCTACACTGAGATACGCATTCCTGCAAAGATCCTTGTCTGTTTTCCGCTTGTAGAGTGCCATGAGTGGTGGGAACCTGCAACATCCACCACAGTATTTGAACTGAAATAAATAGGGACAAAAAAGGGTTTGCTACTTTAACTAAGCTGTAAATCAGTAGAAAGGAAACAAGCCTGAAATTGTGAAGTAAATTCAGATTTGATGTTTTGTGGATGCAAAAGACACCAAAATGGATTCCTTTTTAATCAGAGGCTAGAAGAAAGGTAAAAAAGCAGCTAACAAAATAAGTAGTACATGGGTCTGGAAGACCAATTTAATTGAAGGGGATATATTATGGGATTTTCTTGTCAAACCCACCTATCCTTACAGTACAAAGTAACTGTTTTTTCACATGCAATACTGTAAAATTATTTAGTGCAAATGACACTGTTTTCCCACATACATCTATTTTTAAAGTATTTTGCACCTGAGGTGCAATTTCTGTTAGTAATGAAACTAATTCCTCACATTCTACTAGTGTGGTTTTTTCTGTCTGTGAGTGGTTAGCACTAGAGGCTCATGGAGTATAGTGTATGAATATGCACCATACTGGTACTAAACTTCATTATCATGGGGTTTATTAAAGTTTTCTTTGCATACCTGCTTGTTTTCATTAATTATTTCTTCAGTGTCAGCACCAAATACCAGTCATTTAACTCTCAACTTTTCCATCACAGGTTTTATTTAATACAGGCTTCCTATCCAGCAGGAAAGAAAAGGTTGTGTAATGCCCCTCAACACCTAATACTAATGCCTCTGCATGATACTCTTCAAAAAATGAATAGTCCACTGCTGGTTTAAACCTTTCGGAAGATAAAGTTTGAATTTATATTTCAGGATCTAATCTACAAAACCTATCACGATTTAACAAAATGGTACAACTCTTCGTGACCCCTGAGAAAGTAATATTGGTACATTCCCAAGTGTGACCCACAGGAAGGGTCCCCTAACAGGGGAGGCTCAAGGCCAGCTGTTAGTTTTACTGAGGATTGGTTCCTGAAAAAGTACCACATGTCACCTCCACAGCTGGGGACTGAGGCAGTGAGCTGCAGCTGTCCCCTGGGAGACCTGTAAGGTCTGGCAATAAATACCAATAATACCAAAAATTTTCTCACATGCCAGTTTGAGTTAAAATCCTCACCTATGCCAGAGTGCCCATTGGAGCACCCCTGCTCTAAAGCATCAGAGACATCTGTACTGACAGCCATCCTGTGGGTTTGCTAGGAATTCAGCGCTCCTCTGTCCTCCATAAAAGAAGGTAAGCAGCTCTCAGCTGTAGCACAGAAGTCTAAATAACCTCTAAAAATATATTTTCTTTCCACTGCAACTGAGATACACTGCTTTCCAAATTCTCTGTACAGGGCCAGAATATATGTTATTGATTCTTTATTAATAGCTTGGCCTAGCAGAGCTTTACCGATCCTGCAGGATAAAGAATCCAAAAAGTAAGGCTTAAAGATGGTGGAAGATGTTTCCTTTCAAGAAAAAGGTTATAAACAAGCTGTATGCTATCTGTAACACCTTATTTTCTCATTTGTATGTGATTCCTTCCTCATGAGAAAATTTAGAGGGAACTTTGCTACCATATTTGTGGTGAGGCCACAATAAATCCAACCGGATATTCTGCTCAAGGGAGAGATCTAGAGGGGAATGATATAAATTGCCAGCAAAAGCAGAACTATTTCAGGGTGGTCTACTTAGAACTAGCTTCTCTGCTTGTTGATTATGTTGTTGACAGTTGGCCAAGATTTTTTTCAGAAGTACCTAAAGTTAGCTCAAAAGGTCATATTTGGGAATGCGAATAAAAGGCCCAAATTACATACATTCTGTGCTCCAGCAGCTCAGACAATTACGAAGGAAGCATGCTGCTTATTCATCTTCCTTAACGTCTTGAAAATCTTGACCTTTGATTTTCTACCAGCTGTGATGCAGTCTCTGCCTAATCAACAGCTCTTAATCTATTCCACCGAGAAAGGAAGTAGAACTCTGTACACGTGAGACTGTAAAAGGCATAAAAATTAAGAGATGAAGCTACTCTCTCCAAAATGGCCAATCCAAGAGCAAGCTGCCAACATTCCCTCTTTTTAGATACCAGCCTGCCAAGACAGGAGAGGCTCTTTCAAGTCTTCCTAAAAAACCCCAGCGTCGAGGGTGTTAGCTTCACTCCTCAGTATCATGTTGTTGAGAGAGCTAGCTGGAAAGCAAGTGCATAGAATTAGATAGCAAAGGAGAGACCGAGGGATCTGAAACACAAGTGATGGGATCACAGTGGGATAGCACTGAAGAAGCTGGCACAAACCCAGAGAGCTCTTTGCAGTAATAGAAGAGAGAATTACTACAAACCCTTGTCCTCATTCCATGAGAGCAGTTGGTAGCTGTTAACTACATGCAGACTATAAAAGGAGAATGAGAACTGGCTACCTTCAGCCAGAAGAAGAATGAATAAAATGCATTAGGTCTCCAACATACGAAGAATCAGAAACCTATACAAATAAACTATTTCTGCAACAAGGCACAGTGCCAGCAGCAACAGTCTGAAGTACTAGTCTGCTCTGACAGCAATGAGAAATGGCAGCTACTCAGAAGACATCACCTTAAAATCATAACAGCAAAAAGTGCCACAAATCTGCATATGTCTGGCTTTTTTAGGAAGAAAAATATTTCGGCCATAGATAGTTTCTGAGTTTGGCTTTCGAGTAATTGAAGTAATCAGGCAGTGATTTAAGAGGAGTGGATCACCCAATGTCTATACACAACTTGGCTGTGCTATTGGAGCTTACTGCTCTTATCTCATCTCTCTTGATTTCAAAAAGACGAATCATCAACACAGCAGGGTACATGCAGAGAACCAAAAGGCCCCGTCCCACAGTTCTCCTGTTTGCATGAGCCTGCAGTAACTCACTTGGCTGAGTGGTCAGTAGAAAACTGATAGGAGACAAGGTTCTGACCCCATCTGCAGAGTCTCAAGGCAATTAAAGGACAGTGAAGTAGGGCTTCCAATAATGTTAAAAGCATTTGTAAGAACAAATTCCTTCTTCTGTGAAAATGTGTTTAGATACATCTGTGTATTAAAAATAGAGAAGAGACTCCCTATAAATTTATACACACTGAACTGAACTTTGTGGTGGGGTGCAGTTAAAGTAAACAGTGGAGAATGGGAGAGTAGGGAAGAACGGATTTGACCAGAGTCTCCAGTTAACTGTTCCAATTCCTTACTTCCTCTTACATTTTATTTTATTCCTTCAATCAGCTGGTGTATTTTTCTTCTGCTAATTAATCACTGGGGAAAGATGCACTTTTAAGAAAGTTTAAAGTGGTGCTGTCATACTTCTATAAGGCAAAGGAAAATTGTCCAAACTCAGCTCCAAGAAGCTCCAAGAAGCTCTGAGGAGCACTGGAAATACCATCATCTTCACATTAAAGGGGTCTCCATTTCCCCAATGCTATCTTTGAAATTAATTTCATACAAAAGGCTTCATATAACATGAATAATGGACCTGTCTGCAAAAAGAGCAGCATTGGCATCAACCACTATGTTTAGTTTCTTTCTCACTCTCTGTGACTGCAGGCTGGTTAATCAAGATTCCTGTCCCACTGAGTATGTCTCCTACTTTGATACTTCTAGGAGCACTGTTAATCCTCCTTCCAAAGGAGGCCACACATTTAAGATTAACTTCTATAAGAATTCTCTGTGAAATTTTTACAAGCAGCCAAGGGACTTTTCAGGCTTGACACTTGCAGATCAAATATCCTATGATTTGTTTGGTGACACTGTTCTGAATGTTGTCCTGTCATTTATGGATCAAGTATAAACATTTCATCATAACCTCTCACGTGAAAAGCTCCTGCCACTTCCTCCTTCAAATCCCTCCTTAAATCCATTTCCTTTGAAAGGCTTCCAATGTTCCTCTGCTCACCAATAACATCTGCACCCACTTTATGGTAAAGTAATATCAGGAACTTGAGCCTAAAGTAGACTTTGTGCTGCCTGTAGAAGGACCCAGTCTGTTTGCAAAGTCTGTATGTATCTTAAGATCATCCCCTTTCCTTTCCCCCAAAAAGGAACCAGAAACTGATATAATCCAGGATGAAATCTTGATGGCAGACCTTCCAGCTGGGTCCTGCCAGTGGAACAGCTGAAGAAAACAGCACAATCTTTCTAAAGAGATAACAAAAAAGGAAATATTTATATTGCACATAGGAATACTCTGAAGCCTCACAAGTACACTTCTCACACAAGGAATATCTGTAAACCTTATAAAATAGAAATAGCAAAAATTAAAGTATTCTTCATTATGCTCCCTGTTCTACAAGGCCTACTGTTCCTGGAAGCTTAGGACTTATCAGCATAAGCTTTCTGCTCAAGAACAAGTTTTTCAGCTTAGCCATTTAAATTTAAAGTTACTTTATCCTTTCAGTATATATTTAACTCCCTGTCTTTTCCCTGCAAAGCCCCACAGAATTACAGTTGGCTTATTGGCAAGCTGACCTGCAGTTGTGCTGTAATACCCGATTACTGCTTACCCACGCAAAAATATCAAATGTATCATGCAGCATGCGTGTGTCTTTTACCAAATCGATTTCCATCTTCCCTGGAACTTCAGACCCCCACTTCCCACATCTCACCCCTGCCTCTCATGCTGCTAGTTTTGTCACGGACCAATGCCTTGTTTCCCACAGATGCAGCTGCCAGAGGGTAGCTGCCATGCCTGCCTTCAGCAGAGGCAACAAGTGGGATCTGGCAGCAGCAGTGATGGAAGCTGTGTGGAGGAAGTCACTGGAGAATGTCCCTTAAAATGGTACTGCATACATTTGTTTTAGGAGCACAATATATATCTTGTGTATATCCAGAGGGAGGGCGAGGGGGGAGCTAACTACACAGACAGTTGAGCCTGCCTGGGAATTGAGATACTTACTTAGACACTATTCTGGACTTTTAATTCTATATATTTAGATACACAAATAAATGGCCTCTTTTTCTGCAATACTGAGAACTGCATTTACTAAATATGGAAACAGGGTATCTAAAAATAAATACACAAGAATGAAGACATTAGCCCTATTCTATAAAATAGGGGCAAGAGAACTGCAGCAACTTAAATGTCCAAAATACTCCTAAAAAGAATTCCTTCTCCCATCCATCCCTCAAAGGGCCCTGTGCAAAATTAAAGAAAACAAAAAAAAAGCCTTCACAAAAATTCCCAAAGTTGAGCGAACATGTCAAGAAAGGCACAGAGAAAGATCATTAGTGATAAGTGGGCTCCCTGCAGATGAATAACCATTTATGTTGCCAAAGGACAATACAAATTTGACGTTTTACTAATTTTCACATTCTACATTTTATGGCAGCAATCATCACAAGCCAGCAGAAAACAATACGATCTGATGGCAAATGACCAACATAAGCTCTCATGGCATCCCCAGTCACTGTGCAGGGTGATAAAGCCACACAGCAGCTGGAGTTTTGCTACAGTGACAAGAAAATATAAACACATAAATGGAGTTTTCAGTTACTCTTCATATTTTGGAAGATCTTCAGCAGAGCTCCAGTAAAAGCTTTTCTAACACCTTAGTTTTGAACTGGAATTACCATTAAACCTATCAGGTTTCTTCCTAGACAGAGAAAATCCCCTTATTTGAATCCCAGGTGCATTTCTAATTTCTCTGTTTAATTACATCCCTGAATTTTAATTTAATTTTATCCTGGAAGGTTTTTGTCAATATATGTTGAAGTCATATTATCGAGTGGGTTAAAGTCTTCCACATACGGAGACAGAGACATTTTTGTTACCCAAATCCCAGCAGTCATTACTCTAGATCAGAGAAGTAAATTCCTGGGTTGGCAATTTATATCGAACTAAAAGGCAATGCCTTTTTTTAAGCGCTGAAGTAGTCCTCACAAATTACTGCAAACTGTGAGTTACTGTTTCACTCAACGCAACAGTCTCGTACATATTTCTGTCTCAAATTTCCCCTCTAGATGCCTTAAAAAAAAAAAAAAAAAGTGCCACGGCTCAGTCTGGGCTGAAGTATTTCTTCCTTCGTTTTTGTCTCCCGCGGCGCCGGGCGCATTCCGCGTACAGCAGCATCTCCTAGTGGCCGTCCTGCCTTTGCTGCGTGGGAAAGGCAACAGAGAGGGGAATTTGCGTTTCCCACCGTTTCGCTGCTTTTCCGGGTGCCTGTGCAATAAAAGGAATCAGCTGGGACCAGGTGTTGTTAATAAAAAGCAGAATTTACCTTTGTTGAAGTGTGGGTTGCCCCTGAGTTCCAGGACCTGGCAATGCGAGGGTCATAATCCTTCCGGCCGAAAGAGGCAGGGTGGGCTTTGCTGAACAGCCCCCTCCAAGGGTCCTCTGTGGGAAGAGTTTCTGCAAGGCTTGAATCTGCCATCAGATCCAATTTTGTGCTAATTTATACCAGTGTAACACTACTGAATTCCTGACTTTTATCAGTCTAAATTAAAAAGGTGTCTACTTGCTTTCTGAGCAGTTAATAAAGAAGAGTGTATTCCCTGCTTTATCCGGAAAAAGTGCTGCATGAAGTTACAGAAGTACTGAGGATAGTTTCCAGATAGACAACAATTTACAAAGGGTTGGGGGAATGCCTTGGGACTTCCTGTGGAAAGGACAGAGAGATGCAGGATTACAGTAATGCCTAAAGGAAGGCTACCTGGAACAGAGGCTGGACAGAGTTAAAGGATAAAGTAGATATTTATTGTAAGGCCTTTACAGGACACACCCTGGGAATACAAAAGTCTGGCCAAGACTACACCCAAGATGGACTCCCAAGATGGACCCTGGGTCATGCATTCTCGCCCTTTTTATAAGTTTTGGCCCATTTACATATTCAGGCCAACTGTCCAACCACAGCTTCGGTCCACACTGTCCCATCCTTTCGGACTGTCCCCTCTCAATCCATGGCTGTTTACATTCTTGGGGTCAGAAGCTGCAAATGTCCTTGGTTCTTCAGGCTGGAAAATGATGTGTTTTGTCTAGCCAGGCGACGAGAAGAGCTATTAGCACTATACATGAAGCTCAGAGTTACACACTAACACAATATAAAATCTAAAAGATACGAAAGTTAAAACTAAAGGTATCATCAGTACACTAGAAGTGACAGACAGACCAGAGATGCCGTTAACATTGCAGCTCCAACCTGTAGCTAGCAGGCTGGAGCTGGGTTCACCAGAGTGTGCAGAGCCAAGCACAGTATGTCCAACACTCACAAGACGGGAGGAATCCTCTGAGCCACTGGACACCCTCACATGCCCTGTGGCCACTGCCACTGCTGGGCAGAGCACAAAAAGTCCATATTTGAGAGACAGTTGCTATTCGGAGCAGCTTAAACGCCCGCTTAGCTCTTGTTGAAATCAAGATTAAATGTCAGGCACATGTTTCGGGACTTTCCAGAGTCAAGTAAAGTCAATTATTTGGAAGGGAACTTGCCCACTGAATTCATTGCTAATCCTGGCCATTATATCCATGCTTGCAATACCCCAATCTGCAAATGTTTAGAGCTTTGGTATTGTTTTCTCTGAAGCCTGCTGAAGAACATTAAAACAGACTAAGTATTCAATCTCCAGAGGTCAAAAAAGAAGCAAAGAAGTAACACTGAAATTGTGCAGGAGTGCAATCTTGCACGGTTTCCTGTTTTCTGCACAGATAAATCAGAGTACTTCTTTTTTTTTCCATATGGGTTTTGATCTTGGCTCCACTATAATATCTCCGGCAAGGGAAACATCATACAGCAGTAAGAAAACCATCATTATTCATTTATTGAGCACACTCTGTGTGATTGACATTTACAGCACCGGGAGGGAGACATAGGCCCTGTCTCAAGAGTCTTGCAGCCTGGAAGAACAACACAGCTTAAAGTCATTGGCCAGACAATCAGAGCCAAATACGTGGACCTCAAAAAATTCACTATTTACATTTTAAAGATGCTTGCTTTTTTCCTTTTTTTTTTTTTTACGGATAGATATAAAAAGTCTTAGAAGATGCAGAGTGTTGGGGGAAAAATGTAGACTGATTTCACTGCAAAGTAGAAAAGGCAGATAAAATGCTTTTTTCATTGCACCCAGAAAGACTAAGTACTCTTGAAGAACCAGGGGATGAAATCTTCAACAGGACTGGATGTTGGTGCTCCTTAATAAGTAGAATTCAAAAAAAGTCCTGAAAATAACTGAATATCTCATCAGTCTGAAGTACGAATTAGAAACATGTTAAGTGTTGATACATTAAAGCCACAAAAGCTCTTCATCCTCTCTGCCTGTCTCCCTACCTGTATTGTATTCTCCCAGGTAAGTAAATCTCATCTAAATCTAAATCTAAACTGGTTCTCGTTTTTCCTCAAAGCCCAAAGAATGCACTGCAGCACAAAGGGAGCAGGATTATCTCTGGAGTTTTTATGAAGTGAAAGGAAGCGGCTGCAGCAATTGCAGGGCAAACCGTTTTTTCTGAAGTATTGTGCAACCTGTCAAACTAGGCAAATAAAAGCCCCTATATACTATTGGTAACCAGTTTCACTGGTGATGTTGCTTCAGTTCAAATATTATTTTAAATTTGGGACATCCTACTGATTCTCCTCTTATATGATTGTCAGTAATCCTGCCATATTGTACACTACTTCTGACATTCTATATGCTAATGGAAAGAAAAAAAAAAAACCAAATTCAGTAAACTGCACATTATCTTTTAAATTCTGAAAACAAACTATTGGCTTTAAAAAAATAATTTTTTAAAAAAATGTTTAGTATTATTCCCTGCCATTTGTTGAAAATGAATACATTTTCTAATTTAAATCCTTAAGAACTAATGACGTCAGCACATTAAATGTGAATCCTGGGGATAGATTCATGTCCAAAGCTACCAGAATCTTTGTTGGTAACAGCTCCTGCATCTGGGAAATGCAAATGCCTGGAGCTATTCTCAGAGGGCAGTTTATTTATGGTCCCCACTGTGCTTGACCAGATCTCTTAATGAACGTGTTTACTTGGGGAAGTAAAATAAATCTTCGAGCACAGGTTTCTCAGCTGCTCACGGATCTCCAAGGAGCAGGGAAAAGAGGTTCCTCAACTTCTCTGCTTTCTCCACCCCACATGTACGTAAAGGTTTTGGTCCTGTGACACAACACCAATGTTTAAAAGGCCAACACTGTGCAACAAGAGCAACACAAGTTGTCACAGCTACAGGAAGTTAACAGCATGAAATTTTGAACAGGGAAGCGAAGTTTAACCCCAGTTGCCCTGTTCAAGTCTAGCCTAGAGCTGGAAAGAAAATAGCTGGAAAGAAAAAAACCACTCTTGTATGACGGCAGTTGCTGCTTCCTGAACAGCTCCAGACTCTCAGGGGCAAACACGTGATTACTCCCACTTTCAGAGACCTCAGAACATATCAGGTTAATTTATCTCCGATAGACATAATCCCCCACTCTTAAGAACAAGCAAATTCAGGGAATGGGGCCTGTCCAGTTGATTTTTCTGGCAGTGTTTTGTCCTCAGAAACTACGCAGGTACATATTCAGACATATGCTTAACATCCTTAATATAGAGGGCACTTAGACATATGGTTTGCTTTGGACACATAGTCCAAATGAACCAGGAGACTTGTTTAAGTACTAAAAGGAATTGAAGAAAATGGCTGGTTTGATCATCTAGCCAAAATGCAAATACATGAACAGATCTTTTGAGTCACATTGATTTGACAAAAAAAGGCTTTTTGACATCAAGGAGAAAAAGGGTGAGGGGACCTGAACTCAGTAAGAATCATCCAGTTGCATTTCACAACATTCCTTTCATCACCTTTCCTTATACTGCATTACACAGCAGGCAAAATGCTGAAGTGCTTTCGACACTGAAAATATTCAATCACATTTCTAAGTGCTGTCAGGCCAGGGCTGTTTAGTTTGCAGCTGAGTAAATAATTTGTTAGCAAATGTTCATCTACTTGTAGAGCCAATCCCAAACTAGGACCTCAGTTACAATGAAAACAATTTGATAGAGGTCAGAGGAGGAGAAAAATGGACATGTTTCTCTCTATGGACTAAGAAGCAGCAACGTCTTGCTGTCCCAAGTCCTAGCAACCATCCACAGAAAATAGTTTGCCTTACAAAATACTGCCCAAAAATCGTGCTAGTTGTTCTTCTGCAAACAAAATCGTTCCCGCAGGTGTGATTTGAATCTGCACTGTTTCTAGTACAAAGTGAAACCACACAGCACAAGCTGCTCTTAAAAGATAAGGCAGCAGAAACCTACTTTCACTTCTTTTTAAAGCAAAAGGATCACACCCAAAGTAAGTTGATCTTTGTGCATGAAAATTTACATTTTATGTTAGAAAAAAATATTAAGGTCTAGGCACTTTATTACTGAAAGGAAGTAATTGACTTTTACTGATATTTTTATAATTTCATGTTATGGGGTCATAAATGTTGCAGTCTTAGCAAAAGATGTGCTAAACAGAGGTGCTCACCCCACTGCCTCCTATTTCAGAGAACTTGAAATTAGAATGCCACCACTTATTACAACAGAAGCCAGTAGTGTAAAAATAAGATGTGAATTTCACACACTATGAAAAATGAAATTAAATTAGGAGACAACAGCTGGGAACAAGCTACAAATAGTAAAAAGCCACCATTCAAAAAAGGTCAAAGTAAGATTTAGTGGTAAGGCAGTCAGAGCAACTATAAGCACAGAAGTATTTTTTCAGATGGGCAGTTTACATGTCTGAAAAGTTTATAGATAAACATGTCTTTCTCCATGAATGCTACTACTTAGCTTGTGCTTGAAAATTAAACTAATCATCGCTGTTTAATTTCTTTTATGCATACAATGTTATATGAATCAATCCGCAAGTTTTTTATTAATTATATTTATTTTTTCTTCTGCACATTGAAAATCACTCTCTGGCTGAAAAATCCACTCTGCTACTCATGAGAACAGTCTGACCTTAAATAAGTAGCATGTGATGGGGTACTGCTGTAGAGGGAAAATATGTCATTTTATGTGATGCCTTTGAGCAGTGTTTTTTCTACCAGTGCAGAGCTTCATGTGCCTCCTCCAGCTGGTGTCACAAGAGGGCAAGGCAGTCAGTCCAGAATCTGGCCTCGGTCAGCCACTGTCCATGATATTTAATTGGCATGACAAGCTTCCCAAATACTGCCAAATATTGTGAGAAGAATTTTTCAATAAGTTTCAGAGGACAGCAGTCTCTTCAGATAAGGACAGATGCAATTCCAGCTTTTTACGTTGCTTCAAATGTACACAGAAACCCAGAGTTTATAAAGTGTTACTGCAAAGTCCTTGAGGTTTATAGCATTAAGCTGCTAATCCACAGCATGGGACTTTTAAGTGTGCTTCAATGGTTTAATTATCTTCTATTTTAGTTTTGGATGGTTTGATCTACAGTTCACATGAGCCTATCTCATTGCCATCATTCATGTGAGAAACCCTTTGTAGCCAAGGGTGTTACCGTGTGACTGAGCTCCTCAGGACCTGTGATGGGCATAAACAGCAGAGCCTGTGCAGTCAGATAATGTAGAGGAGGAACTAAGCCTTCTGGTTGGGTCTGTTGGTTTCTTACTGATTATGTAAAGAAAGATACATGGGGGACCAGTGACGTAAACATCCAGGAAAACTATTTTTGGACACAAGTTCCTGTATGTGGAGCATGTTTCTCTTTTAGAAGTAACGGCAAAATTTGCTTCAGGAGCAAGTGGCACATCTGGAGCCACAGGAAGAAGAAGGGAGCTCCAGTGGTTTAGATGAGTCATTGTTCCCTCTTAATGGAAAACCTATAAAATATCAAACTGCCAGAGAGTAAAAGATCTTTCATGGGTTTATTAGTTTTACAGGTCTTATAAAAATTACCGGAAAACCACAAAACTTTAATAGCTGAAAACTGAAAGAGTTTCATGAGCTTAAACTCAGCCTGTTTGGATCACAGCATCTCTATGCTTCTACAGCTGGGATGTGGCACATCAGCTGCAAAAATTTCTCAGACCGTCTTGCTTTTGTTTAGCTGTGCCCCAAGGTCATATGAAAGCTTGTGGCTAGATTTTCCCTTTGAACATAATTTCATGAAAATATTTACATGTCAGGATATAGCTGAGGTTCTTCCTTAGTGATAGCTTACCTGGTGATTTCTAAGTACTGCTGCCATAGACTGAAGTTTGCAGCTGATGAAACCACCCAGGAATATCACAAGTCTAGATATAGATGAATGTGTTTATTTACACTCTATGCTCAAGAGGCTTATCAGGCATAATTGCCAACCAGGAGTACCAATTTAAGTTAGAATTTATGTCATAAATCCAGATTTGAAGAGGCCTCACAGAAATTATGGACTAGAATATGAGCAGAGACTGCACCCATCGTTAGGGGTTACAGAATGGAGCTACTCTGACTTCTGGTCTCAGATGCAGAGTCCATAATGATTAGCTATACCCAGCAACCACCAGCTGTAGCAGTTAGCAGAGCTCATTGCCTTGGTACAGCGAAGAGCTAAATAATTCTTTTACATCATTTACAGCCACCTTAGGATGATGACAATTAGACTGTTGTTGATGCCAAAGTAGTGAAAGGTAGCTGGATCACCACCACTATGTTGGTAGTAGCAGACCCCTTCATCCTATAATTTGTATAGCGATTGATAAACATAATATCCAAACAGAGTATACATGTAAAAGGTTTTCCTTAGAGCTGGTGAAACCACAGCCAGGCAGATCCTGCTGCTTTTTGAGCTTTTTCCATTACAGGTAAAAATAACCTTGGAAAAAAAAAAAAGGGAAAAAAAAAAAAGGAAAAGGAAAAAAAAAGGAAAAGGGAGAAAAAACCCTCACGAAAATTAAGCACAGTTCAGTCCTGGGTACCCAGCCAGAATACATGCCAAGTGCTTCAGGCAGACAAACAGAAGTCCTGCTCATTGCTGAGACACAAAACTCCTCTGGAGTTATCTGGATAATTAGTAAAATAAACTACATGGAAAGTAAATCCGTACGTGTGTAAGAAAACTGAGCAGCATCACAACTGATTATCTTGTTCTCTGGTATGTTCTAGAAGTTTGAAAGATTTTTATTTTAAGTGGAGCATGACTACCCTGGGGCCCCTTCTACTAATTAGCCATCTGCAAATGAACTATAGCATAGCTCTCACCCAGTGGATGCATGGATTTATCCCTCGGCCAGATGCAGAGGTCACCCAAGCAGAGGCACACTTCACAGTGACATGGAGAGCCTTGATTTGCCGTTCTCATTCTGGAAAGCAGTCGCACTGCAGTGACTAGAGGCGACTTACGCAAACACAGTGATGTTAACGCAACTGGAGACTCTCATTGCGGAAATGTGAAGCCTTATTACTTTGCACTGAAGTGGCCCAGTTCCTGTTAGAAATACAGGACAATAATTGGAAATTTATTAGTGAGACAGAGTGACCCACAGCTATATTTTGTTGATGGAGGTTATTAAAGCACATAATTTTGTCATTCTCCTGAAGTGTGTGACAAAGCGGAAGAAACTTGGCTTAGTTACGCTAAAGCTCAAAATTATTTCTAGCTCAGTTTATAACAATTTGTTCCCAGGTTTTCCTCCTCATAAAAATAACTTTTTTTTTTCTAGGTTTGGAAATTTAATGCCTCATTTACCAGGTTATGGGTAACAAGATGCACTTTCACATTCGTTCTGGAAACCCAAATGGCAGAGGGACGTTTTTTGTGTCATTGTCTGCTCCATCAAAGGTCAAAATATATCTATTAGTAATTAAGTCTCATCAACTGGCCAAAGAATTTATTATTCTTGTAATAAGCTTGTTGCTAGACTAGGTGGAAGCAGTGGCCTAGGTGAGACAGCTCCTGTGTTATTTGTTGCATGGTAGCATAAAAAGCAGACATTAATACTCATTTCTTGCTAATGCTTTCAGATTCATTATAAATGAGGAAAACAAAATTAATGGATTTGAGTTTATGGTGAATTTCCATTAGGGGATTGTGCTCTAGCTGCCAACTCATCTGGATTTCCTAGGAATTAATGGGTTTAACCACAGTGTCATTGTTGTTTGTAGAAAATAATTGATTAAGCCACGTAAAAGGTTTTGTAAAAGCATTCAAAAAATGGGAAAATTCCCAGTTGCCTCCTCTTGCTTTTAGCACAATGATCTATAACTATTCTGCTTGATCATAAATTGATGTGTAATTTTCTAAGATTGTGATACAGGATATATTTATGGTTTCACAGTACCAGGCATTAGAGAAATGAGACCTTGGAAGGGAAAAACCTTTGTCAGAACACAGATTCATATGTGCTGCATGCTGTGACGAAATATAGTTGTAGTACAAGGAAGGAGTTACATGCCTTCTCAAGCAGCATTGAGAATGAAAAGACAAATCAACTGGTTGTCCATATTTCTGAATTATTTTGCTGTCATGCATTCATTTCTCAGAAGTACTTTGTGTAGGATGGAGAACGGGTTACAAAGAAAGGAAAACATGGGTTATAAAGAAGGAAGAACAACTTTAACAGCAGAATTGTTAACCCTGTCAGAACAATACAGCCCTGCAAGGGACTTCAGGAGGTCACTTGCTGGTTGACAGTCTGATTCTCAAAACGTTTGTGTAACCCCTCCCAAGACTCCTTCTATTACAGCAACATCACACCGTTCCCATGCCACTTAGTCCTTTAGTATCCTAATAATGTTTATTTCTTAATAGCTTACCTAAACATTGCTGCATTTTGAACCCATTATTTCTTGCCCTAGTTTATTAGGTCATGGGGAAGGAACTATTTCTTTCAGGTACGGATCTACTATCAATAAAAGGACTAATAGAGGCCTTCACAAGACATCTCTACATAGTCTGATGAGGTGTGAAGGCTGAGAAATGTTCCAATACAGTCAGTTCCTGTAGTATTAAAAGATGCCCTGCGTGCTTTGTAATAACTGTGACAGTCAGAGCTGGGGCATATGCTAAGCATACAGGCAAAGTAATTCAAAAAGTATTTAAGGACAGACATGCATAATAACCAGTAGGAAGAGCAGCATGCAAACAGGAAAGGGACTGGTCAAATGTATGCAAAAAGTAAAGGTGACTCAGTGTCACTGGATTTAGTTTTGACAATATAATCACCAGTATATTATAGTGCTTTCAACTT
Source organism: Melanocharis versteri (assembly GCA_013397845.1). Taxonomy (NCBI): domain Eukaryota; kingdom Metazoa; phylum Chordata; class Aves; order Passeriformes; family Melanocharitidae; genus Melanocharis; species Melanocharis versteri. The sequence continues at coordinate 2,947,917 of VZTG01009228.1, read as the reverse complement.
TTTTGTATACTTAATTAAATAACCTGAGCAATTAATTCAGTCTTGAGTAGTGTCTGAGTGAATCATAGGTGATAGGTGATACAGACAGACAGTCAAAATTGATATGGTTTAGTGTGTGATTGACTGTGGAAAGTGCTAAGCTGAACGGAAATCCTTTGTCAACGGCAGCCATCGGGGGAGGATGTGCTGGTTTTGGCTGGGGATAAAGTTCATTTTTTTCACAGCAGCTAGTGTGGGCTGTATTTTGGATTTGTGCTGGAAACAGTGTCAAAAAAATGAGGATGTTTTATTATTGCTGAGCAGTGCTTATACAGTGTCGAGGTCTTTTCTGCCTCTCATACCACCCCACCAGCGAGGGGTCTGGGCAAGCACAAGAAATTGGGAGAGGACACAACTGGAGCAGCTGATCCCAACTCACCCAAGGGATATTCCATACCACGTGGTGGTGTGCTTGGTACGCTCAGCATATAGAGTTGGGTGAGGGAGAAGAAGGAAGGGAGGGATATTCAGAGTGATGGTGTTTGTCTTCCCAAATAACCATTACATGTCATGGAGCCCTGCTTTCCTGGAGGTGGCTGAACACCTGCCTGCCCACGGCAGGAATTCCTTGTTTTGCTTCGCTTGCATGCGCAGCTTTTGCTTTAACTATTAAACAGACTTTATCTCAACCCATGAGTTTCCTCACTTTCACAATTCCGATTCTCTTCCCCATTGCACCCAGATTAGCGGGGGGAGAAGTGAGCAAAGGGGGAAGTGAGCGAGGGGCTGTGCGGTGCTCAGTTGCTGGTTGGGGTTAAACCACGGCAGAGGCGCTCCAACACTTGCCTTCCTGTTTAGAGAATATGTAGTATATATTGTGCACAGAGACTGAAAAGTCTTGCCTTATCTCACCTTGCCATTTCTTGTGAAGGCCTGTCTCTATAGATAGCATATAACCATACTGGAGACAGACAGAGTACAGTGTGCACTCCTAACGCTGAAAGAAAAGCCTTGCCTCAGCTCACCCCATCTCACTGAGGCTTTTCTGTCTGTACAATAATTACAGAGGGAGAGCTTTTACCTCAGCTCACTTTGTGAGGCCTTTTCCCCTGTGCAGAACATACACATTACCTCTGTGTGTTCCAGGGTACATTTATACCTAAAATAGCATGTATTAGCTATACAGACAAAAATGTCTCAGGCAAAATGATGAGAGGTTTATGTATTGTACATGTACATGTCTGTGCCCTGAGGCAGGGACATGGAGCAGCCTCACAGAATCAGTTAGATTGAAAGGGACCACAGTAGCTCATCTGGTCCAACCTCCCTGCTCAGGCAGGGTCATCCTGGAGCACACAGCACAGGACTGCATCCAGATGGTTCTTGAGTATCTCCTCATAGTCAGGTGAGGGAGAACCCCACAACCTCTCTGGGCAATCTGTTCCAGTGCACAGTCACCCGTGCAGTAAAGAAGTTCTTCCTCATGTTCAGGTGGAACTTCCTGTGCATCAGTTTCTGCCGGCTGCCTTATGTCCTATTGTTCAGCACTAGGGAGAAGAGCCTGGCTCCATCCTCTTGGCACCCCTACTTTAGATATTTATATACTATATATACATAGATATATATTGATGAAATCCCCTCTCAGTTGTCTCTTCTCCAGGCTTAGCAAGCCCAGCTCCCTCAGCCATTCCCGATAAGCGATGCTCTAGTCCCTCAATCATCTTTGTTGCCCTCCACTGGTCCCGCTCCAGGAGCTCCATGCCTCTCGTGTGCTGAGGAGCCCAGAACCGAACACAGCACTCAAGATGTGCCTCACCAGGGCCGAGTAGAGGGGCAGGATCACCTCCCTCGAACCTCTCCTCACCCTGTCCACAGAGTCACAGATACGGCCGCACCACACACAGACCGCGGTGCGGTGCCCGGCCCATCCTCCCCGCCCGGCCCATCCTCCCCGCTCGGCCCATCCC
>VZTG01009228.1:2891131-2945905 GCA_013397845.1 Melanocharis versteri | reverse complement strand
TGCCGCCGCGTTTTCTCCGGGCGGGCCCGGCAGCTCCCTGGAGGCCGCGGCCCCTGCGAGCGGCGCGCCGCGCTGCCAGAACGGTGAGGGGCCTGCGCGGGGCCCGGGCGGGCGGGGAAGGGCCGCCCGCGGGGTTCCCGGGACGAGCTGCGCCGCTCCCGCGGGGGTGAGGCCCCTGTGGGTCCCTGGCGGCCTGCGCGCTCTTCCTTCCTCCCGGGAAGGCGGGCGTGGGCCCGGCGGATCCGGCACGTAGTGAAGCCCTTTGGCTGGAAGGCGGCAGGACCCGCCGGAGCTGCTCCGGGAAGGTGCGGGCCCCCGCGGCTGCGTGCGGGAAGAACTTGAGAAGGCGCAGCCTCTTCCCGCTTCGCTAGAGGGGCGAGGGAGGGGGTATCCGCAGGTTTCCGTCCTCGCGGATTTGGATGTGCCCGGTGTTGTGGCCCTGTTTTGTGGCGTTTCAGGAAGGCTCTGGAGGCCGAGGCACCTCCAGGCCTCGACGCTGGCTGTCGTGCGTGAGAATGGGCAGAAAATCGCCTATTAGGGGCGAGAGTACTCACTTAGTAGCTATGTATGAACTTAAAAGTGGTGGGTGGGTAGGCGTTCACACAACTGGATCTTGGTGTTTGAGCTAACAGGCAACATTGGACCAGCGAAATGTGGGTCACTGAAGAACAAAGGCAGAATAGTTTAAAGTCACAAAATACTGCCATTTCAGATGGAGAGGTAGTGAGACTGACTGTACTATGAATGAAAGTAATGAGTGTACACTTCCGCATTTTTAAATTGGTGCGCTATAAAATCAGTTCTTTATTGACACAGCACGTTAACTCTTCAAAATCCCTATATAATTATCTCCTCCATGTAATATTGGTTTGGTATCTAAATTTGGCCTGTTACTTGCATAGAGCTCATGCTGTTAAATCTTTTGTAGTCAGGCTATTTTCTGCACAGGTGTGTTTTCTGGACAGATCAGTATGCAGAGTAAGGACCTACAACATCTTTTACTTGAGAATTGTGATTTTTTTACTCGTGCCCAAAAGGGTAGTTAAGTGCTAAGCACTTAAATGCCTATAAAGTAGGTGTTGAGGCAGTCACCGACGAGAATGAAGGTAATTAAACCGTAGGTTTTAAGGAGATACTGATGCCTCAGTTGTGCCCAAACTGGTATCGTGATGCTGGGGTTTGTAAAAATTGTTCAGAAAATGCCAATTTACATGGTTTTTAATCAAAAAACATACCATTATCAGGACACAGCTGCTACAGCATGAATAACCTGGAAGTGTTTACAAAAACAAATAGAAACTGTCAGCACATTTTCTCTTTATGTTCTTAGCTGCACGAAATAATATTTTTAAAGAACCATTGTTACTATTTGTTCCTTTAATTAATTAACTCCATGTTGCTGTTAATATTGTTAGAAACAGCTTGTCTAAAACCAGAGCATAGACATTTTATTTTCTGCAAAACACTCTTTCTCTAATTCTGAGAAATTTATACACAGTCCAATAAGAGTCTTAAGTTTTTATTCAATAACTTTGGTTTTTGTGTTCCTCTAGATGTCTTCAATGACTTTAGTCAATAACTCTGAATTTTTCATTTTGTGACATTTAGCAAGAGCATTCCAGAATTTTTTGATTGATCTGTCTGTTGTCTGTGTACTAATCTCCTGGAATTACAGCACAGGATTTGAGGTTTTGTTGTTTTGCTTTTTTAGTGGAAATAGGAGGAGAATTAGAGGGAAATAGCAACAGAAAAAGACTAGCGGAAATTTCTGTACTCTGTAATAGAAACTAAATTTCACAAAGAGGATTGTCACTGCTTTTGAAATCTAATTTTATGTCATTGTAGTGCAGTTTAAATGCAAGATACTGAGGTGAATTGAGCTGTTTCTGTATTGGCTGAAAGCAAACACCAGTGTAAACTTTCAGATGTTTAGAGTACTCTGTGTTTTAATTTGATAAAATGTGAATTTTTCAGGTAAAACTTTGTAGTTGCTGCCATCTGATGAAAGGGAGTACTTTTTGCAGAAAGCAAGCAGCCTGTTGTACGTATGATGATATTAAAAAGGATGTTCAGGTTTGTTATTAGTGAGTTTTGCCTGGTTCAATAACCAAGTCCATTTGAGATTCTTGGAGACTTTAGTTTTTGTTAGATTTAGGCATGATTGTTTTGTTGGGTTTTTTAAAGTGACTTCTTATGTGTATGATATTATTTTCTTCCTTCTCTCTTACAAGTTCGAGAAGCTTTATTTGTAGTCTTATGAGTGGCTTTGTATCTAAGGGGACAATGACCTATTTCCTAATTTCAGCATAACAAAATGGTTCTTGTTAAATCACTGCTGAAAGATGATGTATTTCTTCAGTAGCGATGGAGGACTTCAGCACTAACAATTTAATGTATTGAAATGCAGCACTGAGAGGATAATTGTATTGAATCCCCATTGCTCTTTAGAAGGGTTTTGTCTGGTGCTGTCTACAGCTGGTTTGTAAGGCTGCCATTGGTATCTCTACTGGCATTTTGAAAGCAAAATTTTCATTATTATGTTATTTAGCCTTGTTTTTCATCCCTCCTCAGACTTTGGAAGGTTTCAGTCAATTTAACAAAGATAATAGAGATGTGAAAGATGGGAAACCTCTGAATATTTTGTGACAATGGGAGGCTGTGTAAATGAAGGAGAAACCCGTTCTGTGACTGAGCTGTAGTGAGAGCTGGTTTGTTTGCCAGCAGTGAGCAAGGGGCAGTGGTGCTGCCCCCTGCCCATGGAGTAAAGGGCATGTGAGGAAGCTGTGGGAATCTTCTGTGGAGGTGGGTAAAGGGGTGTTAGAAGTTTCAGGAAGCTCACAGGTGATTTTGGATAGGAAGGAAGTTTGGTTTTGTAGCATCCATAGACTCCGTGTAGGTAGGGTATGTGGCAGATGGCTGAATTAAGCTGCTGAGGGAATGCATGGGCATAAAAACCAAATGTGACATTAGGAAGCAAAACTTTACTGATTCCTATAGTGGTATAACCATAGCACTGCTGCTTTTTTTCTTGTGGGAGTTTGGAGTTTTTTGCGTGGTGGCTCCCCTCTCCCTTAACAAGCATTAAGATTTTTGGAGTTCACCTGTTAATGTCTGTGTAATTACACATTGGAGCATTATATTAAGTATTAATTTGTTTGTAGAAGGAGAGGTTCACTGCTTTCATTATAGAGATGATGTTTTAGAAATACACCTGCTGTGTGCAGCTGAGCTTTTCAGCTCCTTTCATGGAATTTTTTGGCATGTTTGTCAGGCATTTTGGAAGGAAGGTAGTACCTGAGACATCAGGACAGATTGTGCAATTAACCAGATTTCGAAATGACACTGAAGATATATTCTGATTTCCAGCGTTGAAAACTGTTCAGTTATCTAGTCACCATTTGTAGCTTCAGCTGCTAATTGCGGTACAAAAATTAGTTTCTACTCACATTCTTTGTAATCAAAAGGACAAAAAGCTCACTTCAGATAATAAGAATAATCTGTCATCTGTAATTGTAAAACTTGCTTTCAAAGGATGTGCAGCTTGAAATCAATGTAATTCTTCCAATGCTGTCTGTCTCAGTGAGGTTTTCCTGTGTGTGTTTATAGATGTTTCTACTTAAAAATGTGAATAAAAAGGACTCTGCATTCTATAATGTAGAGGCTGATATCTTGTATTGGTAATTTTATCTCTATTTATGGTGTGTGTTTTTAAACAAGAGCTAGATACTGGAAGACTTTGCAGTAGATGATTTGATATGCAACCTCTTATTTAGGAGTCAGGTGCTCCTAAACCAGTTTCTAAATTATACCTGCTCAGTTAGTTAAATCTGCATGTATCACGAGAACAGATGCACAGACTTTTCAAATAGAATATCTTTTCTTGCCGCCTTAAGTGACATAGCTGCTTAAAGCTATAAGCCTTGACACATGTACATTATTGCTGTATTTTTGGGTTTGCTTTTTCAGACTTTTAAAAGCAGGTCAAAGGTCAGGCAAAGTTAATGTAGCTGTTAATGACTTGCTAACTCAAAATCATTTTCCTTTAAAGGAAAAAAGACTATGCAGCTCTATGAAGCAGCTCCCACTTTTTCAAGGAAAAGGTGAATCAGAAGCATGTTACATGCTCTGTTACATGCTCTCCTCAAAACTCAAGATAAATTTTTTTTAAGCTCTTTATGCTTTTCCCAAGTGCCTGTCTGTCTTTTGATCCAGCAGTCCAAGTTACTGTTCTGCATTTTTGTAGCTCCTTTCTCTTCTGCTCAACTTCCTGTCAGTTATGAAAGGGCGTTTTTAATTTTACCAGAAAGCAATTTTGGGCTGTATGTTCCTTGCTTTTAGAGGTCTGTTAACTATTATGTTATTAAAATTGCCTTGCAAGTTAATCATTGGACATTTAGAGGTTACTTGGAGAACAGTGATTTTTCAGAATTTCAAGACGAGAGGAGTAGTGCATAAGTTTTGTAATCGTTGTAAATATAAGCAGGGGAATCAACTATTCATTATTACCTCAGCTGCCATTTAATTTGTGAGTGGGCCAGTGCTGTGTTTGTGTTTTTATTGGCCAAGGAGTGGGAAATAACACCGTAGTCATTCCGCGTGGTGTAAGCAATATGCTGGGGTAATTTTAAGAAAGTAAGTTATCCAGACAAAAGCATTTGTGGTTCACTAAAAATAAAAACAAGGTTAAGGGTTAGAACATGGGGAAGAGCTCTGAGATTTCCCATTGAGCTGTTGGCGCTGAGAAAATCAGTTCGGACATAGTTAACATTTGGTCTCTAGCAGGCAAGCACTTGTTTGACCCTTGCTGGGCCAGTATGTAACTAATCTCTAATGTTGCAGAGCCAATTGCAGTGATACCAGGGGTCAGTTTCTCTGATACCGAGGTCTCTTAAACCTGATGTGAGTATCAGGCAGTAAATGAAAATGACCTGTCTTGTCAAATACTCTGTAGTTTCATAAAACCACAAGTTTTCCTGAAAGCACAACACATAAGGACATAGAAGACGAATATAACTGCCCTGCAACTCTTTATCTCGGTCACTGTATTGAAGCCTCGTAAAGAAGAATACCTATATTGTTATGTATTGACATACTGATTTGACTGCAGCTTTTCAGTTTCCATACTCAGGCAGTTTCTGTAAGGCAAACTCCTATGTTCAAACGCTTAGAAACATCAGTTTGGTGCTCATTGTTGCTCACTATTTTTTTAAGTATTAACCTCCTATAAACTCTTAAAAATATTCAAAATACAAACAAGAGGCAAACAATCTTGGCATGGAAACCTCTTTCAAGAATGGAAGCAATCCATTTTTGTGCTACTTCTGTTTGCAAATTACTTCAAATACTGTATTTGCATGTGTTATACTTGTTTTATTCTCTCTCTGCTGATGGGAATCGAACTCAGAAATAGTGACAGAAGAGAAGAAGAAAGCAATTGGTTGTTCAAGTGCAGAGCCCATAGGCACTACTAGCAGATGCCTGTTTAATACATATGATGTTTTCTCTTCATTCCAGGTCCTATGCAGAGTCAGATGCAGTTCCCCCCTGGCTATGGCTCACATCTTCCAAACTACAGTGCGCCTTCAGGACACTATTCCCAAGTGCCCAATAAAGCTGCTGCTTCACATCTGGATAATCAGTACAGAGCCAGTTACTACCCTGGTTACTATTCAGCACCAGCACAAAATGTTATGACATCTGTGGGTAGCAACGTGTTGAATGCGCAGGAATCACAGCAATTGTACAACAACACTGCTCCCCATTCAGGGGGGTCCAGTGACAGACCTGTCCAAGGAGCAGTATCGTCTGCATCCTACTTGCATATGAGTGCTCAGCAGTCATATTCAGCATTTGATAATCACTACAGCACTTCTGTCAGCTCTTCAGTTGCATCTCAGGGATTTCCCCTTAATTCTGATCACTATGCCATGCCCGTGGTTTCTGGTGCCATGTATCCTAATGTTTCCTATCCTCCCGTGGCTGCTGGCGGTGTGTATGGGCAGACGTTTACCTCTCAGAGTCTACCTGCTGTTGGACAGTTCAAAGAGACAAATGCGTTTTCTAGCCAGAGTACATCAGTACCTCATTCCCTTCAACAGCACGTTCCTGTGGGATATAATACAACATTATCCACTGTTTCATCTGCTCAGTCTGTGCAAGACAACCTCAGCAGGAATCTCACCAGATCAGTTGCTAAAGTAAACAACCAAATAAATACAGGTATGGTATTACTTGAAAGATAGCGAACTTCCAGCGAACTGGGAGACAGAAGTAATTGTGTGCTCTTGTTGGCTTGTTCTTGTTCACTGTATGGAATTCTGTAATGTAATTTTGAGTTCTGTCACTGATTCCTGTAGCTTTTCTGATCTGGTTACCACAGTCTTTACAATAGCAGCTATTTGTTTCTATTGAGAGATACAGAAAAATACACTATTTAGGGGATAGTTTTAGTTTATTGGTGTGTTTTTCATGTCAGTAGCCTCAGAAGGATGTGTTTTCATGCAGTTCTGAAGGAATGTGAATTTCTGAAATACGTCTGTTAATCACAAAGATACTTTTTTCTTTTCTAGCTAGAGAATTTTTCTAACTCGTGGCTTAAGTTGTTTCTTTAAATTTTGCCTTAGTGACACTGTGAGAGGCTGAAATGTTAATAGTAATGACTCAAAACAATGAGCCATTTGTGGAGGTGGCAGGGTGCTTTGCTGAGGCCGGTTTGTGCACTTTCCCCAGGAGGAGGAGGAGAGTTTTTGGGGGTGTGGTGTGTGATGGGGAAGCCTTCAATCCACACGAGGCAGGGAGGGTAAATACCCACCACCAGAGGCTACAAGCTGAGTTTTAAGCCAGGTAAGAAGCAGACCCTGTGGAGGCAGGGTGGTGCTTTTTGTCATGCCGATTGTCCTTCCTTACACTACTGTCACACTTGGGCCTGAGAGTGTTCATCCCTTCTGATGGGGCATAACTGGCTCAACTGCATGGGCGTGAGAGGCAACTTCATGCCTTAGAAGGGGTAAAAAACCGTCAAAGACCCCCAAAGTGCCCCAGTTGGAAAGGAAATTGGAAGGACTCAATTTCTGAGGCCAAGGCAGTGGGCATGGCAGTGGAAGGAGTGGGCATGATCCACAGTGTTGCAGCAGATCCACAGTGTTGCAGCAGATCCACAGTGTTGTAAAAGGCAGTATAAAACTCCTCCGCTTGCATCCAAGGGAAAGTACTTGGAGTTCCCATGTACACCTGAACATAATTAACCCAGTGAGCTCTGTTGTGTGGGACCCCCACCACCAAGAAGACCAGAAGAAGAGGGCTAACAGGACACTGTCTGGATCCCCATGTGGTGATATCTTTCTATTTATCTGACACATACAATTTGTATATGTTCCTTTTCCAAGTTAAGTATAGGTGGCCTGTCCACCTCAGTGAAAATCAGTAGAGTTTTGTCCCGTTTGGATGGTATGAGACACCTCATGATATGAGTCCATTGTCATCCCCACGTGCTGTCCCCACCTCGTGTCAGCTGGCTTGTGGCTGCCCAACGCCCATGGCATGTGCTGGAACTTCACTGGTGTTAAGGTGATAAAACAGCATGTGCTTTACTCACAGACACGTGTAGAATATCTACAGAAGTGAGGCGCGCTCTGGAGGCCGAAGCCTGGGCTGTCTTCTCCTGCCTTGACTTGGAGAGACCCAGGGCCCTCAGAAGTTCATGGTTTCTATGGTACCATGTCCCCTGCATTCCACAGGGAAAGCTGACAAATGCGATATCTGCCACAGTTGCGAGTTCCTGGATGTGTTTGTGATGATGTTGGTATTTCTTCACTTTTTCTATGGTAGCCTCTTCTAAAGATGTGTCAATACACTTGTATCACACAGTCACATCCACCACAAATGCTCGGATTTCCTTTACAAAAATTAAGTCTGGTTTGTATAACTCATTGCTGTTATCTCTTATATGTAGTTCCTGAAATACTGTTCAATCTTGCTTTTTTTGCTTCCTTTGATAACATTTCACATATGTAATTGTGCCTTTTAATTCTTGTATCCTGCACAATTGGGCAGTTCCAGTGATGTGAGGGCATGTTTCATTCTCAGCCTGGCAATGCCTGCAGGATTTGAGGTATCTTTTTTGTCTATCCCTTGCCAGGTACTCTCTTGATCTGTCACTTGTCACTCACTTTCTCTCCCCTCCCCTCTCCTCTCTTTTTATTTTATTCTCTCTCTCTCTTTATTTCACATTTACCGCTGAATAAAATTCATACTATTGATTTTGGCATATGGTCTTGTTTGCACCATAATTCAGGCAGAGACATCTCTGTAATAATTGTAATAATTGGATCTTAATAAACACACGTGCATTTTCTCACAAAGTTAAGGAAAAAAGTGGAACCCTATGTGGATTTGGATTCAGTTGGGGTTTTTTTTAATTAGTATTTTTGATAAGCAGTTGAAAGTTAGGAAATTGTAGCTGATTTTTGTAAGCAACAACTTGATGATTTTAGTATGGATGTAGCTATAAAGTTGTGAAGGTGCCAGTTGTGGGCAAGTACACTCAATCCTCCCTATTACTTTCAGCTTCTGTTTCTTAGGAAAACTGAGTACCAGTTCATGGGGTAGTACTTAGTAGGAAGCATGGAAAGAGATTGGAGATGTGGGAGTACCTTCACATTGAAACATCCTGCTCTGCAGAGGGGAGAGCAGTAGTCTGTGCAGGAAGATTCTGATTTTCTTTCTAAACTGGGCATTTTCTGACTTCATGCAGTTTTGACTTGTAAGCTGCTAGACTACAGCTTGCTTTCTCTACTAAAGACAGATATTAGATGACTATAGGTTTCCTTTTTAATGCTAGATCTTTCAGATTATAGTGTCCCATTGAAACTGTTTTAGGAGTCCTTGTAGCTGAGGTTTTATCAGACAAGGATTTAAGAAACAATACGGCTTTGGTTTTTGTTCGGGAAAAGGAGTTAAGCTTAAATGAAGCTCATCCAGTCCACAGTTTGAATTTAGTTTCAGTATTGTTTTTCCCCTCCCCAAGACTAGGATGTAGAGTGTCATCCTCAGCTCAATTTTATTACTTTAGTATTAGTAGATTTGAATTCTGTACTGATGAGTGCTCTGTGTAATTTTCTCCAGTATTGTAAAACCATGGAACAAAATACTGTTTAAAAAAGAAAAATAGGGAGCTCCTTGAAAAGCTCCTGAAGTTACTGTCATTTCTTGGTTGAGCATAAAAATGAATTCTTTCAAGGACTGGCCAAAAAAGTTAACTCTGTTGTGTGCGGAATCAGCAGCTGGACTTGACAGAATGCTCTTATCTTTCCAGAACAGCACAATATGCAGTAGGCGTATGAAAACAACTTATTGTTTGTTCAAACTATTAAGTGTTTTATTTACAGAGGTTTTTAATTTCAGTGCTTGTTAATTTTATTTCCTGTGAAGGTGTCTTGAAATTATTTGTTCATAGCAATTTTTTTTGTAGTGAGCAGCTGTTTTAGACGTGGAACAGTGGAGCTGACCAGACGGTAAATAGCAATATGAGCAGTAGTTTTATTTCTGAACCATTCAGTGCTGCTCTTAGGGGGGTGATTGAGTTAGTGCATAGCCTCAAGGAAAAGTAGTAATATTACACTTGAATTTCAGAGAACTAATGATAGAATTGGCTGTGATGGTGCTGTGTCTTGGATACTCACTTTGCAGTTATGAAAATAAACACTGATCCACTGTTTCTGTTGCACTTGGTTAACACTGCAGTCCTTGGTTGGTTTGCCAGACTGTGGGCCTCAATAGTTAAACCACATGCAGATTCTTTCTGGGCTTGTGAAGCTGCTGGTAGAAGCATGCCCTGTGCTTCATTGCACAGTGGACAGGTTTCTGGAAGTGAATTATCTGCAAAACAACTTTTTTCTCTTTCCTCTGGATCCTGGTTCAACCTCAGTGCACAAATGATTCTGTATTTGCTGACTAGGAAAAGCAGATAAAGATAGCAACTGATAGCAAGGCTGAAGGAAGAGCTGGACAATTTTATTACAAAATCTTGGGCACTTTAAACTGTTTTTGATGTCTGGGGCTAAACAAACTGCCTCCAATGATATTTGATTTCTTTTAATCTAGAATTCAACATCTTTGACTAAAAAACATAAAAAATCCAATTGCTACAACACCTGGATAGTAAAATGCTTACATAAATAATTAAAATAAATGCATAATAATAAAATTGTAAAGTAATTGTAGTAATTGTGTGATCCTTAAGATAATTGGTTTGCTTTTGAGATGCTGAGATGCTAAATTTCCCAGTGCAGTCTTACTGTTCTCGGATGGAGTCATTTTATATATAGTATTCTATTTGTTTCCAACCTTTAAGAAATGGAGTTGGATTTTGGCAATTATTTGCCAGTTCCTGTACATCCTTGGAAGGTGTCTGAATACAATACACAAGGAGCATAAGGAAGTAGTGAAAGATCTGTTGGAAGGAAGGTTTCTGAATATTTCATCCTCCCTGCTTTCTTCAGGAGGAAACGATGGGAAACAGTTGCTATCTGTTCTGTGCGTAGTTTTTAGCTAAACTACTTGAAAAAAAAATTAAGATAAACTGAAATTCATGTGTGCTTTCTGTGACTGTGTAAAGAAACTTGAATACAGTATCCTCCTGTTAGTGAGGGTGCCAATAAAAGTTTGCCCCTGTGCTGTGCAAGATGACCCATACAATCTTTGATTTATAAATAAGCAAATTGCAGAAAGACTGTCAGTCAGGATGCTACAGTTTTAATGTATTTTTCAAAAGCAGTTTTGCACAGTCAGCGCTGAAAGCTCTCTGTGATGAAAATGAAACCTTTATGTAGAAGAATGATGTGTTAATAAAATCTGTATGTTCAAACAGGACTTACTCAGGAAGCTTAGGCTGGCAGGAGTTTTTCAGAAGTTGTTTGATTTCTGAATTGTTTTCTACTTAAATCAAAAAAGTCGTCATGACTGGACTAAAATTGGTTTCTTCAAAAATCCAGTTTTATGGATTTAGCCGTACCTTTAGCCTTTCAAAGCCTCCAGCATGTTGAATTTGCTAAGGTCAAACCCCTGAACTTCTGTATGTCATGTTCTAAGGACATAGTACTGCAACAAAGTCTTTTCCTAGAACTTTAGCAGCCCCTCTCTGAAGTAGCTGAAGTATTTTCAGCAAAGCTTGCTGAGATTTCACTGGAAGAAAACAAATTTATTGTAAGAGGATTTTTTTTGCTGGTGGTTGCCTTCTCTTGATCAATAATAGCCAGTGAGAATAATTTTCTTTGCTTTAGGAAGTATAAATAAAGTAGGAAATAAATATCTCTAATTTGAGATTCTCGTCATGGAGGTTTAAACTAGTTGAACCCTGCAAAATCAACCTCTTCTAGGTTTAAATTCTGTATTTCAGCAGAACAGTGTTGGTAAAAATCTGTCCAAGAGTGTTATGCTATGTGAATGACATACTTGGTGTTATTTAGGCTTTTTGTCTTTCTAGGTCTGTAGCTTTCTTTAATGTTTTTCCAGCTTATTTCAGCTGAAATCGGAGCACTCATTATTCTTGGTGCTTTCCAAGTTAGCATGGATGTCAGCCAGGATGCCTGAATTTTACTGGACTTCTCCCTGAGGAGAGGGAGCTGGAGAGCTCCTTCTGTGGATATATGGCATGGGTTTCATTGCATCCTGGTATGGCCAGTCTGCTTGAGCAGGACACACTCTAATTTCATTATCTCACGCGCATACTTCCCCTTATGTCAGATCAGGATGTAAAGTCCTTGCTGCCCCAGTTCCATAGGAATGTAGGCTATAATCCTGTAAATCTGTTAATATACGTGTGGTTGAGAAAAAGGGAAGGACTGCAGCCAGTACTGAAAGTCAGGGCAAATGATGCTGTTGAAGAGCAAGCTGCAGGGAAGGTGGTACCTCTCTCCTTAGAGATTGAATGTTATGTTGGGTGCAGGGGGTGTGTGGGGTTGCAGGGGTTGTGAGGGCAGGAAATCAAGATCACAGCTGGAACAACTCAAGAAGGATAATTCTCACATCTCGTCTGAAGAGGATCTGCTGTGGTGATACTTTTTAACTTTGACCTCTAGGTTTTGAGTTAGAAATTAAATGACAACTCTGTGATGATGTATAGGAAAAAATGATAAATGACACTGCTAATTTGCCCAGTTCTGCAGACTCTTTCTGTAACGTGCCTTTTAGCTGTAGATCTTTATCCTTGATCATTGTTAGTGCAAGAGGTGTTCACGGTTGAGAGGCATGAAAACTTCAGTGCACACTGAAGGTGAGGAGTTGAATGTGAACACCAGAAAATACTGTGTCACTGAGAATAGGGTTTATATTTATCACATCTTGACAAAACACTTGACTTCTCATGACATCAGTTGATGGGAATATTGTATGGCCTGATTGTGTTTGTCCTGGATAAGTTGATGGGAAACTTGTGCTCTAAACTGGTGTCCAGCCCAGCTTTGTCTTGGGCTACAGTAAGCAATCCTAAAATGATCAGTGCTTATATGACAGAATGCAATCTTCTCATTGGCCAGAGGAAAAGAAGTGACGTAATTTCTCTCACCATAAATTGTTTCATGTGATGATAGTTACGAACAATGCATTTAAATGTTAACTTCATTCAAGTGTTTCCTTTGGTCTTGGCTGCTTACGGCTTTCAAAACCTTTATGGAGTCACCAAATGAAGTTTAACATTTAATTTTGCGGGTTGGATTTTTGTATAAAGAAAAAGATACATTTTATTTCTCAGAGTTTAAAAAACTTTTTTTTACAACACATTTAAAGGATTCACGTAATTTTGAAGGTAATGGGATAGCCTTTGTTTGAGAGTAGATATTAGTACTTGGCAGGAAGGTATTACCTCTTCAGCTAATCCAGGTGTAAATTGGTTTTGGCTTTGAGCATGTGACACTGACATTACAGCATTTAGCACTCCCTGCACTAGTGCTTGATGCTTCCAGCATTGCCATATTGACTTGCAACGTGGAAAATACCATCACTCTACAAACAACTCTCTTCTACAAAACCTGGGTGAGCACGGGAACGTGGCAAAGAACTTCTCTTGTCGTCTTGCATATCTTACTTGAGGAAGCTACTGTAATGAGAGCATTCCTGCTGACAGGTTCTGAAGCTCCCACAGGGAATCTGCAAGACAGTGTGTAGAAGCAGAGGTTATAGCAAGTACATTGCGGTAAAAAAATGCTCTGTATGTTCATTGGAAAAAGACATCGTTTTGATTTTGATAAGACTTGTGAAAAAGCCGTGTGTATGCTCAGCATCAGATTTGAAAATCGCAAAATATGTAAAAGTTCCCTTAAGATAATAAAGATGCGTGCTGTTAATTTTGACTGTAAATAAGAAAAACAGAAAGATCATTTTAAGCCACCTCTTCTTCTTCATCCTCTAAAGGAAACCTCACCTTGCACATGAAGTTCTTTGAGATATCACCTCCATTATTCAAGGAAAAGTCAGGAACTGTATGAACTACACAGCTATATGTGCAGAAGATGCAAAGTTAATATTACCTCTGCATCCTCTAGCAAATTCTGTAACTTGAACAAGTACTCTACAAGTGGTGAATTATGTTCTTGCTTAATTTCTGTTTACTGAGTGCTTTTGGTAAAACCATTTCCTTTCTCTTCTTATTTTTTACAGCTTGGTCTTGTCAGGGTTTTTTTAGAAAGAATCATAAAACAGATTTTTTCAATTTATAAGCCAAGAGCAACCCTTAGTTGCTCTTAGTTAAGAACTAACTCAATTGAAGTTATGTTGTCTTTGTCTGATAGTAGTTTCAACTGGACTATGTCAAATCTCTCAAAACATTAATCTGACTTTTTTTAAAGCAGATTATATCTAGTCCAGATGTCTAAAACACATCAGAATTTTTGTGGAATACTCAGGGTTGATTGAAACAGATTGCTTGGAATATGAGTCTCATAATTGAGTACCCGAATTGCGAAGTGCCAGCACTGCAAGGGACACATAATACTGGTCCACTGCACAAGGTTTCCTCCCGTGAGAGGAATGTTGAGGGGGGCCTATTTCAGGTGGACTACATTCCACTTTTCTGGGAAGAGTAACTTGTAAAAGCACAGAGTTGTGGGGATGTATCAAAAATAAGCTTGGTCTTTCTCTTTCTACATCGTACTTTCCTTTTTTTGCTGTTAGTTCTCCGAGCAATTTGTTCATTATAATGGAGTTTTAGCACTATAGGTATTTAATTTTTTAAAGCAACCAATCTTTCCACAGATACTTGTTTGAAGGCATCTCTCTTTGAAGTACTGTATTGTTTTTTGTAGTTACTGTGAAATCAAATGTGATTGCTTGTGTTGTGTAATTGTCTGTGCAAGTACATACAAAGGGTTCCTGCTTTCTGCCGTTGTTTTCAGGTGGCATTGATTCTTCACAGCCCGTGCACTCAGTGAGCCAGAATGTTCCATTTACCAAGCCTGGAGTTGGAACATCTGCTTCCTCTGCTGTGATGTCGTCAGTAAGGTCACCTGCTCCAAGCCTGTCTTCAAAGCCACCGTCTTCACCATCTGTTACACAGTCACCAGAGCTGGCCCTTCAGGAAGGTACCGAAAGGGAACGGGAAGTTGCAGTACAGACTTCTGCTCTATTCCACATGCACATGTGAATGCTGAAAGTTTTATTGCTGCTTTTCTGTGTTTGACTGGAGCACATCTCTGGCATCTCATCAGGCTCCCTTAGTGTTTTGTGTCACCTTGGTTCTAGCTTGTCTTAGTGCTTGTGTTTGATTTCCTTTGTCCATGTATTGTCTTTGGCTTGTTTGTCTTGTCGGCAGTCTTACATGTCTCTTCCTCAAAAAAAGCTTCTTTTAGTTCCCTTATTCTAAAAAGCTGCTCACTATTTTAATTTCTTAGGTGAAGGTCTTAAAATTAGCTTGTAATTAGTCTGTATTGAAAAAGGAAGTGTAAACTAGAAATCTGCTAGTTTGTTTGCGGAAACAGTGAGTTTAAGAATGAAGTTCAAACTGGTAGAATTGTTTTCTTATTGCCTAGTTGTAAGTGCCCATGGAAAGCTGCTAAACAACTCTTGTGGGAAAACAGGAGTTTTTGTATAAGCTCCTTCCTGTTCTGATGTTGGCAGCATCTTGACAAAGAATCAGTTGGCTCTTGAGCCTTCTTCAGTTAAATTAAATTTTACACTGATGTTTTAACTTGCCTCTTGATTATTACCTGTTTTTGTATCTAGTATTCCAAATCTAATTGACTGCATGAATTTTTTTTTTGGCCGTTTTTTCTCTTAGCAAGTTCAGAATTTTAAATTCTTATGGATAAAGAACTGTGCATGAGGGGTGGAAGTAAGCATTAATTTTGTCCAGAACAATGTGATATCTCTAGTGTTCAAAATAATTGGCAACCGCAGGGTGTGTGATTGTCACAGCATATTTTTTATTCTTAAATTACAGAATCCTCTGATGTAAATAACTAAATTACCCCTTTTCCTCCATTTTCTCCTGTTTCTGGTAGAATGCAGATTACAGGTTGTTCGTCAGTCATTTCTATATATATATATTAGAGGCAAAAAATAATTATTCATTGCTATAAAGTCCTATGTACAGTGTATAATTTTAAGGAAAATACGTCAGTTTTTGGAACTGTGGCTCTTGCACAGTTTTATAGTTGATTTTGGTGCTAGGTAGACTTTGTATTGTAGGTATGCTTGGTCGAAAAAGGTGTTGCTTCTTCTTCCAAAGAAACTGCAAACCATGTTTTTAATGAGAAAAAGGATTTTAGCTGTTTAACTGTGATTTCCTGATGTACAATACGTGTGCTCTGGAAGTGATTCCAGAGAAATGTGTGAACATCTGGTACAGCAGCTACAGATCAGTGAAGTGGCTGCTGAACTCTTCCCTACATTCAGATGCTTCCACTGAGTGAAGGTGAATGCAGTAAGTAGCTGAATGAGCACATTTTTAAAACATCATGTTGGCAGTATAAGGATAAGTTGTCAGGAGCTTGTATTGATCTAATTTTATCCATTTACATGTCATCACACATAAGTTTCTATGTTCAGATGATGGTTTAATGAGCATTGGAAGACTTCAAACTCTTCGTTAGTTTCATTTGAGGAGTCTGAAAGAAACAATGTACTCTTGCTTTTTTCATCAACAAATTTTTATCGACAATTAAATGTGGTAGCTTAATTTGTGGAAGTGAACCTACTGAAAAAGTAGAACACACACTGAATATTTGTCTGGGTTAGAATTCCACGTATGTTTCTCATGCAGAGATCAGATGGACTTGATTTTTTCTTGTATTTTTCCAGATTATACAATACCATTGTCTACATGAAAGCATTCTGAAAAAAACAGTTTGAATTAATTTTTAAAGAGGATTTCATTGTTATAGGCTCCTCTTGGGGCATTCCTATAAAAACTAAAAAATTCTAATTGTTTACTTGGCTATCTTCTAACAGGACAAAAACCTTAAAATGTATTAAAGCCCATTTAATCTTGCATAACTATCTGTACAAATTTAATGTGCACTTTATGTTTGAAAGGCTTTTATGGTATGGGTGATTGAACTTAAAATACCCAAATAGTTGGTTTATTTCACAGGCAAATGTGTTGTTATCCCAATTTATCTTCTGTGTCCTGCCACCTACCTTTTTAGGTGTCTGTAAATTATAGTGGGATAAAGTCTTACAGTGCAGTATTGTTATATCACAGGTACACTGGTTGCAGGGTTTAGAAATTTCCAGTCCAAAAAAATTGTGATTATTTAAATTATGTAGTTGCATTTTAGGCCAGATTTATGGAATAACCTGACTCAAAACGAATCAGTATTTCAGAATTAGCTTTTGCAGTTTTAAAAGTCAGAGATTTTAACATCACATTTAACATCAAATCTTTAAAAGATACTAAGCAGAACGGAGTTGTCACAACAGAAAACATGATTAGGCACCTGACAGCACTTGGAACTGCTGTCTGCAGCCACCCATTTCTGCCCTCAATTGCTTCCTGCCCTGTGTTGGCCTCCTATTGGCATTGCTGGGCAGTGAACTAGAATGGGAGACTTTCTCACCTGAAAATGACTTTTTAAACTAGGTTATTTTTTAGGCAGATCTATTCTCAAGAGGGTTTTTTTGGCTGGACAGTTGTAG
Source organism: Melanocharis versteri (assembly GCA_013397845.1). Lineage (NCBI taxonomy): Eukaryota > Metazoa > Chordata > Aves > Passeriformes > Melanocharitidae > Melanocharis > Melanocharis versteri. Next base: position 2,928,778 of record VZTG01009228.1, on the reverse strand, counting down.
TAGCGCAGCACGGGTGTATCTTAAAGGCAGAAATCTGTAGTACTGTTGGCAATGAACATAAATCTATGCAAACTCATAAGGCTGGTAAGAAGCAAACCAAGCCTGTCTTCACAGCATTCATAGTGACATAATTCATGATTCCTAAACTGCTTTGTCACTATCATATTTGTTTAATCCCTTTTCTTCTGTATTCTTTCTGAAGACCTGCATCCTTAATGTATGTGACCAGTAACTGGAAAAGGGGGAGTTTTAGCAGTAGAAGGTTGTTTGTTTGGGGTTTTTTTCAAAGTAGTCACAAGGCTTCAAAGGAACATTGATAGAATGACTAATCCCGTCCTTTTCTCTCATCTGTGCGTGCTTGGAATTTTTGCATTGGCATGCACTTTCCAGGTAGATACCCTTTCTTTCTTCTTCCTGTCCATGTCCATGATATTTATTGGAGGTCTGTCTTTGCACTCTCACACCGGGCACATCTGCTTTTACTTTGGTTCTCGCTGTTACAGTGCAGCTCTTCTTGGCAGCCTGACTTTTTTTCCATTTTATTTGCATGTTAATTATTTTAAGGTAGGTTTTTTTTTTCTCTTTCACAATAATGCACTTGTTCTGTTTTATTCCTCAGTCGTTCTCCCAGGTCTGAGAAGAGACATAGTCTGTTAGTCTTTTCTTGCACAGATAATGATTTTCTTGTATTCTCCTTCTCAAGTTCCTCTAGCAAATTTATAAAAGATGGGACTAGAAATTACTCAAATTAGCCCTGTGTTTTAGCAGTATGGAAAAACTGAAGCACTGTATCTACTCAGCTGTGCTTGGGATAATTTTTCATTCATTGTTGTGACTACTTGAATTACAGAGAAATTTGATTGGAATTTACAAGTATTAATGCACTAGATAAAGGAATATAATGCCAGTCTTTTCTTGCACCAGTCTCTCTGTGAAATTTCACCTTCTCAAGAATGCTGTTACATAGTTTTGCTTTGTTTTCTTTTTACTTCCAGTATTTGAGTAGATACTCTTCACCTTGATTCTGCTGGGGTTTTTAAAGTGAAGTTAAAGTGCTCCTCTTGGGTTCATTCGCTAACCCTTTTTGAAAAAGCCGTGAAACTATCAGCATTTATAGACCATATTTAAAATGAAATAAAGATTGGTGTAGTTGTTTGAAGTCATGGATGGGCATATTATTAGTTACCATGATGGTTTCAGATTACGCTTAACGTAACACTTTTGTAACACTTTATAGTATTAAATTAAAGAATGCTACTCATTGGTGCCACAGTACTTCTGCAGGGGGAAGAAACCCCAAATTCCCTAAAATGTGAGGAGTTTTGAATACTTAGGATATTTTCTTGCCATAGCAATCCATTAGATTGATAAGAGAGAAACAGTGGTCACTTGCATTCATTTGGGATGTCACTGCCTGACTAAAAGTATATTTAAAATCCTTGCTAACCCTGCCTTGTCACAAGAGAAATGTAAGTTAAGGTAGGGATGCTGAATAATGATAATGCATCAATAACAAGTAATGTAGGAAATTAATTATGAGCCATTGCTGCATGCTTTACTCTGTTTTAAAATGGTATGTTTATGTGTTGCTTTTGTGTAGTGCTCACATATGTTTAGAGTAGATACTATAAAAGCAAACAAATAGGAAACTAAAAAAAACCTAATAACTTGGGCTGTAGAGGTGACAGCAGTAACAGTTGTAGCACTGTCACAGGATAGTAGAAGTGTGTGGTGTAATCATGTGCTTATGAGCCCGAATTTAGGCACTCATGTAAACACAAGACAACCCAAATTTTCAAGTTTATGTAGCTTTAATTTCACTGATTGTGTTGTGCTCTCTGTATGTGTGTTTGTACTCTCGCATGTGGCAACAAGCAGTATATTTATTTCTGACAGAATTCCAACATGAATTATTCTTGTCTTAAAAGGCGCAGGTGTGCCAAGCAAAAGTTAATACTAAACATTTTCATAACATCATTTGAATTTATGTGGAAATAACTCCTTTATTTCTGTGTATTAATTTATGAAAGTACTCCACTGAACAAACTGGTATTAAAAAGATACGTAGGAAGTCTGTATGTTTAACCTCCTGATACACATGCACATACACACATATAAAATTATCTGCTGACTTCTATGTGCTACTAATACTTTGCTTAACTAGCCCACTAAAGACTGCTTCTAGGGTTGTAGATTTAACTTTTTGCATGTTGGGATTTTCTCTGGAACAGCTAATTTCTCTCACTTTTAATGCAATGATTTGTGACTTTCGTTTCTTGTCTTTCCTGTCTGTCTGACTCTGATGTTTGTGCTTTCCACTTCACAGGCATGCAGTATGGTGGATATGTTAATAATCAAGCTAGCTCTGCACCAGCTCCCTTGTCATCAAGTTCAGATGATGAGGAAGAGGATGAGGAGGATGAGGAAGCAGGTTGGCTTTAGCTTTACACCAGTATCTTGTTCTCTTCCTACTCAAGGTTTTCTCCATATTTCCATCCCCTGGAACTTTTTCTTCCTTTAAGACAAAGCATCACACTGACTCTTCAACTTGAAATTTCCCAGCTGTTACTAGTATAGTAAACAAAAAGGACTTCAGTAGTGACCAACAAATAGGTCCTTCTTTTTGTCATGTTAATATCAGACGTTTAATGAATCTAATAAAGTAATAGTCACAACTTGCAAGACTCCCATATTTTTGATATTTTGATTTGCAGTGAGTTTTAACTGAAGATAGCTACCTGTAGAACTTAGACTGAGAATTGCTCAGGTCAAGCAACCAGATGCCATTTGTATTATTACATTAAACAGTGTTTACCTTGTTTCATTTCTCATTTTATGCTTAAGGAACTCATACAATTAAGGTAGTAAATGCTGAGAGGTTGTAAGTGTGCTTTTTAGGAGGTAAATTAATCTGTGCTGGTTTTTTTCTCCTTCTAAGGTGTATATCTCAATGGTCAGGCACATAGGTTCAGTTTTACTCTGCTTGCTTTGTAGAAAACTTTAGAAGTTTGTTGATTTTTTTTTTTAAGAAGCCGTTTGTCCTGATTGATTGAAGTGTTACATACCTGGTTGCAAGGATTTTGCCTGTGTTTTCTCAGAATGACCTGGTTTTGTGAGTTTAATGTTTCTCACCAGTTAAGTTTCTTCAATTATAGTAACCTTTTCTTTTGGAACTTAGAGAAGTCTTTACTGGCTGCATGAGTCCTAACAGTATGAAAAGCTTTTTGAGATAAACATTAGACTACTACCGTTGTTGATAGATGGAAGTAACAGCACATATTTGTACTGCTGGCTTTTAGTATTGATTTAGAATAGGAAACTATTGTAGTTTTTTTTTTTAATTTTATAATTCATGTTGTCAAAAAAAAGCCAGTGCCATATAGTTCAGAGTTCTATTAAAATAATTAAATCATCACCTAGAATACTGTGAAAATATTGTAGTGTACTCATAATCATTCTGTGAAGAATGGTACAAACCAATGATGACATCTAGGTCATAATTAAGAACAGTATGTTGGGTTTGCATGCCAAGGTTTCTGTCAAATGATGTTGATTGGGGTTTTTTATCAATTGTAACCTTTCTCTCCTTACTTTGTTCCCTAAAGAAAGTTTCATACTCCCAACCATCATTCTCTCTCAAGTTCTGTACTTCACTAAAACCTATAGCCTTGGAGGTATCACTGCGTTTAAATTTATCGTACGGAAAAGAGGGAAAGGGCGCCCAGGTTCAATACGGAGGCTGCCTGATTAATAAGCAGCATCCTGTTTTATGCCCTGTCACCAGGAGCTATTGCAAATCCTAAACAGATCTCAGTAGGCACATTTTTGGCTCAGACTGTCACAGTGGTTTTAAGAAGAATAGGCATTGGAAATCTGGTTGCTTGTGTTTGTGTAACTTCTCAATTGTTTTGTTCACCTAACAAAAGTATATTTTGACTTTGGTCTAATAAGACTTAGAGAATCTTTAAAAGCCCTAATAGTGATCAGGGTAAAAAAAGCAATGAATCTTGTTTCCTTCAGCTTCTAGAATAGAAAAAAAATCTCGCAATTATGTTCTTTTGTAGCCTCCAGGATTGAAAAAAAAAAGAAAATTTACAGTGAAAATCTGAAAACTAAGATTGTATGAATGTCAGAGCATTAAATTTTCCTTTAAGTTATGTATTATTGTTAGTCTTATGGATTTTTAATAGCTTTCCTATTTCTTAATTGAATGCTTTAAAGGCAAAATGCTCAAGAATTATCTATACTGTCAGGATGGTGCCGTTGTAGTTCTGTGTCCCAAATGTCAGTGATGTTATGTTTTCATATGCAGGAGGCTCTTTACTTGAAAGTCTCAAATGTTCCACCATTGAAGTTCTCCCTTGAAATACTTTCAGCTTTGCAATGGGATGTGTGGTCATGGTTGATCCTTCTGAGTAGAACAGTATCAATGAATCTTTCCAGTCTTTTCTGCCACAAAAATTATATATATAATTTTCTTTTTTTTTCTTAGTTCTTAAATAGACACTTTCTTTTCTATCACACTTCATGGCTTGGTGTGTTTTAAAGAGCAGATACAGTTGATCTTCTTGGCCCTTTTTTCCTTTGGAAATAAATTGATGTGAAATGGCATTGGAAGAGATATTTTTAAAATTCTTTGTTTGCCAGATGTTTTACAACAAGATATTCAAGATCTGTGCATAGGTTGAACTAAAAATTAAGCAATAGGAGTCATTTGGGTACTAACAACTATGTATGTGCTCATTGTCCTTTTTTATATCTGTCTAGTTAACTTTTGGTACTTATTTTTACATAGTTACATTTTACTTAGCTACTTTTGGCTGAGCCAAGAGTAATTGTTTTTACCTACTGAAGCTCAGACCTCTTGACAATGATAATGGAAAATAAAATCTTTAGCTTGAAAGGAAAACAAGCTGTGAATTAGAACAGTACAGGAAGGAGGGAAGAATTAAATACTTGCCAGTTTGGCTTGAAGGTGAGGATGGTGGATAATCACTCTGAAGACAATGGGAATCTTCTGTTACTTGCAGTTGTGAAGAAAATAATGAATGGACTGTTTTTAAAATGTGCATTGCTTCAGTTGATGTAGTCTAGAAAGAACTTTTGGTTGAATAGGAGAACATTTTTTTTTTCAAGGAACAACCTTTTTCATTGCTTCTGTCTTTTTCGCATTGATCTCTCCTCCTGTTTGTTGGGCATGTGCTTGTTTGTTTTTAGTATCATGTTGATTATACTTTCTCCCTCTCCTCTTTACAGTATCGTTAGTTTTCAAGTCTTAGGGCTGAAGTGGTGGGTTTTTTCCCCAGGATCTTTCTTGACCGTTTTTTATTAAAGGTTTTAGAAAAAAATCTCAGTATCTTATTTATCAAAAGTTTGCCATTTCTGGTGTACCTAAAGTTAAACTATTTTCCTCCCCCAGCACTTGATAGTTCCTCTACTACAAGCAGTGCCTCTCCTGTTCTGAACAATTATGATGCCCTGGAAGGAGGTGGCTATCCAGGTAAGCAGTTTGTTTTGAATTATTTATTTAAGTATGTGAATGTGGGTTTTTATTATTTATGGTGTTGTTTATTGTTAATTAACAAGTAGATGAAAGGCAGTGCCTGTGAAAGGAACAGGGGAAATCATCAGAGAAAACATACATGCCTTTTTAAATCACTTTTCAGTTTTAACACTGAAGTTCATATAACCATTTAATAAAACTTCCCTGAATCATAAGTCATACTTTCCATTGTAGTATTGAGGGTAGTGCTGAAAATATGCTAAGTTGAAAGCAGCATCTTTTTCTAGATTATACTGTATGCCTGATTGTGTTGTTGACATTAGGAGCTGATAATAGTTGCTGACACATCATAGAAGTTTTGGGAGACCAACTATATCAGCTTGCAGACATGCTATCAGGTTATTTTCTTTTATTTTTCTTCATTTAAAGAAAATGGCTGCTGTTTTGCTTACTCTTAGGTCTAAAAATATGAGGACTGTCAGGTTGGCTCTAAATGAGCCTACTGGCTGACTACCTTGGTCTTGAAATCTGTAGAGCTGCCATATTGAGGGCAAGTGGAAAAGATGCTATTCAAAGTATTTTAGCCAGTATTTTAAATGATAATTGGATTAATTTGGAGGGCCTACCCCTCCTGGCTCTTTTGCCTTGTTCTGGCCTCTGAGTGTGTCTCAGTAGTTTGCCTTGGTTTGATGGGTACTGATTAAAGTGAGATCTCTCAATTAGAAAGCTGATATTGTTATCCACATAGAGTCTAGCAGGACTACAAATTCTAACTTCTGGCCTAATCACTAACCATTTTGGTTCTGCTGAAGGCATATTCTAAAAATAACTTGTTCCTTCTTTTTTTCCTTAAAGATAAACAGAGTCAACATTAAGTTCCTTAAATATGTTGATTTTTTGTTTGTTTGTTTGTTTATTGGTTTTACTGGGGTTTTTGTCCCTCATGAAGCGTTCATGCCAAACATAGTTTCTTGGCAGTTGGTTTCTGAAGTGCTTTGTTTCTTTGGTTGCACTTTTCCCAGTGGACTTTACCAAGCTTAAATTCTTCTGAAACATAGCTCACATTTGTAGACATTTCTAAAGAGTAGTTTCATCTCTTTTCAGCTGTTAAGTTCACTGTAGATTTAGGTCTATGTCTTACTTTCAGTTTGACCTTTAAAAATAGCAGAACTAAAGTGTGCTGCAGGGATATACAAGAGAAACTTGCATCAGTTATAAACTTCAAAAGAGACCATGCTGAGTTTCTCCTCTGCCATTTATGAATATTGTCAAAACATAAGGCTAAGCCAACTGAGTTATTCTCTAACTGTAGGCGCGGCTTTTCATGAAGTAGTCATAGAATGATTCTAGTCATGTTTTAACAGTATTCAGAAGTGGTAGAGAGGAGACAGCATGAATGGTCTCACTTGTGGTTTATATCAAATGTATATATTGGAATAAAGTGTGGTTCTGTTTTTATTCAATTGAAATAATTTTTTTTTCAGGTTGCCTCTTTTTGTGAAGTCACGTTTTGTTTGTAGTGACACAAGTCTATGGTCATCTTTCCATATACACTGTCTTTGTTAATATTCTTGAAGGAATCTTCCTTGCTAATTTCTTTTTTCAGTGCAGAAAAATAGCTTGATGGAAAATGAAAAAACTTATAAATGGCAGTGTTGTTTTGAAGCATTTAGGAGTTTACATTTAAATTAAGAAGGAAATAATAAGTATATTCAATACCTGTGGCATTTCTTTTGTCCTTCCAGAGACACGTTCTGTGACCAGCAGCCCAGTTCCCGCTCCATCAGTCCTCCAAACGTCCAAAGCTTCTAAGCCCTTTGGTTATGGATATCCAGCGCTGCAGCCAGGCTACCAAAATGCAACACCACCTACTCCTGTGCAGCCCAGTAATCCAGGACACCATCCTGGTTTTCAGCACTATCCACAGGCTTGTATTTTTAATTTAAAAATTACTTCATGAAGTAGATTCTTGGGAAAACCCTTTTCTGTGTGATATATTTCCTCTTTATTTTCATATTCCGTATTTTTATAATTTCTGTGACAATAAGTGTTAGGTATAATATTGATGTCGTAGCTCTGGTTCTAAGCTTACTGGTAGGCTTTTGAATGAAAATTTTAAAGTGTCCCTCCATGCAGTTAGGCTTAACAAGTTTGTTTCAGAAGTTATTAGCAACCTCCACAGTGTTAAGGTTTAGTGTTTGAAAGAGCTGGACTTTATTGATAGGAAACCATGAAGAAGCATAAGGAAGTACTTGATCAGCACATATCAGAGTGCTACTATAGGCTATGATCTTGGGCATTAAATGATGTTCTGAGCAAGGCATGGCATAGGGTCCAAATAAAAGAGCTCTGTAGAGCTTGTGCTGGGTGTGTGTAGTGGAGCAGGCTGCCTGCATCTGCTTTGTTTTCCTCATAAAGGTAGCACCAAACACCCAAGAAATTGTGCACAATCACCTGATTCCTGTTGTACATGTGAATCCACTGAGAACAGTGACAGAAGAAGATCCAGACACTGAGGCAAGACACAAATGCTGAAGAAGTGCAGAGAAATCTATATGTGAAGGGATCTAGAAAAAAAAAATGTACTGATACACAAATCCTGGTCTGTGAAATAAGGGCCAGATGCCAAACATAGTGAAACTGCTGTGGTAGGTGATCAAAATTCCTTACTGCATATAACATCCAGGAACGCTTTCATTGTCACAAACATAATGTAAAATGTGACTCGGAAAAAATGTTTCCTTTAAATTTTTTTTTTAATTGAAAGGGTTGACTTCATCTTTACTATAATGCAAGATGGATTTAGGCTCTTTTCAGGAGCACACCATAAAAAAGCAGCACTTGCTTCAAGTGAATTCTGGTTGGGCACATAAGGAGAAAATTCTTCAGGATGTGAGTGGGGAAGCACTAGAACAGATCGTGCTGTGAATTCGTCAATCTTTAGATATTTTCAAAACTTAGCTGGACGAGTCTATATGAGCAACCTCAACTAACTTTTAAGTTAGCCTTGCTCGAGAAAGGGGTTAGACGACCAGACCTCAAAAGGACCTTCCAACCTAACCTTTTCTCCTCTTCTGTGGTGTTTTCTTTTAATTTAAAAATAAATATTTAAAGGCAATATCTGTAACTTGGAAAAGTGTATTGTAACAAAAGTTAAATTGCAGAGGAGAGTGGGAGAGAAATTGTGTCAGCCTTTTTAACTTGTTTTCTTATGCCTGGAGAGGTTGAAGGATTATCTGTGACTTCCAGTGTTGAGTTGTGTAATTTGAATTTTTTCCAATGATAAACATTTGGAAGGTGTGTCACATTTGTCGTAGCATTTTTATATTTCTACAGTACAATACTTTTTGTTTGTTTGGGTTTGTTAGTAACTGCTGCTGTATCTTTTTTTAATACATGTCTGGAAGGGAGGGGACTACAAGAAGATAGAAGGTTGTTATTTAAACATGATTGTGTGTTTACCTGTTTGTCATGCGCTTACCTTTTTCAGCAATATCCAGGTGTGAACCAGCTGTCCTCTTCCTTAGGAGGATTAAGTCTACAGCATTCTCAGCAGCCAGAAAGCTTGAGACCAGTAAACCTTACACATGATAGAAATATCTTACCGGTGTCTTCAGTTCCAGCACCTGTGCCTAACTTGAATTCTGATCTTAGGAAATTAAACTGCAGTCCAGAGTAAGTTTACTGTGTCTGTGACAGTGTCTTACATCTTTTGGTGGGCAATAATTATTTAAAATGTCATAAAGTGTCTAAACTGACTCCTAACTTTAAATCTTAGTGATGAGCTAGTAAAACCCCTTCTAATTGAAAACAAGTTTATCCTCTGAATCCTTACACAAATATTGTAAGTGATGTGCCATCAGAATACATTATATGCAGTGAGTGTAGCTAGTTTCCTAACATTTTAATAATTTTGCTTTATCTTCACCTTGTTTTATCCATTTAAAAAAAAAAAGGTCTTTTAATAAACACCTTAATGTTACACAATATGTTTCATAGACTGTTTTGTAATATTGCATAGGATTTTTTCCACAAAAGTATTATGATCATGCCTGAATGCACTTAATAATTTATGAGTATATTTTACTATGGTAATTCTGCAATCACATATCTTTTACTGCTGATTAATATTAAGTACTGCTGTCAACTATCCCAAGTCACGTGCAGCTAAGTACAGTGGAAAGTGCTATTCCCTGAAGACTTTATTTTTAATTCCAAAATAAATATTCTTCATTGCCCTAAAGTGACTCAGCATCCTTATTGCTGTAGTGACAGTGCATGGTCCCACCAGAAAACAGAAATAGGAAAACTGAAGGCGTGGAAAATATTCTTATGTCTGAAACACTTTGGACAGCACTCTGAGCATTGGGCTTTTTTAGTGTTTCTTCATGTTATACAAAACAAAAGGTTTTGGCTCTCTCAGTATTTGGGATCCTTTTCTACTGTTTTCTTATATAAATAGGGCATTCTGAGAACTAGATAAATACTTTGTTGCTTCTGTAGTTCCTTCTCTGGAAAAGTCTTCATAATGAACAGAAAAATACATAGTTTTCATTGAGTGTTGTACCTAAAGCAGTTCTGTCTCTTAATTGCAAGTTAGTTTTGGTATACTTGCATTGCTGAGCTACTAAACTGCAGAGCAGGGGAGTATTTTTTGTTTGTTTGTTTCTTTAGGAATCCTTTTTTAAAATCTCTTTGCATTTTTTTCAATTAAATCATCTTTGTAAAGCATAGGATGTCCTAAATTTCTAAGTTTTTTAAAATCAGGTGTTAACAAAATGTTTTCAACATCTTTTAAAATTTTATTTTTAACGTAATGTTTCTATTTCCTTTCAGCTCATTTCGATGTACATTGACAAATATTCCACAGACACAGGCTTTGTTAAACAAAGCTAAGCTTCCTTTGGGTTTGTTGCTGCATCCCTTCAGGGACCTAACGGTAAAGTATCTTACTTTTTTAGTGTGTTTGTTTTATATATGCATTTGTTCTATTTTCATTCAAACAATAAAATATAATGAACTATAAGTCCTAAGTTTAACAGAAGTACCAAAAAATTGTCTGTGACTTAAGAGAGGAGGAGAGCAAAAAAAGCCTTGAAATTGCTACTTCATTGAAATGCATAAGGAAGAAGCCCTTCAAGTTTCTTTTTTTTGTTGTTGGAAATCTTTGCTTGCCTGTGGTTCTCCGAAGAGTTGCTGCTCTGTGTGTTGGGCTCACAGCTGTCAGATACCTCTTGAAAAGGTGTTTATAGAGCTCTCCTGAAGAGAGGTGCTTGGTTGGAATGTGTGACTGGCCTGATACTTGCTGTTAACAGAATGTAAGCACAGTGTAAGATTGAAGCTATATTCATAGTTGTTAAGCAACTCCTCTCAATCTAATTTATTAGCATTTATATAAAAATGTGAATAACTGTCTGGTCCAACTTCTTTTCATTAAATGTGTGTTCTTTGTGTAAGGCTTGCAGTCTGTCGTATTTCATATAGAATCATTCAAAAGTTGTCCTTTCGTAATTCCTTTTGCCCTGAATTCAAGGGGAGATTGTTTTTAATAGACATCATAATGACTCTATGAAATTGAACTAAACAGCTAGAAGGAAAGATGATAGAAAACGTAGTCGTATGAAGCTTTTATGATCTGTTCTGCCCAGTGATGTTTTCCATAAAATGTATTACATACCTTTGTGACAGCTTTTCATTGTTTCCTTTTTAGCAATTACCAGTAATAACATCAAGCACAATAGTGAGATGCAGATCCTGCAGGACTTACATCAACCCTTTCGTTTCTTTCATTGATCAAAGACGGTGGAAATGCAACCTGTGCTATAGAGTTAATGATGGTAAGTGACTGTAGCAGGAGATGGTGGCATTTATAGAACCTCTTTGAAGTATTTGCATCGTATCAGTTCATGGGGTACTTTAGATTAAAACATAGACTATGGTGACGATGTTCTTATGGTCCTGAGATTTTGAAAAACATCTTAAGACAGATGTGTTGTGCATTTTCTTGAGGCAAAAGAAGGTTTTGCAATCTTTGGGGAGATGAAGAAAATGTATTTATAATATGCTGATTGCTTGGCTAATGAAATCAGCTAATCCTACTGACTGCTGTTGCAATATGCAAATGGAAACATGATGACAGCTACAACTGCAATCCAGGCCAGAGGTTATGAGAAACAGTACAGATTGCTGCTTGTTGTGAAATGCTCTACTTGCATTGCTGTTTTATAGTTGGGCATCTGTTGTTGTTTAAAATAAATCTTTTCTTTCCAATTACTAAACTTTGATGTTAGAGATATGCTTGAGATATTTTAAATGTTTCTTTGTTTTATATATCCTTAGTGTGAATTTTTTGCTGTTGCAATAATTGAAGTGTGCCCACATTACTTTGCATTTAGCTGCAAGAATGGTTTTTATTTTCTGATAAAAATATAATCTGTATTTGGGGGGGGATTTTTTTTTAATAGTTCCTGAAGAATTTATGTATAATCCTCTGACACGGTCTTATGGAGAGCCTCACAAACGGCCAGAGGTGCAAAATTCTACAGTGGAATTCATTGCTTCCTCAGACTATATGGTAAAAAAATAGTTTTTATGGTAACTTCAACAGCAATTGCATATTAATATAATAGTGCTTGAAATTAATGTTGCATATTGCTCCAATGGTGTGTATTAATTTTTCTGTGAAGCTCCTCTTAACACCAAGGAATAGTTAAATCCGTATTTTGAGTTTTGGCTGATATAAACAGTCAGAAGCTTTTCAGTTAAAGGTAATTCAATGTGTGTTGTCATCCCGTGTAGTTTAATGTGGCACAGTCAGATTTGAATCTGATGCAATATGATTTCTGCCTTTCTGCCTCATTTTGAGGAGGTTTTGAAAGACCAGTAATAGAATAATGAGCAAATTAATTCAGCTTCAAATTTCTAGTTAGTATTTGTGAAGAAATGGTTCTTATTAGGAGTCAGCTTACAATTGCTGTGATGGTGGTCTCGTCTGCCTCGGAAAAGGCCCAGTTCATAATGATATTATTAGCAGCAGCAAAAATAAATTGTTCTCATGTCTTTGAATTGAAACATTGTGGCAGAGACATTGAACAGTGAATAAACAGAGCTTGTTACACAGTTGGGCAAAGGGTGTTGGTAGAATGCTTTAACCCTGTTTAATGGATCACATTGTCCATGTACTGAAAGAACAGTGGAATTTAAAAGATGGAAGTCCGTATCTTTCATCATGTTTGAATTGACTGTTGGAAGGAGGGACTAAAATATCCCTTTTTTTTCTTTTTTTTAATAAACATTTTATGTTTATTACAAATGGCAGCTATTAACTACTGGGGATTGTGGTTAAGACTATCTTCATATTGCTTAGTAAACTACTTTTATTGCATAATGTATACCTTGCATTTTTCTAAGTATTCCCTTTTCCTACTTCCCTCTCTAATGACTAAACACTTTTAACGTTTCTTTGAATATGATTTGTGAGTGTTTTTATTTTTATTTTTTTTTACTTTATAGCTTCGTCCTCCTCAGCCTGCGGTATATTTATTTGTTTTAGATGTGTCTTATAATGCAGTGGAGGCTGGATATTTGACAATACTCTGCCAGTCATTGCTGGAAAACCTGGACAAGTAAGAGTATAAGTAAACTTCGCAAGTCAGCTAACATGTTGTTATGAAAAATTGTAACTGAAAAGTTTGAAGGAAATTTCAAAGTGTCTAAACATTCTGTCCCTAAAGGGCAGAAGTTCCATTGCCTGGAATTTCTTCCCTGCATGTGTATCTGCATATAATTTACTTACTTATCTTCAAGGACTATTTAGCTGTAACTTCTAACAGCATGTTGATTGTACAAAGATTTTTAAATTGCATACTTCACCCCTGCCAAGACCAACAAAAATAATAAATTACAGAGGTTAAATTGTCTGATTCTTGTGCTGAAATGTCTGAGGTGCTGGAAACTGGAACATTGTAACCAAGAGAGTGAGACTGCCTAGGTGAATTCAGTTTGGTTTTTTTAGATCACTGTGACCCAGATCTACCTGTGCCAATTTCTGAGTTTTTATTTTTGCACTCTGACAGCATGTGTGGGATTGTTGCTGGTGCATTTTGAACGAGCGTTAATAAGCTTCACTGTGTTCGTGCCTTTTGACAACTAATCCTGTGGAGGCCTTGCCTTGAAAGTTCCTTTCTACAAGTTTTTCTTGGGGAACTTGTTTTTCTTATGAAGAAACCAATATATATGTTAAAAATCTTCACTTCTATTTTTTGGCTCAGTCTTTCTCTGTTCATTTTTTATGGCTATTTTATCAACAGATTCTCAGAAACATGCTTAATTATTTTAGGAAAGTTCATAAAATCCCGTGCAAAGTCTACAGGAAAATCAGTGCATCCACCTCTTTTATATACCCAGATGGTAGCAACAATATTTGCCTTTATTGCTTTTGGTCACTGTCATGGTTTTCAGCACTTCATGATGGCTTTTATGTTTTATTAGAGAAATTCAGTGTAGTTGTTAATTTTGTATTATGCCATACACTGAAATATGGTCCACATGAGAAATAAATATGTTGCATTGTAGAGACATTGGATTTTGGTTTAGAGCTGTAAGTGCTCTGTAACTACATTAGTGAATGGGGGCTCTGATTAGGAAAGAGCAGAATGCACTGTTTTCTATTAAAGAACTGAGAAGGCTGCCGCCTTTACTGTGTCAGCGTAATGTTTAAATGAACCTATTAAGTTCTCTCTTGGAACAAAACATCAATATATTACTGAGTGCTTATATGTAACACTTGGTCTTATAAACTGTATCATTACCTCAGCTTTTCAGAAAATGTTGAGGGAATATTACAGGGAATATTACTTGTACTCATGTTTCAGATCTCCCTTCTTATGTTCTCCCTTCACTTCTTTACACATGAAATGAGTTTCTGCTAACATCAGCAGGAGCCCTGAGTATCTATATGTCTTGAGAGAGAGATTTAGGGCTTAATAGTTTATTTTTTAATGCTTCAGGCTGCCTGGAGATTCAAGAACAAGAATAGGGTTCATAACGTTTGACAGCACTGTTCAGTTTTACAACTTGCAAGAAGGTTTATCACAGCCTCAGATGCTGATTGTCTCAGATATTGATGGTAAGTAAAAAGAAAATGGAAGCTGAATTTTTGAGAACCTATTATATATTTTTTTCCCAGAACAAAGGTTGGAATCTCTCAACTATTTGGTATTAGGTCAATGTTATTGGATGAGAATATTTTTTTGAAAAATAGTCTTGCACTAACTACAGACTAGGTGATGTTTAAAATGTGAAATTCAAAAGTTAATTTTGCTTTGAGTGAGACAAGCTTTGTATAGACTGTATTACTCTCTCTAACACACATATTAGAAAAGTAGACTGTTTCATGGTGTGTGTAGCAGTGGGCAATGAAATATTTTGTTCTATTTTAGTGTTATCTCTTTCTTCAATAAAATGGGTTTTTTTTCTATTCTTTCTACAGATATTTTCCTACCTACACCAGATAGTTTGCTTGTAAATCTCCATGAAAGCAAAGAGGTATGATTGCTCAAAATACATCATTAAATTTAAGATGTTAAATACTCAAAATAGATGTTCCTGTTAAACTTAGAATTCAAGCTTATCTTCATAATATGTAGTTCCAATGCTAATTTTTCATTATGGAAGTATTGCATGTTGTTTCTTTGATACATCATAGCTTTTGAAATTACAGCTTTGTTTTCCTTAGTGTGCTAAAACTTAAACTGAAATATTTTGTACCAATTCTGCCACTTCAGTCATGGCAATACAGCTTTTTAGAAACAGCAGAAAATCTCACACTTGCAAAATCTCATAAAACACCTTTTCAATCCGTTCTGCAGCTGATAAAAGATCTACTGAATGCGTTACCAAATATGTTCACCAATACAAGAGAAACACACAGTGCATTGGGCCCTGCTCTTCAGGCTGCATTTAAACTGATGTCTCCAACGGGTGGTCGGATCTCTGTATTTCAGACTCAGTTACCGTCTTTGGGAGCAGGGCTTTTGCATTCCAGAGAGGATCCCAATCAAAGGTCAAGCACAAAGGTAAAAAACTTCCCTTACAACTCATTTCAAAAGACTAAGGACTGGCCATGTCTTTCTGACTTGCAGAGTTCTGCAGATCAATCGTTTGGCCTTCGTTTATAGCAATTGACTAAATTTTAATTATGTCTATGTTTATGCATTAAAGATCACTAATTTATACATGTATGTGTGGTATTACTTGTTTTGAAGTGCATGAGCTGTCTTTTGACCTTTAGTCCATAATTTTTCTTGGCAAGCAAAAGAAGCTGCAAGTAGTTGTGACTCAGTTACTCAGATGCTGCTGAATAGTATGTCTTTTGTTCCATGAAGTCTAAAAAGCATGATTGTTGTCTTAACTTTTCCCTGTATGATTTATTCACTAAAGGTGGTCCAACATCTTGGTCCAGCAACAGACTTTTACAAGAAGTTGGCACTGGACTGCTCTGGCCAGCAGACTGCTGTGGATTTATTTCTCTTAAGTTCACAATATTCTGATCTAGCTTCTCTTGGTAAGGAGTACCTCATTCCCTCTTTCTGCACTGTTTTCAGAACCACAGGCTACCTCAGGGGTTCTTAAGTTATGTAAATATTTTAGTACTTCTGTAACTGCAGCTCATGTTGCAAAGGAATCGACCTTGAAGTTGATGGAAGAACAGTTTATTCTCAGATTTCAAAGTTTTAAATGAGAAGCATTCTCCTGCTCAAGAACAGGAAACAGAAACATGGCAAGGAATAAATGAAGTTTAATTATAGGGATAGAACAAAATTTTCATCTTTCGATAATTATCCAAGATTTGTCTCTGCACACACCCTTAATTTTGCCTCTACACCATTAGATATTTCTGCAGTCACTTCAATCTTAGCTGCCAGAGGTAGGATGCATATTGAGCTTGGTGTATAATTAGGTCATTATGTGTTGGGGTGGTTAATTTCTGTCTTCAGTGGCCTGGGTCTGGGACAGTTCTCATTTTCTTACAGATGTGGGTAGTATTGAGAAGATGAACACAGATGTGACTTGTGGAAGTCTGGACATTATTTTTATGACCTGATTTCATGTTAGTTTTACTTCTTAACTGTGTCTTTCCTTCCTTCACAGCTTGCATGTCCAAGTATTCTGCTGGATGCATCTATTACTATCCATCTTTCCATCGTAGCCATAATCCTGCTCAGGCTGAAAAGTTGCAAAAAGACCTGAAAAGATACCTTACAAGAAAGATTGGATTTGAAGCAGTTATGCGCATAAGATGCACAAAAGGTATGTCTTCGATACTGATTCATATGGAATGGTTGGCGTAAGTGTGTTAGCAGTCATTTTGAACGTGCTTAGTCTTTAGCAAGAATTAAATTGAATGTTGTTTTTCTTTCTTTGAAGAGTAAGAGACTGACTTGCTTTATATTAAGTTAGCTTTTGATGTTTGATTTTTTTTTTGTTTTTTAATTGATGGTAACATCTCACTATAAGTTGACATGTGTATTGTAAGGGCATCATTCACTTTGGAGTGTTCAGAATTGAACATGAACTCCACAGGATTATGCTGAAATGTCTAATGATTCATGTAATCGGTTCTGCATGATGGAATTTTTACTGTTTTCTTCAACCTTAGCTTGAGGGCTGTGGGTTTTAGATATTGATAAGAGTTTTCCATGCTGTTTTAACCTCACTCTGAATTATTTAATCTGCTTCTAGGTCTTTCAATACACACTTTCCATGGGAATTTTTTTGTACGATCTACTGATTTACTGTCCCTTGCCAATGTCAATCCTGATGCTGGATTTGCAGTACAAATGTCCATAGAGGAAAGTCTGACTGACACGTCTTTGGTTTGTTTTCAAACAGCTCTTTTGTATACTTCCAGCAAAGGTAAATAAATTCAAGTTAGTTGGTCAGTGGGCTTTTTCTTTCTTTTTATAATGTAATGTTTGTATAGTTAGTTCCACAGCCTTTTGTTGTGCTCTATATCCTAAGAGGTTCTTGTCAGAGCTAGAGAGCCAAGTTGGCAGTTAATCACATAATGGAAATCCCTATAAACACTGTTTTAGTGTGAAAATTTCATCTCCATCTGACATAGTGCTGATTCAACAAGACTCTTTTACTTAAAAGTCTGGCCATGTTACAAGCAGTAACGTGTTTGGCAGGCACTTTGTCCAAATACACAGACCTGTGATGGATTGGAACAAGCTGCAATTACTACATTGGGTGGGCATAAAGAATAGCAGCTAATTTCTGTGGTGGGAGATGCCACAAAATTTTGGTATGGATATCAATGTACTTAATTTGTAGGATCAAAGACACTTACTGTGGATATTGCTAGTTTGTGTTTTCAATTTGTGCTGCTTTAGAGCAGAATTTGAACAGGTTGAGACAGGAATGGGAGACAGTGTTGCAGCAATTTCTTGACTGGTATGTTTTCTGGAATGGGTGCATCTTAGATGGGAGGAGATGCTGTAATGACTGAATTTGTTTACTTCTACCAGGAGAGAATGCATAATGATTTCCACTTAATTCTCTTAGGTGAGCGTCGAATCCGAGTGCACACGCTTTGCTTGCCTGTTGTGAGTTCCCTGTCTGATGTGTATGCAGGAGCAGATGTACAAGCAGTCGTGTGCCTCTTAGCAAACATGGGTGAGTACAGACCAGGAAGATTCGCATGGTTTTTTGCATGTTCCTAATTTCGCCAGCTGTTTAAATGAAGTAGTGAATGAAGCCCGGATATTATAAAAAAGGTTGGAGTGCAGCACACTGAAGCCTGTGAGTGCAAAAGATGGCAAAACCAAATTTATACTGTGAACTGACATATTCCTTGTTCTGAATACTTAGTTGACTTTAGTCTTTTAAAATGAGCCTTCTTTGTTCTCTGGAAGTTAGTAAAGGACAAAGAATCAAAACACTTGAATCAGAACTTTCATTTTTGTATCATCATTATCATTGTTGTTCACTCAAACTTGAGCATTCTAGGATTACTTAAGAAACAGCGATTCAGATAAGTGAGTTGCTGGAGACTAAAAGGGCATTTCTGACAACAGTGGATCTGAGATACTGGTTTTCTATCCTTCTGTTGTTGCAGTGTTGAGGATTCTTACTTATCCCTTACTTGGGGCTCATAAGTAGCTGTTTCATAGACTGATCTCTGCTGTTAAGTGTGTATGATTCTGTGCAGCATTTTAGCATGTGCTGTATTGTATATTAATAGCGAAATCAGTTAGAAGAAGTAAATTGTAGTTCTGTGTCTTTTGGGGGTGGAACTAGATGATCTTTAAGGTCCCTTCCACCCCAAACCATTCTGTGATCTCCTCTTCAATGCACATTCAGTCCAGCAGGTGGCTTCCTCCAACCAAAGGATTTGCAGCCCTTGCTCAGCAGGGAAAGATGAAGCTGCATTTATTTACACTAATCACAATTATGCCACTGAAGTAATGGAAGAAATTTCTTGTGTGAGGGAAAAAAAATCAAAATTAATTGCTGCTAATCTTATCTTGGAGATTGGGCAGCAGCATTTCAACAATAGAGAAGTTGTTTGTATAAGGTTTAAATTTATATTTAGACTCCACTATGTATGATTGCTTTAAAAATTTCTTTTAATTCTCCAAGAGTACAAACTATGGAGGTGAAATAAGCTACACTATATTTTTAAGCATTGTGAAAGTGAGCTTCTGTATGGACAGTCATCTAATTTACTCCTAAAAAAAATTAGAACCATATATGTGGTCTGGGGGATTTTTCAGTCTTAAAACATAACCCAGAAGCACAACTAAAATTTTCAAAATTCAAGGGAATGAGTGAGGCCATCTCTAATAACTTCTTCCCTCCTTCTAACCCACCAGCTGTGGATCGCTCCGTTTCATCCAGCCTTGCAGATGCAAGAGATGCCTTAGTCAATGCCGTGGTGGACTCCTTGGCAGCGTACATGTCAACTGCCTCAAATCTGCAGCAGTCCATGCTGATAGCACCAAATTCCCTCAAGCTCTTTCCACTCTATATTTTGGCTCTTCTCAAACAGGTATGTATGATCTACTGGATTACTGTGTGATGCTTAGTTCGCTGTTCCATTTGAGGAATTCTTCAGTTCTAGGTCAAGCAATGCCTGCACTTCTCTAAAATTATGGAAATTGGATTACCATCTTTATGCTGACAGGGCTTTAATGTAGAAGATGACTATAGTAGCTTATTTTAAATTGTTAATGTCTGAACCATTTATTAGTTTACTTGATTTTAAATTTCTCATGTTTTGTCTTTTATTGTTTTACAATGAAAATAAATCTATAATTTACAATTAGCATTTCTCAGATTTTAGCAGCTAATTAGTGTAGCCCAAAAAGATTGTTGGAAACTGCTTATTAGTCCTTCTTCATTTTTATTTTATGAAGGAAAAAAGTATTTTTCAATACATATATTTGTACTTTAAAGTTCCAAGAAGAAAAACGAGTTTCCATGGAGATACAGTGCAATTCATTATAGAAACTCAAGTGATATAGTTGAAAGTTCACATAGAAGTAGTTACTACTTTTTTTTTTTAATTTCTCTAATGACATCTTTGTTTGGACTATTGAACATCATAATTAAAAAGAGAGAGTTTTTTCCTGCAGGGTTTTGTTATGAGTAAATCTGATAGCTTAAAGGTTTTCATGTCTGACAGTTCTTGGTTCTCTAATGATGAATAAACCTTTATATAAGTCTTGTAAGAGATCTAAGCATAATAATTTATTTTCTTTGGCCTAGTGATTACTTCAGTCTCTAATATACTGATTATGATTTTTTGATACTTGCAGAACAAATGCAGTTAATGGCAGGGAAAAAGCAGACCATTTATTATCAAGATCTGTGTAAAAGACAGAAATAAGTGTGGCTGAGAAAAAGTTACTTAGGTTTGGGGTTTTTATTATCTTTATTAACAATAATGAACCTGGGATATAGAGACACCAAAATCAAAATGCTTGTGGCAGCCAAGGAGGAGTGATGTCCTTAGCTTTGTTGTAGTGAATATAAACTTTGATTATAGGAATGTTCTCCATTGAGTCACAATACGATGTTTACTTCATTGTGTTGCTTCTCACAGCAATTGTGTACCAGTTGCTTCTAGAGGAGATCTGAAAAAGTCAGTAGGAAAGTGTTAAAAAATAAATTTTATCCTATAAGAGTCTAGTTTCTCCTATAAAACATGAAAGTATGTTTCTCTTCCAAAGCTTTTCCTTCACATTTAATTCTTACTGCTATAAATTCAGAGTTAATCTTGTGCACGTATGTACCTTTCCTGAACTTTGCTTGTCTCATATCTTTCCTATGATAGCTTTCTTTGGTGAGTTTCACAGGCCAGTATCATTTGTCAAGAATAAAAATGAGAAATGCTGGCCCAATTGCATGCAAATTTCAGACAAACTGAGGGAGAAATTTATTCTCCTTCATCAGTAAGGAGGGACAGTGGATTATGTTTTAAACATATTTTGCTGAAGCTCTTAAGATTCTATCAGTAAGATACATTTCTTTACAAAAGCTTTGCCGCATTTGCTTGACACTTTGAAAAGTCTGAAATGCGCTCTTACGTGTGACATAAAATACAGGATTTGTTTGAGTAGAAAGGTTGTTCTCTTGCAGAAAGCCTTCAGAACAGGCACAAGTACACGCTTGGATGATCGTGTCTATGCAATGTGCCAAATGAAGAGCCAGCCTCTTGTTCATTTGATGAAGATGATACATCCCAACTTGTACAGAATAGACAAGCTGACTGATGAGGTAATGTATGAAGTCTGGTTATAGCATTTTCTAGTTTTAATGGCCCATTAAACTTGGTGTTGTACTGCAGTAATTTTATGTTGCTATTGTAATATAAACAGAGCATTTTCCCTAAGTTATAAAAAAATCAAGACAAACATTATTTTCAAGTTTTGAGTTGCAAGTAAGGTAGTGTGGTATGAGCAGAACTGTGGTTTTACTTCATCTTGTTTCAATGACCACAATAATTCCATATTTTTTTATTATATAAAGAATGTAAAGAAAATTGTATGTATTGGAAACATCTTCAGTGTGTTTTTATTATTTAGAACTGTCTGTGGTAAATGGGTGTAGTAGATCTGATGGATAATTCAAGGTTTTATATACAGAAATCAGATATAGTTGCCTGCAATGACAACCTTCCAGTGGTTTCTCAGACTGAAGTAGATAAAACAGAATTGTACTTCTAGATGGTTATGATCAGACTGAGAAAGTACTCCATGTATGAAACCAGGTTTTATTAATTCATCTTTTACAGACGTAGCCTAGGAAATGGATGCGGTTTTTTAATAGTAAGAAGCAAAATAGGATTTTATTTAAGGTCAAAGTTAGTTATAATTGCAAAAATAAGGGATTTTTAAAGTAAGATTTTATGAGTTTTTTTAGTCCCTAGTTTTGAGAAAGTATATGTAGGAGTTTGTTTCTAAGTGATACAAGATTATATGATAAACTGAATCGTTCCTCTGGTAGTGGTATTGTATTGTTCAGGACAACCTCTGAGCTATTTGTAGTCTTAAAGTTTCTTCTAAGGTATTTCATTAACTCAAATAGGTGAGTCTAAACTCAGTGTTCTTCAGTGGAGTTATTCTTTTTATACTCCACCCCTCCCAGTCTTTGAGACACCAACTTCAACTGGCCTTGTAAAGTTCTTTTGGTGGCACCTAAACTGAAACACTGTGTTCAGTGTGCTTGTGCTCTGAAGAATCAGCAGTGTTGTTCGGAGATCCAGTTTTATTATATTTATTCAGGTCAGTTATTTTGAATACAACAATACAAAAAGTAGGGCTTATTTTACCTACTGGCATTAATTGACAAACCAGATTTTAAATCATAACAGAATGCTAATCTGCCATTTCATACTACTTCAGTTTAAACCATGTGTGGCAAAGGCTGCTCTTCAATGTCTTGTTTCTTTAAAAAATTCTGTGTGATATGTTACAGAGTTCTTTTTAAATGTTTTTGCTGGTTTTCTTTTCTCTTAACACTTGATTCTTGAAAGTATTGAGTAAAGCCTGTAACTTCCCCAAGTGGAATTCAGTAGCTTGATTTT
Source organism: Melanocharis versteri (assembly GCA_013397845.1). Taxonomy (NCBI): domain Eukaryota; kingdom Metazoa; phylum Chordata; class Aves; order Passeriformes; family Melanocharitidae; genus Melanocharis; species Melanocharis versteri. The sequence goes on along the minus strand of VZTG01009228.1, from coordinate 2,906,183 downwards.
CATAATTATGCCTAAATCCCCAAAAGCTGCTAATCTATGGCATTATCGTATGAAATTTTTTAAATAGTGATTTTTTTTAATAATCTTTTACTACATGGACATGTGCTTAGTCGGTAGACTATTTTTTCCCTATATTATTTGCAGAACACTTCAGATATTCTTGAGATATGTGGGCTGTTTTTGTATCAGAGGGGAAAGCAGCTTTAATCTGAAAACACTGGGGGGGTTGGGTTTGTGGTTTTTTTTTTTATTATTATTGTTTTTGTTGGTTTTATTTCTGGGGAGGAAGGCAGGGTATTTTTAATAATGTCAGTGCGAACAGCCAGATTCTTTAATCAGCAGTCATAGGGCTCTGTGCACAAACCCGAGGATCACTTCAGGCAGGATGTTAAATCAGGGGACTTCGTGTTAATTGAATGCAATAATATACTGAACCCTTCCTTATAGGGAGTAGAATTTGATGGCTTTCTGCTCTTGCAACATTTTTAGTGAAATTGAATGCAATGGAAAAAAAACAGAGGTTCTTTGTAGAAAACTTTAGTGTCGACAGTAGTAATTCTTTCGAAATTTTCACATCTGTAGCATCAAAAATGTTACATAAGGAACTTAACTTGCATTATTATGCTTTAGGCATTAAAGTTGCCTTTAGAATAAGTAACATTCTAGAACTGTTTGATGTACATAATCATTTTAGGCTTAATATAGTATTTTGTTATATGAGAATCCTCAAAATTTTACTAGAGATTAACAGTGATTTTGTGTTTGTTTTACCTTTAAAGGTAAAATTCTAGCGTTACTGAGTATTGGGTTTTTGTTACAGAGTACAATACATGTAAATGACAGAGTTGTTCCTCAGCCACCTCTTCAGAAGTTGTCTGCTGAGAAATTGACGAGAGAAGGAGCTTTTCTTATGGATTGTGGTTCAGTAAGTTAAAATTTTACACATTCGGTTTTTTTTTCATTTTTTAAGGGGAAAAAATAACCCAAAAAGTAGTGCCTGCTGTGTTATTTAAAAAAATCAGCTCTCAGTAATAACAGCATAGTGAATCAGCATTCCAACTAACCTGACAATAATCTGTGTTCCAATGAAAAGCTTTCATATTTTGATCAGAGAAGTATCTTTGAGGCTCTAGAGATTGATTTTTTTTTCATGCAAGACTGATCAAAATATACCAAGAGTTCACATCAAGGTGTTTTTTCTGGAATTAATGTATTTTTATTTTCCAGAACTTCTTTTAATGGCTATAAAATTGCATATACTAGAGTATTTAACAAAACATTTGATGCGGGAACGTTCTCAGTTACACACAAAGAGTGGGTTTATGATTTGTGGCCTGTGTTATGTAAGAGTTGCAAGTGAGAAGGAATTGGAGAGTGAACAAAATCTGTAGATACAGCTTAAGGTATTTGTAGAAATTGCACTAAAACACACTCAATTGGATGAAGCATTATGCTACTCCAGTGGCAGTCTAGAAGGTGCTTTTAACTTGAATCACTTCAGGGCTGAGTGTGAATGTAAAACTAGCTTTTGTCTCCAGACCTCTGAAATAATTACTACAATTAGCTTTGATAATTGGTGCTTTACTATGAGTTGTTTAGATTGGGAAGCCAGTGTGCAGTAACCAAAAGAGTGGTGTGACTTCAAATAATTTGAGGGGTTTCATTTAAGCAGGTTAAATGGGAAGCTACTGCACTAACTGTTCCGTTATAAGTGTGTCCTGCAACCTCATTCTTTCAGTATTTGAATTCTACTGATATATTTTTTATATTTAATGATCTTACTCTAAGTATTACCAGTGTACTGATTATTTACACACTTATTTATGGATATAGACATGTATGTATGAATTGCAACTGGAACACTCAAGTGATTCATTTGCATGGACGTTACTATTCTGGTATTATTCCTATTGCATCACCACTTGCCTATTTCTCTAAAATGTATGCAGGGCCTTTACTAAAACTGATTCTGACATCTTACAGATTTTTTACCTTTGGATTGGAAAAAACTGTGATAACAACTTTATAAAAGATGTCCTTGGATACCCGAACTATGCATCAGTGCCACAGAAAATGGTAGGCATTTTAATGAGCTGAGCTGTATAGTGCTTACACTTGGAATGTGCATTTAATCTATTTATTTCTGCATTTTCAGTTTTTGATCATGTAACTGTGAGTTAGGTTGTTTTTTTTAATTAGGTACCTTCTAACCTCTTGTCAGCTTCATAGGAGCCAGATAGAAGTTGTCAGATGTTTTCAAGGAAAGAATGTAAACATGTAAATTTTAGCATTAATGAAATGCCAAACAGTTGCTCTATAACAGAACTGCTTTTATTATTTTAATGGAAGTACATGTGCATTCACAAGAATAGGAAGTAATTTCACAGGATGAATACAAAAATTATCTATTCAGATGTGTTAATCATTAAGATTAGAGTTACTTCATTGATGCCATAGTTTTCAGGATCCTTGTGTTCTCTGAACCTGGTGTAAGATACCAAATCTGTGGTATGACACAGTAGGCCTGTAAGTAATGGTAAGAGTTAAGTTTTGCTCAGCTTCCAAGCCTTGACTCAATGTTAAAAAGAGAAACTTTCAGCTATTAGAACATCAGAGACCCTTGGATGTGTGTTTTGGTGGAGGGGTTTTTATGTTACAACCTGTACCTATAGTCTAGTGCATGAAATAGAGCAGCAATTAAAGAGAAGTCTCCTCTTCAGTGAGTAGTGATTCCATAATGTCAACAGTTGGCAGGTAAGGATGGAGCCTTTTAAGACACTCTAGGAGAGTTCAGAATCAAATGGTTATATCCAGATAGTACCAAAAATATGTTAGCATAGAAACACATATCTTCTGCTTATAGTTGCAAAGTACCAAGGAGGAAAGTGACAAGAACAGGTTAAGAGTGGTAAGCTAAAAGACTACTATAAAACTGAACTGCTTGTTCAGAGTTTTGCATTTTGCATGTATTAACAATTTAAAACTGTCCCCTTTGACCAGATGGTGGTAAGTATTAGGTAATAGAGCTTCCAGGAAGAATTTGTATAAAGGAAGGATGGTAATTTTTTTCTGATGGTTATATAGCATCTATTATAATGAAAATGAGACAAAAATAAAGTTATCTTTGCTTTTAAATTATGCCCTCATTCTACAAAGGTAGCAGTGGAACTACTTTACCTGAAATAAATTCCTTTATGTCATGTTAATTGTCTTCAAGTATCATATTGGCTGAAGAGGTGGTATATTTAGCTCAGTATATTGCTCAACTCTTTCTAAGTCTATTTTTTTCAGCTTATTCCCTAACCAAATAGTCCAGTAGCATCTTTCCACTGATATTTACATAAAATTCAGATTTCACTTCTTATTTCTTCAGTGATGCAAAGTGCAACATGTAGAAACTTGATTGACAGAGGAAGATAGAGGCAAGAAGATTGCAAAAGCAGCATTTTGACAAGATGACCTTGCTGTCTAAAATCTTTTGCACTTAAAACACAGTTTAAGTTAAAGATGTACTCACACCTAGGTAGCAGTGCACCACAGGTGTTATGAAGTATTGTTCTTTAAGCTGAAGAAAAACATCTGTGTATGTAAATCCATGGTTGGTAATTTCTTAATGGAAATTGTGGCTTGAGTCATGTTACAACTTTCAGGATCTAGGTTTTTTTAATAGTTTTGATAATAAAAGGTGATGGTTTCTTTTTAATTACCTTCAACCAGACACAGCTTCCTGAGGTGGATGCACCTTCTTCAGAAAGGACGCGATCTTTTATATCTTGGCTTAGAGATAGTAGACCTTTAAGTCCAGTTCTTCAAGTAATAAAGTAAGTATTTCTGGTTTCTGCTGAGTTGTTACTAGCAACTTGTATTTACAATTTCTAATTAAGACTGATGAAAAGCGAGTATATCTGTCTTGGAAGAAACTGAATAACATAATCTTCCCAGCTGATACAGTGCTGTTTCTAAAACTGTCCAGTGACAAAGGTTATCTCTGAATCTAGTGCAAATTCAGTTGCTAATAGTTTTATTGGTAGGAATTAGTTTCATATTTTTATATTAGGAATATACTAAGCCACAGTATAAAATTATTATACTTGAGATTAAATTTCGCTTGTAGACTACTCATTTTACTGAGCTGGACAGGAGATCACTTTTTAGAGAGTATGATGACTTGCTCAGAGGAATGATGCTGAAATACGGGACTGAAGCTCTTGAGCTGTTGGCATTGTGGCTGCTGCTTGAGTTGCGAGAAGTTCTAAGAGACCATAATGAGTAGGAGAGCTTTGCTGCATACTGCACAATACCAGAACAGAGTACCGTGTCCCAGCAAATTTTTATGGGGGCAATAATTTTGGATACTAGGTCTTTGACATGCTTACCTTTTCTTTTCTGTTGCCAAGAAAGTCTGGGGAGGGGATTGAGGTTGAGATTACATGTAAGCAGAGAGGTATTTTTTGCCTTTTTTCATTGCCACCAGCATATTTGTTAGCTTCAAAAACAAAAGAATTTTTACATTTCTTTTTTTGTGTTTCCACAAGATACCTAAAGTGCTATATTTCACCTGCTTTTCTACCATTTTATATACTTGAAAAGATGCTGTTGTTTGATAGTGTACTGTAAACTTCAAGTTTTTTCTCAACTTCGGATTATTTGCAATTGTAGTATCTTTGGACTGAATTTATATTCCAAATGACAGTAAGCAAATTATTAGAACTTATCCCTCTGTTTGAATTTGCAGTGGATTTTTTTGCTCGAAGTTTGATTTTGCTCAATACCTTCCTTTCTTCTTTCAGAGATGAGAACCCTGCCAAAACAGATTTTTTTCAGCATTTAATTGAGGATCGGACAGAAGCAGCTTTCTCGTATTATGAATTCCTACTTAATATTCAACAGCAGATTTGTAAGTGACCAAGGAATAGGTAGAGGAAAAAGTCTGACTTCAGACAGAAGCATGGGCCAAGAGAAGCTTATGGGAAGTTACAGAAGTGGATGTTTGTTCTTCATAAATACAGTGACCAGCACTGTTCTGGAAGCTTTACAGCTAAAGGAGTATACATTTCCAAAAGAATTTTGCAGATTTCCTTCAGTCTAGAAGCGCTACGAGTGATGAAGCTGTTTCACTAGTAAACTTTAAAATTGGTTTGTACACGTTTCCAGTTGTGCAGCGGTATGGTGCTCTGTTTATTGCAAGCTGGTGAATTTATGTAGCTATGTGGGATGATATTTCTTAACAAAATGTACAATTAGGTAAAGCCTTTTTTCCTACATTTATTATAGTAGCCCTTCCAGATCCAAATTCTTAACAGAGATGTCAAAGGGCAGTGATGTATGTTGGTTGTTTATATGAATTTCTTTTTAAAAGGAATGGTTCATATTTGCTAAAGACTTCAGCAAATTCCCTGTGAAAGTTGTAGAGTTTCAGTAAAGTAAATCAATTGTAGAAATAAAATATATAATGTACATAAGTATTAAATTTGTAAAGAAAATGTAAAAAATGTAACTAAAAAAAAAAAGACCTAGCTCATTGTGCGGAATTGTTGAGTGCTTGATGATGATGAATTGTTTTGTCCCAGGCTAGACAATGAAGTTGACTATTAAAACATGATAAAAACCGTATCAATGTAGAAGGAATACAGCTGCTGCTTCTGTTAATTTTAGGTGAATTTATTTATGATTGGCTTACTAATTAAAATCTTTTGCTTTATCATGTGGTTTTATATTTATGCAACTATAATCATTTTGCAGCTAAACTCTTACCGAAGTGAATATTGAAGAGAACATGTTTACCACCTTATTTCACAGACCTGTGGAAGGGAGGAGAAAACACCACATAATCTGAAATGAGTTTTGATACAGAGTTCCTAAGCCCCTTCTTATGTATTATCCTAAAGAAGGCATATCTGTTAACCTTGTTTTGCATTTTGTAACTACTGTAGTCTTGGTCCAGGTTTCTGTAACTTGTGTTGTCTGCCATTTAGAGTAAGTGTGGGTAATCACTCACACTTGAAGATTTGAATTCTGCTGTGATCTAAAGAAAAACAAGAAGGGATGTAAAAATTAATTACATTACATCAGTGGAAGTAAAGGCTGTAAAATGACAAAATTCAAAATGTAATCACACTTGCATATTTCAGAAACTTTGCTAATGTTTTGGTAACTGAAGGGTTTGGGCTTTTTGATAGATTTATGACAGATTTTTCTAATTTGGTTAAGTTGGGATGGTTTTGTTTGGCTTTTTTTTTTTTTTAGAGACACATTAGAATTAATGCATAAAGCACAATCACTCATACTTAGTCTTCTGAACTTTGTTTGGTTTAATGAAATGTGACTACAATGGAATAATTAGGTACAAAAAAGTAAATGATGATTAGTATGATTACATTTTAATTTAATGTAGCCTTGGAAATGCTAACATTGTATTTTAACTGCTATAGCCATTGAATCAAATAGTCAAGGAGAAAATGTACTAGCTATGGTTTGCAAATGCTTTAAAAGCTACAACAGTTAAATTGCGCAAGTAGCGTTACTCTGCATGTTAGCACAAACTCACTGTTTGGAGAGGATACCTTATAAGTTATATTTGTGTGTTGTCCTTAACTAAATGTGTTTAAGTTACCCAAAGAATTACATAAGAGAAACTTTCCATTTAGTAAATTAATTTATCATGTAATAAATATCTGAGGCAATGCTGAATGTTGTCCCGAAATCAGACCTTCAGGATTTCAGTGCTTGTTTGTAAGGTAATGTGCATTGGGTGAAAGCTAAGTGCTGCTGAAGAGTGGGGCATCCTAAAAATCATTTGTATTTGCGAAGATGAGAAGAGCATGTTAACATTTTAAATGCTCCATGACGATGCTTCTGATCTGTGAGTTTGGTATTGATATCTAGGAACACATTATGATTAATTGCAACATATTCTGTAAAATCATTTCTTAAAGCTTTATTCTTCTAGTATAGCTTTTGTATATAAAAATTATGAAAAGTACATCTTGAGAGTTATTTGTTCAGTAAAATTATTACACAGCACAGAGAATATAGTTATTTTTTTATTAATTATAGAGCACATCTCCATTCTGACTGATCTTTGGTTTAAACTTTAAAAAGACAGTCTCATGGAAATATCTTGAATTTGAAACATCTCAGGATTCAGGGTACTGATTTTAGTCTTTTGATCAATAGAATATCTGTAGGCATGGCAAGAGTATCTCTCTGAGAAGGACCTGGGGGTCCTGGTGAACAACAAACTGTCCATGAGCCAGCAGTGTCCTTGTGGCCAAGTTGAATGGTATCCTGGGGTGCATTAGGAAGAGCATTGCCACAGGTTGAGGGATGTGATCCTGCCCCTCTACTCAGCCCTGGTGAGGCACATCTGGAGTGCTGTGTCCAGCTCTGGGCTCCTCAGGACAAGAGAGACACGGAGCTCCTGGAGCAGGACCAGCGGAGGCCACGGGGGCGATGAGGGGACTGGAACATCTCTTACGAGGAAAGGCTGAGGGAGCTGGGGCTGTTCAGCCTCGAGAAGAGACAACAGACAGGGGAATGCATCAATGTCTGTAAAGTATCTGAATGGAGGGTGACAAGAGGACAGAACCAGGCTCTTCTTGGTGGTACCAAGCAATAGAACAAGAGGCAACAGAAACTGCTGCACAGGAAGTTCCACCTGAACATGAGGAAGAACTTCTTTACTGTGCAGGTGACTGGGCACTGGAGCAGACTGCCCAGAGAGACTGTGGAGTCTCCTTCACAAGATAATTCAAAAGCCATCTGGATGCAATCCTGTGCAGTGTGTCTTGGGATAAGCCTGCTTGAGCAGGGCTGTCAGGCCAGATAAGCCCACTGGTGATCCCTTCCAACTCTAGGCGTTCAGTGATTCTGTGATCTGAAAGACAGTTTTTCTTACAATGGCTTAGATCATGGCACTGTAGCAGAAGATACGCATTAAAGGTAATCCCACCAAGGGAAGTACTGTGGAGCTCAACAAGCTTGTTGCCTGCTTAGTAAGGTTTTGGAGAAGAGAGAAAAGACATGCTTTTGTATCTGCTTAAATAAAGTGCTGAACTGTCCAAAGTAGCTCTCTAGCCATTCTACGGATTGAACTTCTCCCAAAGTGTCTTCCACACTGCATAATATAAATCATGTCTGTTTCATCAGAAATTTAAGATTTCCCAGCCCCACCTAAATAAGTCTTTGGATGATCAGTTCAAATGCTCAGTATTTTAAATACTGACAGTGGGGATCCTTTTCATGCCTTTGTTCTACATGCAACGTCTTGTACCTCTTTTACCAAGAAAGTAGTATGGAAGAAACATCTCTCATCTGATCTGCTGAGAAGAAACATCTATGGAATAAACTGTGGGAGAAATTAGAGCCCATGAAGCTCTTACAATGGTAGGACACGGGATGCAGCTCCCTGAGAGGTGTTCTTGAACTCAGTTCTTTATTTTGTTCTTAAGCTTATTAGAAATAAAACCTATTTATTAATCTTGGTGTAGAGCTTCATGGCACTGAAGGAAAGATGATCGGGGCAGGTAGTTTTGTTTTGCCTTGGCTTTCTGTAAATTTTGTCAGATACTGAAAAGATAGTTTCGTTGTGGCTGGTGTATGTAAAAAGCCAAAATCAGTTGTTAGCAATCCTGAGAGTCAAGAGCTCTTCAGTAATTTTAAACCTGGAGTCAAGTTTTTTCAGACCAGGTAGATTTTAAGAATTTTATGATGAAGTTTCAAGGTATGGGACACAAGTGGGTTAATGAGGAAGTAATTACAACCTCAGTCACTGACTTCTGTAGTTAAAAATTTTGGACTGTATTTTGTCTCTGCGGGCAGGATGTAACCCTGCAGAAATTCAGCAGCCAGTGCGGGGAGTGGGGAGGTCTGAGGCTTAGCTGGCAATGTATTTATGCAATACCCCAAATATGTGTCTGTTACTATGTAAAAATTACTTAAATGATGTTTTGTTTAAAAGCAGTTTTTAATATTTTAATACATGTTAAATTTTTATATAGTATTTTCTGCTAGTTTATTCAGTTCTAAAAAAGGGTGAGAGGGTTTTAACATAACCTGTTGCATCTCAGATTTCCATAAAGGATGTAGAATATAATTAGAATGACAGATACTTCTGATTTTTAGCATACCAGGATCTTTGGTAGACTTGTGTTGGGAATTTTAAAGGTAATGGCAAACTGTAATGATTTATTGATGCAATTTCTTTATCTCTCAGCCTCTAGAATTAAAAAAAGAAAACCATTTCTAGCAGTCTTGCATGTCTTTACTTAAACTGATGTTATGTTATATTCAAATTCAGGAATCTGGAAAAATGAGGTTACAACTTTTGCAAATAACTGGGATTGAAGTCTCTTTTGAGAACATTTTATTTTTCCTCACAAGATACTGATGATTCCTGTCCATAGAAAAATCCAAAGGCATTTCTACTTTTTTGAGTGTATCAAGAGAATTCTCACATGATTAGCGTCGTGTAAAAGATTATTACAACAACAATGACAATTCAAGTAACTGCATAATAGATCTTTCTTCATTTTATGCTTCAATCCTTCTTCAATTTTATGCTTGCAGGGCCTTTGATGTCTTTTCCTTTACAGTTTTGATAACTAGAAAAAAATAAATATTACACAGATTTTCTTCTTACTTTCCTTTGGCAGACCTTAGCAAACGGAGCTGCCTAATTAGGAGTACCAGTCACGCACAGGATTTTAGTCTGTGCACACTTCTACAGAAGATAAATAAGGGAGGTGGCAGAACTCCTGGGAATATTTCACAACCTATTTAAAAATACTTTTTTTTGAAAAGGAGAAATGATTAAAATTTCATTTTCTTGCACCTGTTTGCCTTTATGATTTTCTGGTTTATATTTACTTAAAGCTACGCGTGAGGCTTTTATTTGATTTTTTTCAGGTGTTAAGAGAACCCTACCCTAGAGGCATCATCAAATACAGATCTCCAATGACACCCTTAATCATGTTACCATTAAAAGTGTCAATTTTACAAAGGTCAGGGGTGTTGGAAGGAAGTACTGTTTGGTGAGCAAGCAGCATAATACTTCTTTTAGCAATGTGAGTAGAAAGTCTTCACTTGCAAGACACTGAGGCCTTTGGGGATTCTTGAGTAAAGTGTTTATTGACATGAGAGTCCTCAAGTATGAGAAAGAGTTGGTGATAATTAGCCATCTTGGTAATCTGCTAGCCATAGGAAATGTTATTCTCATATTGTTTGAAAGTATGTTTTAAAAATGAAAAAAAAAATAATGTTAGAACATCATTTGGGTGAAAAAAGTAATATTTAGGAAAATACTTTCTTCTGTTAATAACTTCTATAGATACAATGCTTTCAAAAAGTTTTGCAGGCTTTAAGTCTCAGCTTCCATGAATACAAAATACTCCGAAAAACTACCTGATGACCTAATGCTGAGGGAAAGAAAAAAGGAATAAAATACGTAGCAGTCGTCTGTAGCTAAGGAATTCTTTCTGCTCTTTTCGTTTTGGTGGCAGAATATGATGCCTTCATTATCTGAAGTAGAGCTTAGGAGAAGCCAGAAGTAAAACTGGGATCACTGTTATATGTGCTGGATGTCTTCATCCAGGTTCCTGAGCACGTGCAGAGCTTCTGAAAGATTGGTACTTTTCTATCCAGCTGCTCAAGTTTAGGCATTTCTTACAAGATGTCTGTATTTCAAAGTGCCTTATATGTTCATTCAAAATAAAAAGCCATTCGAGTTTGCAAGTTTTCCCTTTTCCCTCATCCAATCTATTATTTCTAATTACCAAAACTATGTATGTGAGAGTGTAATTTATTCTTGGAGAGCAAGCATGAAATCCTTCAGCCTTCCAAACATGTTTTGAAACTTTTTAAGTTCCTGGAAGAGGAGTGGAAGCCGCCTGTGCAGCGCGGTCTCAGGCATCTCCAGCAGTGCGGCTGGATTGGTTCTGCAGAAGGAACGCAGCCCTGGGAAAAGCAGCGCTGAGGGGTCTGTCAGCTGCTCCAGCACTGTCAGGCTGCAGCTGGATCATCGAGCAGCACTGCCTATCCACCTGCTCCAGCATCCCGTCTCCTTTAAGAGTGACTGGTATCTGATGGTCGGGGTGAAACATGAGAAATCCCTCGTGTGTAAGTTGTCCTACCCTGAGATGCATCTCTACCTTACATATTTAGAAAGCAGCTGGATATGTAAAACCCTGTCAGCATTTTTGCTTATCAGAGTAACTGAGTATTGTTGACCTTAAAGTGAGTAATTTCTTCTAATGAAAGGTTTTGCAATCTAATTACCTGGAGAAAAGTGTAATTTTTACTTCTTTATGAAAGATTCCAAATGTTCTGTAGCTTCCTAAACTGGGGAGAACAGGAGGTAGCAAGCTGCTCTGTATTTTTCTTTCTTTAGTACACTGTTAGGTCTTCTAGTTAATTTGCCTTCAGTGGCTCTCAGCTTCTCAGTGTGTTTTGATTTCTGCATATTCATTTGTCTTTCCACACCACCTCTTAGGATTATACTTGCCATAAGGTTCCTGGTACTATGCAAGCTATCGCAAACATTGTTGCATGAACTGATTTACATGAAGGTGGGTATCTCTCTTTAATACTGCAAGAGCCAAGCTAAAGACTTGAGCTCTGTCTCTGTGGCAGAGTGGTGCAGAAGGAACCAGAGCCTGAAAACAGCCAAAGCTCTGTTTTGTAGTTTATCCAGGGCAAAGGAAATAGCTGAATTTTTCCATCGTGCTACTGCTTGTCTGATGACAGATGCCTTGAGCACAAGCTGGGCCTGGAATGGCTCCAGAATTGAAACTGTAAATGGGAGATCTCCACCCATATCTTTCTGGTGTGTTTGTTGTGTATTTTTCCCTGGAGCTGTGGCTCCCTAGGTAGATTAGGCTGATTTCCCTGTGCAGTGGTGGCCAGAAGTTCTGCACTGTCCCCACACTATCCCACCAGCTCCCTCCATCCGCAGTCGTGCAAGCACTTCAAAGATATATTTACAAGCCAGAGGAAGCATATAAGAAAGTGTAAGCAAAAGAGGACACACAGTAAAAGGACTCAGAAGAGGGAAGAAAAAGCAATGACTATAAATGATGCTATCTCCCTTTAATTGCGACTCAGGTCTCTGCTGTACTGACTTAATCCTCCAGTACAATTTAGACAGCCTGGCAACTCTCTAATAAGAGTGCAATTTATGAGCCTCCACTTCTAAGCACTTCTCCTGCCTTGAGTAAGAATCTCTCTCTGTAATTGGAGTCCAGGTATTTCCCCATGTGGTATCATGCCTTCCAGCAGTTTATTTAGGAAATCTTACTGGCATGATCCCCTGCTCTATAAAAAATACGGACCTTTTGTTTGTGTTCTGTGCCAAGCGGAGATAGGTCTCATCTCACTCTTTCTTTACTAGAGCAGGATTAGTATATTAGTACTGGCAGAGCTAATATTTTACAATGAGCTCTTCTTTTATACCTTGAATAGAGATTTTTTGCTCTGTGCCATGAGAGAGAACATAATTTTCCTTGGTGAAAAAATTTGTCTTTACACTGAATGGCACATTGTTGATATGATGTCTAGAAGTGCTCCCCTCTTCATGAAAATATAGCAGTTTGGGTTTCATTCTTGTGACTTTTAGGAAAATTGAGGCTGTTTACCAATGACTTGTAAAGACCTTACCTGGAGTTCTGCATGCAAGGCTTGAGATCTCAGCTCGTATTTGCTGCTGAAGAGGAGAGATTTTGCAGCAGCTTTTCATCACCAGATGCAAGATAAATCTGCGTATAGATGTGCTTTTTGGAAGATATCTCAGAATTTTATTCCATGTCATTACATTTTCTGTTTTGAACTGTAGCGTGCAAGAGTTGAAAGAAAAACCTGTAGCTGTTGGTTTTCAAGTAAGATGCGTTGGAAAATTTTTGTCCCAGGACTATGCTGAATCCTACTCACTGAAGGAGGATAGAATAGAATAGAACTGCCTTAGAGGGAGAACTTCAAGCTGTCTACTGTGGGTTTGGTATTGTTGGGGGACTTTTAAGTTTTGTTACCAGACTTTTTCTGCTCTCTCTCTGTTACCCACCAGCTCTGGAAAGGTACCTGTGGACAATAAGGGAAGCATTTCAAGAACTGTGATGAATGAAACAAGTCAGAGGATGATTAAAATGGCTCTGGCTTCCCTGTAATCATGGCTGAAGTTACATCTAAGCATATTTGTTTCCCTGAGTGATGAGAACATCACCCTGTAATAGGGGTCCTGATTAAATTTGTCATTGGACTTCTACAGCTGGCTAATGAAGGTGATCACCCTGTAATTAGTCTGTGTGCCTTTCCTTTCTGTATGTATTTGAAATACAATGCACATCACCTTCAGTCATGTTCCTCCTGGTGGTGGTGAGGGTAGAGATCTCTGCTCTTGCAGGTGTGTGTTTCTGACAATCCAGCTGGTGAGGTATGTTAGGAGCCAGGACACTATTCTTGGCTGGATATTTGGCCCAGTGAAAACTTTTTTTAATTCAGAAGGTTATTAGTGTCCTTATGTTCTACCTTAAAGTTTATTTTGAAATGAATGAAAGTTATGAGACAGACCCTTCAGCACTCGGAAGCACTGTCGCCAGGGTCCCTCTTATTCCGCCTTAGATTCATGCTTCCCTAGAACTCCCTCTGGCTTTTAGTAAACAGTTTTTTCTTTTAAAAAATAGCCCTGAGAATATAACTTGAAACATAACTCTTAAGTCCCACTAGAACACACTTCAAATTGAGCCCCTGTTTTAGCTGTTGCACTCAAGAAACTTTGTCTTTCACTCCATTTTATAGGCATTTTAATGGTATCTGTGATCACAGTGATGTTTCACAGCATTCTTTTATATATATGGTATTCAGTGGCTATGAAAAGATAAATACAACGACAGTTTTATGTAGAGTTTTCTTTGTCAAGTGTTGGTTATATATGACATTAATTTAGATGTGAACTACAAGAAAATGCTTTTTGAGGTATCATTTGAAAAAAACCCAACTAAGTTACAGTGAACAGGGAGTACTTAACAGTGGAAACTGTAAGACACAAAACATGTTGCTTAGGCAGCAAAGCAGGAGTTACCTCATGAGACACTTGCACAGGTGTGAAAGTAAATTTAGGATAGGTGTTTCAAAGAGTCAGTGTCACCTCTTTAAGCTTGACAAAAAGTGACTAATGTTCTCTTGTTTCTCCTGCCTCTACATAAAAACATGAGCCTTGATTTCTAGTCCCCTGCACAAATTAACATCCACAAGTTGCTGTGAGCATCAGTGCTTCTTTGCTCCTTATCAACATTTTAAAACAAAGTACAAAAAATAAATACAGCATTGGACAATGACCAAAATTAAATTACCTTTTTTCTAGTACTGACATTATTTTTTCCTCTCCAAAGACGATAATTTTGATAAAGCCATCATTTTATGGTAGAAGTAGTAAAAAAACAAACAAAAAAAACCTCCAAAAAAAACAAGCCAGTTGCCATGACCTAATTAATTACCTCTGCTTGATAAAATCAGAAATATTACATCTTGAATTAATATAGTTAACCATTTAATCCTTATTTCACCTCCAGGAACTTTGTGGATCTTAATGTCATTTACATAATAAGGTACATAAGGTTGAGAAATTAACTCTTACTTTTGTTAAAGGAAAATTACTTGCTAATTGCTCTACTGCTGTAAACAAAACTCTCACGTAAACTGACTAACCACAAGAGCGTCTTTCTTTTGTTGCTTTGCTGTTCATTTCTGTGGTACCTGAATGTGTTTATTTCACTGCAACCCAGGAGCAGCGATAGTCTCGTTCCTCAAAAAAAAAGGCAATGCTCAGCGACAGAGGAGCCAGGTATTGTGGTGAGACGGGCATTAACGGCTATTTAAATCTTTTTTTCCAGAAATCCTGGTTCAATTACAAGAAGAAGAACGACGCGGAGGAGGGGTGCCAGCACCTGTAACCAGAGGGCGGTGGGTTGGGCGCGGCGGGGCGAGAGCGGCTCCCGGCCGGGCAGCGGCGCATCGCGGCCGCCGGAGCTCGCCCGCGCCGCGGGACGGAGGGAGCGGCCCCGCG
>VZTG01009228.1:2589792-2891078 GCA_013397845.1 Melanocharis versteri | reverse complement strand
GGCTGCGCCGCTGCCCTCGCTTGGCCGGGGCGGCTGCGGGCGGGGCGCGGTGACACACGGGCGGCAGCAGCCGCAGCCGCAGCGCCGGGCCGGGGGCTCTGCCCCGGGTGACTCACGGGCTGCTCTTGTAAACAGCGGGGAGTAAAACGGGAGCGCAGGAAAAAAGTTTCCCGTACGGGCTGTCGTGGTGCTGCTGCCCTGTACGTACAGTGCTAGAGTCCACCTGCCTCCGAGCTTCTCCAGGCTTTCAGGAGTGCCAGAGATTCTGTGATTAGGAACAATAAAGGCAAGCATGAACCCACAATGAACAGATCTGCTGGCGTGTAGGACAGTGTGATACTAAGAGTCCTGAGCGGCTCCTAGTTTCTGGGAGAGGAGGCAGTTTAATCCTTTTTTTAATGTTCTTGCTAATAGAGATGCCGTGTGTGTGCTTGGACACATTGCTGTGATGGAGCACGCCAAAACCCCGTCCCTCCGTCCGGGGCCCTCCCATAGCAAGGAAGTTGCTGGGGTGTGGGGTGACATCCCAGAAGGAAGTCCAGGGCGATCTGGCGCTTGTTACTGAGCAGCTTCCATGACCCATGTCTCGAAACCTGCGGCAGCGGGTGGAGTTGAGTTGTGCGAGATGAACTTTCTACTTTTTCCCAGTTCTTTTTTTTTAACTTTTCATAAAGCCTTTTACAAAGTTCCATTGCGTTAATTTGCTTTACATCCCTTAATGCGAATAGCCCTTCTTTGCTTTCTTATGCCTGTAGATGAGGACATGTAAGTAGGGAATTTAGGATAAATATTGACTTAGCCTCCTTAATCATCTGAGGTTTTAGTGGGGTGCGCTGAAAGCATCTTGCACCTCGCTGAGAGGGTTTACACTGTCATTCAGCACACACTGACACTATCTGTTCAGTTTGCCACCTCTAACTTCTCCAGGGTACTGCTTTGCAGACGAGCTTCGTGCTTTTTTAAGGCTCTAAATTGAGACTGAAATCTGATAAAGCTTTAAGAAGAGACACCAAAAATGAGAGGAGAAGGAGGAGGTGGAGGAGGAAAAGCTCTTACTTTGGCAGCACTGTCATAATAAGAAAGAGCAGAAAAATGATCGTCTCTGTTACTTTGTGGGATGGAACGACAGTGGCATGCATTGGGAATTAAATTCTTGCACCAAATAGGTGAAGCAGAGAGATGTTGTAATGTTGAGGAAAAGTCTAATTGGGAAAAGTGTTTGATACAAGATTTTGTTTAATTGTTAAGTGGAAATTTTTGGAATAAATTAATATACAATACTTTTTATATGTGCTGTTGATACATACAGTTTTCCTACAGAGTTGATGGCATGATAGTTAATGAAGCATGTTTACTGATATCCTCATTTCTGTTGTCTTTTGGCTCCTTTCAATTATTCGACTATGTGTCTGCAGAACAGTTCAGGCAGTTAAAATATTTATTCTCGTGGACTTTAAATGAATGGGCTGTAGCTGTAATTTCAAGCTAGTAAAATAAAAAAAAAGTCCCAATTGTCATTACAGTCATTTAGCTCTTTATGTTTCGATGTAATGCAGAACATCAGATTGTGCACACCTCGTCAGTGCAAGCGCTGTTGTGATTACTTCATTTTTTCCCACCATTACTGTTCAGTGTTCCTAGCTCTGCTCCTTGCCATTGCAATTTGGTTGAACAAATTCTGTGCCTCTGGCTCTGGAAGGGAAGGTTGGAGTACTGGTGCGGGGCTGAGGAAAGCAGGTCTTGCTGGCCTGTTGCCTTGGTGCTCAGTGTGGTCTCTGCAGCTCGTTTCATGCTGTGTTTGGTGATGGGAATCAGTCTGCCCATGTGCCTTTTGGGGCCATGACTGGAGTTTCCGCTCGTGAAGCTGGAGGTGGTAATTCTGTGGCCACACAAGGTTCTAGGATGTGCACTTGGCTGTCACATACTGCAGGATACTCAAGTGTTGATGGGCAGGTGTGTGAATGCACAGGGTGTTTGTGTGCTGTGTTTTTGCCTAATAAATACACAGCTGTGGGGATAAATGAGCCGTTGTTGCTATTTTGCTGTCATTTTTTTCAGGATTACAGGAATACGGTAGGGATTTCTGTCCTGAAGAGCTGTATCCTTAATCATTAGCTTCTCAGCTCCACTTTTAAACAATATCTACAACTCTTCCTATAGCTGTCGTTAGCTGCTTTGCCTTTGGAGTGATGCTTATACAAATTCTGCATTTTGTAAAACTGAGCTTTTTGTTAGGTGGGTCTTTCTGTATTTAAAGTGGTTAGTTCTTAGACAGACTAGCTGCCTGGGATGTCCTGGGATCGCTGCTTTGACAACAATGTGTTAGAAATCAAGACAGCAGGCTCTGTGCAACAGAGAAAAGGGCTTAGCAGCGTAGGCAGTTTTTCAAACAAAATGAAGTATAATATATTGTGTTCTTTGGACAGGCATTCTTATTACACATAATTTCATTCCCAAAAGGCTATAGTTCATTTTGCTAGAGTCGCAAATTTGTAATTCTGCAGTTATTTTGCATCTGGTAAAACCTAAAGGTTGCTAGCTCTTTTGCCTCCTCTTCACTTGCA
The DNA here is from genome assembly GCA_013397845.1 of Melanocharis versteri. NCBI lineage: Eukaryota > Metazoa > Chordata > Aves > Passeriformes > Melanocharitidae > Melanocharis > Melanocharis versteri. The sequence goes on along the minus strand of VZTG01009228.1, from coordinate 2,888,514 downwards.
CATTTTAACTCCTGCAGCTTGTGCTGAAAGAAATGCCCTGCTTGCATTGCTCTCCGTGAGGAACTTCTCCCCTCACCATATCTCAGTGGAGAATACATTTGTTTACACAGAATCAAGGCTTTAATTTTCNTTTAATTTTTTTTTTTTTTTCAGATCGTCCTAGTTAGTTTCTCTATGGTGCTGGATCCTACTGGTCTAAAATTGTGTTTCTTTTTATGGCCATTCATGTAAGTGAGATTTCTAGTTTAGTCTGTACTATAGAGATCTCTACCAGCATGCTTACATCACTTAGGATGGGTGGCAACCATGGCAAATGAAGAAGTCTGGGTTATGTGGTTTTTCTTAGCTTAAAACCGGGTTTCTTTGCAGTCACACAGCCCTGTGTCTTGCTAAAACTGTTTCTGTCCTGTGTGAAGGTGCTGGAATAGTGACATTTCCTCTGCAAAAGGCAGGGCTTGCTTCGAACAAGTATTAGTGAGGGAAGTAAAATGGGAAAACATGAATTGTTTTCAAAATGTAAGTTTATTTAGCATCATTAATTCAGAACGAATTCCATTTCTGTGCGCAAAATTCTCTTAAAACTGTGCCTCTAGAATATATTGGCAAGGGGAAAGATCGTGTGTAAGCTGGCAAGAGCAAATTGCAAAGGTTTCTGTGAAAAACATTATGGATTTATTTTCTTCCTTGATTGGGGTATTGCATATGCTTGTTGCTGAGGGGAATTTTCTTCCTTCCTGCAAACTGCAGCCAGTAGGAGAGTCATTGGGTTTATCTGCAGAAAGCAGAGTAGTGAGGGTTTTATTTTGGGGCTTTCTTTTTGGTCAGTTCCCAGTGTCATCTGTATCTATCAAAAATATTTTTTTCAGTGCTTTCAGCTGATAAGTTTTTGACTACCCAGTTCCTCAGAGTGGCTTGAACTTTTTTCCTGTCCTTCCTGTTAGTTTTTATAGTAATTCTTACTCCCAAATTACCATAATTCTCCCAGCACTACACCTATCCAGTTTGTCCTTCAGTTTAATACAGTCTTATAAGCAAGGATCTGAATGTGTCCTGATAGCCACAGGATAATTCCATGGAGGTTTTTAATTTTGCTTCTTCCTCTTTTGCACATGATCTGCTGCTGGGATTTCTGAGATATTCTGACAAACAGCAACCCCAGGACATCCCAGGCAGCTACAGAGAAGCAGATTGTCGTTGAGTGCCTTATGCAGCCAAATATTTCACATAAATGTGGTTTAAGTCCCTGCTTTTTATTTTCAGCCCACTCAAGTCCTTTGGAAATTGATGTCTAATTGGAGCCAAGACCTGGGAGTAATTTGTGGCCACTGAGCGTGTTTTCTCTTGTCTTTCCTCCACTTTGAAAGCCTTGCACAACAAAAGTTAGTTTGTTGATCCAGTTCTTCTTTTCTAAACAGAAACCTCCTGCTTATACTAGCATATATCAACAAAAACATACAAGCTGCTGAACTGTTTGTTTATGGAAGTACTGTTCAGTCTTTCAAATACTAATTTCTAAACGCCTAAAAAAAACCTATTTAGAAGATCTCTGGTGCTTCTGCTGCAAAAAAATTTTCCTGTCTCAGCAAGTTCATTTATTTGACTGATACTGCCAGAATAACAGGGTGGCATTGGGAATGGCTGCTAGCCATTTGCTGTTGTCTCTTCTCATCTGTCAGCTGGGAGATGGCTATGTTTTCCTGGATAAATACACTTTTGGGGAGAGATGTGATACATAGCACAGAAATTCATCTTTCTTTGTACTTCTGCAGATACTCCCATGAATTGTTTTTCCGTGTCTTCTCTCTCCAGTACAGATGCTGTAGTAACTTAGTGGGCTGTGAGATACTCTTGTATGTGCATGTACAATTACCTGCAAGACACTCATTCCCTTTGAGGTTTGGGAAATCTCTAATAACCAGCCTCACTCAGGGTTTGAAACACACATCAACAGTGAGACTTCACAAAATTCTTGGCATTGTTTTCCAGTGGGGCAGTTGACAGAAGAGCAGCTGGTTGAGATGTGTAGATCAAATCAGCTTTTCTTGCATAGTGTATTGCTTTTTCCTACTCTGAGTGTCAGCAGATGCGTGTCTTTGGTGGTTGTGTGAATGTGGCAGTTCCTAAGGAAGGGAAATGAAAACCAGCTTCTGCAAGGCTGGAAAGAGTGCGGTCATTCTCTTCAGCATCACAAGCTTAAGGAAGTTGGAGCTTTTGTGTGCTGAGTCAAGGCTGTGTGGTACTGCAGGAAATGTAAAGAAAACTGAAATGCTCGTCTAACATTATTGTCCATAGCAAAATCTGTGTAATATTCTAACAAATTTCTTAAAGAGTTTTCTCATATGTGATATAGGACTAATAGACTGTGCTTCACAAAGTTTGGGAAGTACTTTGCTCCAAATATATTCAACAGGTTTATTGTTAAGGAAAATAAAAATTTATGTAACTTCCTCTTGGTAGTGACTTTTTTTGTATATAATTTAGAATGGGTATAGAAATAGACATAAAGTGATACCTGCATTGAGTTCTTTGTGATTAATAAAGTAGATGACAGAAAGTGATGCTGTGATTTCACTTGCAGTGGATGCTGTGGCCACACAAACAATGCTGTAACTTTTTTGTTGTTCATGAGATGAAGCTAGGTCTGGCATTGTTCCTTTTAGCACTCTTAGCAAGTGTGCTAAAAGACTTTACTCACAGTCTTTATACCTGCAAAAAAAAAAATACTAAACCTCTAGAGGATGCCTGAGAAAATTGCTTTGCAAGTGTCTTAGATGCTCTGAAGATTTACCACAAATCACTGAAGTGCTGAGCACTTAAGGCTGTTGGCAAACCTTGTTTTAAGAATATGGGTCTCCTCTGATTTATTTTTTTTTTTACATTTTTATGTTTGAAAGCCTATAGGGCAAAAATGCAGACCTTATACTAGAGTTTATAATACCTTAATTTCTGAAGGGATAGGAGAGGAGGGAAAGGGAGATAGAGATGTTTGTTCGGATTTTGTTTTTTGTTTTTGTTTTCTTGTACTGAGGGTTTCCCCTCCTGAAGTCCTTCTTACACATCACGATTTTTGGCATCAGATAGGAAGCAAGCAGGACACCTGTTCTCAACATCTAGTTAAACAGGAAAATTTTCATTTCCCCCTTCCCATTGAGGCAAAGTGAGCTGAAAGAAAATTAATGGAGTATATGTGCTTGAGTTGGGCTTGCTTTCTTTAGGATCTCTAAATGTCTTCACCCTGAAGACATTCTTAGAAAACAGCATCAAAGGTGCATTTCTCATTGGGTGGCTCATGGTGGGGAAGTTCCTTATGAGAAGGCAGTAAACTCTTCTGAGCCTAGAGGTGTTTCATGGTCACTTCTGTGCATTTTTGTAATGTGACGTTAACTAAGTGTCTGTTAAGGGCATGTATCAGCAGCTCTTGCTCTGGGTTGGTGTCTTTTCTCTTTTGCTCTATTCCAGAAAGATGAAAGGGAGAGGCAGGGTCTCTGTGTTTCTGTCTCGTTCTCTGTCTTGCTGTCAAGATACTGAGTAATAACCTGGTGATTAGGTTTGCATAGGAAAGAGGTAGCTTTTGATAAGGTCACTGCTGCCATTCATATGACCACTCGCTCTGTTGTTTCTGTATCCCAGAGATCTGAGGAGCCCCGCAAAAAATTAAAGTTAACTGTTCATTCTGTGAACGTGCACAGGGAGGCTGGGAGGAGGACAATTTTCAGGCCTGCAAGTTATTTGTTGTGACATTCTCCATTGTCAGCTCATGCATGAGTCCTGGATCATGTAGAAATACCTGCTATCCAGGTGTTGGGAAAGTGTGGATCTCTACTCTGAAGATCAAGTCCATTTCTAGGGAGATAAATCCCTCATGTTAGAATGAGTCTGTGGCACAGCAACTGAAGAAGTTAAAATGAACATTGCTTGGCTGCCTGCCTACTAAGGATGGTAGTTTTTGTCCAGAAACTAGTTCTCCTTTGTTCAAGTGAGGCTGGGCGTAAGCAGGCAGCACTGTCAGCTGTCCGCAGTCAGGTTGTGGATAAACAAATGGCTTTGTGCTTGTGTGGTGAGGGCTGGCAAGCACAACCTCCCCTTAGTGATCAGGAAATACTCAGTGCTCCCTCAAACGGAAATGGAAAAAAGATGTTTACTCTATAAATGTGACATTTATACCTTTAAAAAAGCTGAATTTATCATCATGAGCACAGGCAGTGTGTCTTCAAAAGGACAGAAAAATTGAGTACATTATACATAGGCAAAATATAATTTACTTTTTTCTTCAGATTTTGAAATACTTTGAAAAACAGTTTTGAAGCAGTTGTTTTTACATTTACTATCTGGTCATTTTTTGTCAAAATTACTTCAGTCCTCACATTCTAGTCAGATGAAGAGAAAAAAATTGTCTTCTTTTAAGAAATATTTTGTTTACCTGTAAAGCAGGCAGCGATTTCAGCTTCCCAGCATCTTCCCATTGTTACCTAAAACTAAAGTAAAGAGACCACAAATTGATTTAGAGATCACAAAAGCATCCTTAAATGTCTTGTATGTTTGCCAGAGTGGAGGAAAAATTACAATGCTTTTCTTCCTGGCGAATCAAATTCAATATAACGTGAGGATACCACTTTGGCCAGAGTGCTGTGGTGAGGAAAAGCTCACAGGCTCACAGAATGTTAAAGGTTGGAAGGTACCACAGGGGGTCATCTGGTCCAGCCTCCTTGCTCAAGAAGGGACATCCTTGAGCACATGGCACAGAATTGCATCCAGGTAGTTCTGGAATATCTCCAGTGAGGGAGGCTCCACAGCCTCTCTGGGCAACCTGTTCCAGTCTTCCACTCCAAGATGAGTGTTATTTGTACGGTATAGTCACTGGTTGTACTTGAAGTGCTTATGCCATACTGTTCACAAAACAACATTCCTATGGGTTTGTTCGAGGTTTCTTTTTTCTAGGGCCTGACCTGACCCTCTCTGCACCTTCTCATGCAAACTGTTCCTTCTATACTCTGTATTGCTGTTTGAACCAGCTGCTCTCTGCCTGTGGCAGCACAGCTGCGAGCATTTTCCATTGTGCTATCTGTGGAAGGAAGACTTTTATAAAACACCTTTATGTGTTTGCTCTAAATGGAAGCATGAGGGTGCCAGGCCCCTCAGGTGCAGCAGCATCCACGCTTCTGGGGGCCTCTGTGGCCTCAGCTTCTCCTCAGCCAGCCCCTCTGGGCTGGAGTCCCTCAAGGGAGACATGGTCCTGACAGGGTTCCTGATCCAGGAGGAGGGAGGTGTAACAGTGGGATAATCTCCAGGCTGAGCCAGGTAGAGGCTGGGAGCTGAGGTAATGATTCATCTGGGAGTGGGGCACAGGTTTTGGCTAGCCTGAGGTGAGTGGTTTTAGCAGGTTAATTGCAGTGAAGATGGGCTAAACTGTCTAAAAGTGTTCTGAGAAGGTGGCAAACCCAGTGCATAACCACAAAGTAGCTCAGCTTTGTTTTCTACAGATACTGTCTCTCCCTTTCCCTAGACAAGGAAATAAGCTTAAAGAATTATTTGCCATACAAAAACATAAGCCAAATAGAAGAAATACGTCTGTGATAAAATAAATGCTGTGTGAGAAGTTGAAGTTAGTGGTCTTGCTGACTGGAATGCTGGACCCAAGGCTGGTGATACTGAGTCAGCTGAGTGTTGGAACTCAAGGATCTCAGTCAGCAGCTCAGGTAAATACTTGATACTTTTAACATAAATAAAACGGTTGCAACTTAAAGGCAGTTTCTTTTCACTGCTGCGCTGTAAGAGCTGTGTATCTGGTCTGCATAGCTGACGTGTTTTAGGTAGGAGGGGTATTTGTGAAATGGCAAGGTGGGGAGTTTATCTTTGTTTCTCAGAGGATAAATTTCAATTTACTGGCCCCTCTCCTCCCTCTCCTTGCAGCTTTTCAGAATTTTAAAATTCCAGATAAAACTACCAGGAAGCTGTAAACAATATGCCGGTTTCATAAAAGACAGAATCAGTTTTTAAAGTTTACACTGAGATCAGGACTTCCCCCAGCTCTGTAAATTCTTTTCCAGAGCAATACACATGCTAGTATTTTTAACTAAAGGCAGGAAGTCTCTTAAATTTGGGAAGGGAGGGAATGCAGACACAGCAAACAGTGATCTTGAACAATCACTTTTATTCTGCAGCCAGAGGGTAAGTATGTCTTTCCTGCCTTCCTATTTTGATTTGTCTGCTGGATGGCCACAGCTGTGTTGAAACAGGAAAACTGAATCAAGTCCTTGGAGCTCTTTTGTGAGGAGCTTTTGTGCTCAGTAACCAAATACAGTGTAGGGTTGAATCATGGCATCTCTCTTAGATGGGACTTCACTTTTAGATAATGCATTCTCTTTTAATCTTACATGCTGCTGGCAATATCCTGGATTCCTACTAGTGTTTTCCCAAAAGCTGATTTTAAATGGGTCCCAAACTATTAAGGCATCAGGTTACGTATGTTTGTGGCACACCTTTTGGCAGTTTGCCCATTGGTTTGGAAAAGATTTTTAAAGCCATAATATATTTCCTGTAAGATTGGAAGGCCTAAGCCTTGCTAAAGGTGCCACACAAAGAGGCAGCGAGGCTTGAGAATGGGGAGGTTCCTGGGGGTTTTGCCCTAGGTTGACTTAGGAAATGACCTGCTGCAAGATGAGTTGAAACTCATTGAAGTGAAGAAAATGATAATAAAAATCTTGAGACAAGATTCCTGCCAGAATGTGTTCCCGGGCTTTGGCACCACAGCAGAATTGTTTGCAGTCAGTTCTGACTGGTACACTATCTCAGGTAGCTGCAGTGGATATCAGTCGAAAGGAGTTTTTTGTGAGGCAGATAACACTATTATTTTATGCAGAGCTGGGGCTAGTCCCGATTTAATGTGCAGGGACTGAACTGTTCTGTACTGAATTGTCTGCCATTTTTTTCTGTTTTAATCTGTTGGGTGTGAAGTCATTCTTCAGTATTCTTTATTGTAGTGATTTTCAATAACATGATTTATTGGACGCCATAGAGTTTGGTAGGCTATATGATATGAAACTATAATTCATATTTACATCTGTTGTGGTTTAATCAGAAGCCAAAGGTGTGTGCTCGTTGTTTGTAGCCTTTCTGGTAAAATAAAATCAGGCATGCTTAGGAATTCGAAGGCTGACGTTTCAGGCTTGGGCTTGCAGTGCCCTGTGACTTTAAGCACGCTGGAGATATGACTGAGCTGGAGTAATTTAAAGAGATGTCAAATAACCCAGGCTCTAAAACTGAGTTATACCTATTAAACCATGCATACTCCTTGGAGTACTGACCCCAAGCTGTTCTTCATGGCAGTGGAAGTGTAAAGTGAATATATTTTGCTATAGATTGCCCTGATATGACTTTAATCTGTGCAAACCCTCACAGTGGTGCTATTCTTCAGCATTTCATAATGCTGCACAATCTGTATCTTGTTTCCTTGTGAGTTCCTGGTTACTTCTCCTTCTGCAATGGCCATGTTAACTTTTCTCATGAACAGGGATGCAACTATTTTTGGAGATTCTGCTGAGCCAGCAGATGAAAACTGTGATCTCACTGGCATTCTAATACAAATACAGCTTTGGGTTGTTGGGAAGTAAGACCTTGTAACTGGGCACTCTACTGCTAACAATTATGGCTCATCTTGTCTCACTTGACATTAAGTATCAGTAGTTAATGCTTTTCTTGACATATGACAGAAGATTTTGTGGAACTTGGGAATACTCTTAACTAATGAAAGAAGTGACTGCATAAAGGCACATAATAAGGTAGAAGCTATTGAAAACTATTAACAGGTTTAGAAAAATGCTGATGTAGAGCATTCGTATGCTGCTGAAAACTTTGAATGTCATTTAATGTTTAGAATTCAAACCCCAAGGTACTGCTTTTGACATTTGTGGTGCCTCTGATAATCTCTAGGTTTTGAGTTAGTAATTCCACAGCTCAAGGACTTGAACTCTAAGAAAATTACACAGCACCTTGTGCCCACAGTCAGACCAGCGAGACCCACTGGAAGGAACCAGGAGCAATGTGCTGGTTCACAGGTCAGTGCATGCTGCTGTGGCACAAGTTAATCTTATCTGCAAGCATGCCGGAGAATAATAATGTATTTCTGTGGCACAAATTTGAAATACTCTGTATGCACAAGCAATGCAAAGTTGTGGGAGTGGCCATCATAAAAAAACAGTCGACCAACAGCTATTCCTAGGTCTGGAGCTGACAGGGGACCCACCCTATCTGCTGCTTTTTTATTTCGTCTGCATCCAGACTCAAAACTGGGATGGCAGGTCACACATTCTATTTAAATCAGTTGGCTGCTGGTATCATAGGGGCTTCCTTGCGGCTGTAGAAGTTAGAGTGTATGTCATTTAAAATTAAAAAAGACCCAACCCGGTTTATCGCACTTACTGTTGCTGACCACAGAAACAGCCCAGCTCAATGCAGTTGGCCCTCAGTGTGACTGTAGCTCCTGCTCCAGGCACCTCGCTGCTCTTTCATTCCAGAGCAGCTCAAAGCCTTGCGGAGGGGTGAGGGTCACACCCCTGCAGTGCTGCTTTCTCAGCCTGTGTGGGGTCATGGTGTGGTTTTTGGTGTTCTCAAGGGTTCTGCTTCAGGGGGAAGGTGTAGTTCCTTTTGTAGTTCCTTTTTTTCCTCCAAAAAACCTTTTGTTTCGTTCTTTGCTTTCATACTCTCTCCCTGTCTGCCCTCCACTGATGGAAGTAGAAAAATCCAGTGTGTCTGACTTCTGGGAAATATGTTTGAAGCCCAACAGCACATATTCAGAGAGAGAGAAGTGTGGAACAACACTTATTCCAAGGCAATGGTGAAAGCCCAGAATTGATGGACTCTGTTTAGCCCAGACTACCAATATTTAGTGACCAGTTTACCTACATTTTTGCTGGTTGGTTGTAGCATGCTCTGTCTAGTGTAACACGCACTCCGTGGTATTTATAACCCCTGATGCATGCAGAACTAACTATTCAGACTATCCCTTCTTGTTTAAGTGATTGTTTGATAGTGTTACTTAATGCCTTTGTTTAAATTTCAGTAGTGTTTGCATGTTGCCTCAGAGCCTGCAGCTGCAACAGGTAAATATGGCAGTAGGATTTAAACTGAGCTTCACTTATTCAGAGTGAAAGAAAATAAACATAAGGGGGAAACAACCTACAGAGACTCACCAGTCTCAAGTGAGGAAAGAGTTTTTTCATGATGTTTATTTGTCCATATCAAATGTTCACTCTTGGAACTGGAACACTGAGAAACCATATCCCAGTGAAATCCTGTGGTATCAAAGAGACTGTGACTGTATTTTCCCTTGTACTTTCTACCAGGAAAGTTGCGAAGATGGCTGTGAGTCTCTATTCCTTACTTGTTGTTGATCACGTATTTTTTTCTAATTTTGTAGACTTAATAAGCCATCCAGACACTATTTTGCACTCTGGGAAAACGCTCATAATAAAAACCTTTAGGACTCAGTAAGTTACATAGCTTCTGCAGACTGCCTTCTTCTCAAGAAGTTTTATAACGTGGGAAAGATTTACAAGAATCCTTTTACTGTGTGGCTGTGGGGAACTCAGGTCAGCTCCCACTGTCTTTCTTCCTGACAACAAAGCAACAAGACAGTCTGAGAGCCTGGCTGATCCCATTTTCTCCATTTAACTGAGAAGGATGGTGAGATGGAGTAGTCCTGGGTATCTGCTTTCATATTGCAGATGGTCTTGGATATGCAGATTGGGCTCTGTGGGCATGATTATGCTTTTCAGTGTGTCTCGTTCTGAGTGGGCTGCTATATCCAGAAAAAGCTAGCCATATGGAGAGGCTAGCTGGGAACCTGGAAGCAGTGTGTAGCTGCTCAGTGTGATGGTGCACCTGGACTAGAAACCCTTCTGTATTGTGGTGGGGGCATGTGGTGTGCACCTTCTCACCGGCTGGGGAGGGGAGCAGTGAGCCACAGCTTGTTTGAGGCTCTTGCCTCAGGATGCAGCTTTTTGTCCGAGTGTCAAATTCACGAGGTAACAGAAACGAAAAAGAAAATTTCTTAACCAAAGCAGGTTACAGGGTACGGAAACCTTTTTCCTCTTTGTATTTCTAGCAGTGAATGTCCTCTGTGTCCACTTCAGTCACTTGATGGCACGCAGCTCCTGAAATATTTTTTGTGTGTCTGTTTTTTTTAATGTCATAACTTCTCAGAAACATCAGGCACTTATCTGCTAAAGAAAATACTATGGTCCTCCGTCCTTGCCTTCCACTGAGATTTGAGGCTTTGAGATGGATTTGAATAGTGGGGTTTTTTTCAAGCTCTTTCACAATCAAGAGGATAATACATTATTTCATAAAAACTGAGATTCTTATCCTGTAGACGAGCAATGACAGAAGGTCTGACATAAATAGCGCAAGGATTTGGAGTGTGTGTTCGTGTGTCAGTGAATTGCTGATTGATATATTTCACTCTCTGGGATTGGACTTTTTTAATTTGATTTTTTGACTTGGTCAGCAGTAGTGACCCAAGTTAAAGATTGGCTTGACTGAATGTGAATGGTGTTGTTTCAGAAGGGAATAGGTTTCAGCATCAAATAGATTTTACAACAAAGGAAGTTTGATTATTGCTTTGGCGTTTTTTCAGGTATTTTCTGTCAAAGTATTTTTCATCTCATTCAAAAATTAAAAATCCTTTCAGTTTTACTGTTTAGCCTCTTCTACATAACAGAAGTCAATAAATTGTACTACCATGATTTAATATAAATAAAAAAATGTGAAAATTCCACCTTTTGAAACCTGTAACAAACAGCCAAAGTCCTAGATTTGGTAAAAACCAGGGAACTGGTGTTAATCTTAGTTTGAAGGAAAAGCAATCGGTGTAATTATTTACCATTTTGGATATATGAGATGTTGCTATACTGAGAGGCTTTGCTGCTATAACTATACTATAAATCTTTTTCGTGGCCACTTTGACAAGCAGGAGACATTTATTTGTTTACTTTGAAAGTTATAAGCTTAAAATACTTAGAATAGCATATTAGCATCATAGAACCATAGAATAGTTTGGGTTGGAAGGGAGCTTAAGGATCATCTAGTTCCAGCTCCCCTGCCATGGGCAGAGACACCTTCCCCTAGACCCAATTACTCAAAGCCTCATCCAACCTGGCCTTGGACGCTTCCAGGGATGGGGCATCCACTACTTCTCTGTGAAACCTATTCCATGCCTATTCATTGATCACTTTCTGTATTGCAGCTGATGACTTTAATTAATGAGGAAGAAAAGTTGAGTGGATTTTTTTTTTAAATTAGGTGCTTCTGAGCCAGTAGTAATAGCTAAGGTATTCACATAGAAATACACCCTGTATCTTTGTAGAGATGTTTCCTGATGATAGCTAAATCAGTAAGTGCTTTTTAATGCTTACAATGCCTTAGCAGAGCTAATGTGAAAACATTTTAAAAATATATAACTGCATCTCTTAAGTTCTGAATTACAGAGGCAAGAGCTGAATCCAGTGTTGAGCCAGCTGGACACTAACCACGTCTATTCAGTGGTGCTGTGAATTGAAGGGAGCAGCTTGTCAAGAAAAGCACGTCACGTTTTCTTTTGACAAGTCAAATTGTCTTTTTCTTTTCTAAAGCAGAGGTTAAGAGTTCTGATGGGTGCTTAGTGGAAGCCAGAGGTGCTGTCTCTCAAAGAAGAAAGATGCTGCCAGCCGGTTAATTGGTGATACCTTGCCTCTACGTGTGGCAGTGGCTCTCGGTTTCTGTTCCGTGCGGAGCTCTGTGTGAGTCAGGAGCTGGGAGCTGATGAGGACTCTGGATGCCATGGGATGCTGGCCCTGTGCCAGCCTGCCAGCATGGCCTTCAGCACTAGCCATAGCACTTCTTTTCATACCAGCACCATGGGATGCTGATGTCTGCTTTGTAGAAAGGACAGAGGTCAAACTGGAAGCCGTTTTTCCTTGCTCACTGCCAAATGCAACATAATCATCTGTTTTGTTGCTACTAATGCTAAAGCAGATTTAACTCATGCTCATAAAATGCCTGCTGTTTGAGTCCTGTATTTTTAGTGGAATACAGAAGTGAAACAGCTGGTGTAATAATGAGACCTGCTGCTTGCCATGGATCTGAAGGTGTATTTGGGAGTGCAGTCCTGGCATTACTCTTGAGGTGGTGCTGGTGACAGTTGAGCTGGAATTACAGAAATAAATGGTGTTTGAAATCCTCATTAAAAAGCCCAAAACAATCAACATTTCCTCTGCTGAGAACAGTCTAACTAGAGTTTTTTTGCTGAAAATCAGAGCTATGAAAGAAAGCTGCTTTGTCCTATCTTTGCAGTGGCACATAAAGGGCATAAAAAGAAATCGCAATGTTGCTTAGACCCACAGATGTGTTTAGGAGTGTACTTCATATTGGCCCTTTGGATCTGATGCCTTTGTAACATTCTAATCCTCATGAATGGAGTTGGTTTTCTTCTCAAATAGATTTACATATTAGGACCCTGTGACTCCAGCTTTAGGGATTTGTAGTGTTCTTTTCTGTGAGCTGCTCCAGTGGTCTCCTTTCAGTTTTGAATGCTAACCTGAGGACCAGAGCTTTGGAGGATTCAACTGACTCTTTTTCCTAAGGACATCTGAATATGCTGGATATGCTAAGTGTAAATTTAACAGGCTGAAGAGATAAGAAAGAGGAAGAGAAAAGGGAGAAGAGATAGTTGTAATGACAGCCAGTCTCTCATTGAAACCCCTTGGAGAAGGAGATGCCTTGTTCCTGTAGCTCTTGCTGTATGGAGGAGCTGTGGGCACTGGAACAGACAGCTGGAACAGAGAGTGGCCAGGACTTGTCTTGCATCCTCAGAAAGAAAGGTGCAAAGGTTTGGGCTGTTCTGCGCTTGATACTGGCCTTTTCCTCTAGCTGCTGGGGCCTGGAATTGTCTGATGACTTTTTCCGTATCTGCCCTTCCTCACCCTGGTCTATGCCCAGCTGGATGATCCGTAACTGTGAAATGCCACCCCTCTGTCTCCTTCAAACAATTTCAGAGGCTAAGCATTGTTCTATCCCTCCGTTATTAGTTGGGAAAAGTTCTTCTAATCTGTGAAACTGAAGCTCATAAAGCAACAAGTGTAGAACAAACATTTAGATGATTCTTTATCTGAAGAGATAAGAGTGACTGAAGTTCATTTCAGAGTAAATGCTATCATAATACATTAGTAGGATCCATTCACATCCTAGAAGAGGAGTATTCTTACGTTGCTAAATATGATACACTCACAGCTTCAGGCCATAAGGGATGAGGAAAGCATGATTCTGCAGTAAAGTTAAGGAGAATGAAGCTGAGAAGTATGTTGGCATGGTTCTAGTAGTTAAATATTTACCAGAAGCAGACAGCTCTTAGAGTCTCATTTTTCTTCAGCCATTGGTATAATAAGGTAATAAACCATGCATTAATCATAGGTTTCCAGGGGAGCGGCTGCAAAGGGTCCTGCTTCTTGAGCAAGGACAGTTAATACCCAGTTCCTTTAAAAGAGAAACTGGAGTACATTGAGTATTTATTGAGAGTCACCAGAAAACAGAGTTTCTGCTTGAGCTGTAGAGTTGGTGTAGCACAGCTGGTTTCAGGTGGGGTAGAGTTAATTTTCTTGGCAGTGGCTGGTATAGGGCTAAGTTTTGGATTTGTGCTGATCACTCAAGGCCTCTCTCCATATCATACATCGCTTTTGCAGGTATGCTCATGAGTTTGCCAGCCTGATTTGATGTTGTACTTCTTTCTAGCCCCCCTCATGGTCACTCTGCCTTCTCCCTCAGGACTGCAATCCTTAATGTGCCTGCAGAGGTCCAGAATCTGTGTTACATGGAAGGGGAAGAGCAGCAGCAGCAGAGCAACACCTGCTGTGCCTTAACACAGCTGCCAACATCACCCTGCAGCTGCTGCTGCTGAATGGAGAGACTGTGCTTATGTGTACCTTATGTTTTGCATAGGCAGAACACAAGATGAGCTTCTGAAGTGGCTGGTGGTTTTGTTTTTTTCACAGCCTTGCTGTCTCACTGGTGCTGAAAACAGAGCCATTTGATGAAAGAGATTAATAATGGTAAATTCCTCGTGTCCCAGAGAAATCCAATGGCATAAATATTGAGAGAGAATGTGAAAGGCACCTGAAGAGGAACAAAAAAGTGAGAGGCTTTATGGAGATTAACATAGGGCTTATTTCGTAATTTTTGTTGTAATAAATTAAACTTGAAGTCACTTGATACTCCATTTTCCTTGGCATTATCTCGGTGCTAGACAAGAAATTGCTGGATGAAAGAAAAAGAGCAAAAATACCTTTGTCTTGCCCTTCCCCATCTCCCTTTGAGGGAATCCACTGAATTTTGGCACTCCTGAAAAAAGGTTTTAAATGAAGAATCTCTGTGAATATGCTGGGGTAGGAAATGTCATTGTAGTTGTGTTGCATGTGTAGGAGGAGTTGTTTCAGAGGACAAGAGAATAAGAGCAATGGTACAACAGTACTTGAAATATTGTATTAGGGTTCATGTTATAAAGATAGTGGTCATTAAAGGGAACTCTGAAGCAGTAAATAGGTAGAAGCTGTATAGATTAATTTATGAAGAAAAATGTAAGAATTGAGTATGTATAAGTTGCCTAAGCAGTGCCTGCTGGGGTTCATAAATCTAACAAGCATGAGAAGTGTAAGCACGAAAGAAAAAATAGTTTGGGCTGTGTCTGAAATGGAAACTTGGGGTATCCCGTGCATGACTTCCTAGATGGATATCTAGTAAATATGTAGCAATGAAAATCTTGTCTTTAGGGTGATTAGAGGGATCTGTTGAGCCTGGCTTCATCCCATGACATTAGTCATGCGAGCTGTCAGCGTTATTTGAATCTAGTGTTCATCTAAAGGTAGCTGTGCTGTCTTAGGTCCTACAGAGAGAAGCTGATACATAAACCTGACAAACTCCTCGCTCTCTTCTCATCCTTGAACACCAGGCTGGGGGAAGGAGTGTCGCAATTCTTTCCAATCTCTCAAATTTGCAGGACAATGTACTCTATAAACTAAACTTTTTTTAATGAGCTTATTGTGAATGAAAGCAAACAAATATGTCAAATGAGCTCAATCCCCTTTGTACAGACTAGTCTAACATGATTTCACTAATTCATCACTTCATTCATGAGTGATTATCTTTTAAAGCCTTGCCAGGTAATTTGATTGTAAGTCTCTTCCTCACAGTATAATTGAGCATCTCTGTCTGTGATCCTCAGACAACTGCTGCAGGCAGGAAAGAACAATTACTTCTTTATGTGCTTTGAAAAACCAACACAGTTTGAATAATCTAAGTTACTTAAAGGTAACATAGGTAACATTCCCAAGTTCTCTGATCCAGGACTTGTGCACCAGGGAGCAAAGCAGTGACCTCCCTGGTGGTGGTGATCCTTCCTTCTCCCGCACAGTGTGGGCATCCTGGTGTCTCACCGAGAAGCACAAAAGCCTCCGCAGTCCGGCTGCTGCTGGATCTGTTTCAAAAGCGTTTTGGGTCAGCTGAGGAAGTTGGGTCTATACCATTTCCCTAGGATTCTGAAAAAACTGCCAGGAAATCATAATGTGAAGGTGGTGGCTGCAGGAGACAGCAAGCTACAGGTGATAACAGCTTCTCCTCCTTTGCCAGGGGCTCTTTCTTAGACTTCTGCTGCTCTTCCTTGATGTTCTTCTTTGAGAATGTGCCAGTTGCATTTTCTGCTGCTTATGGTCACTGAAGCATGCAGGAATGACAGGAGCCTGCCTGAAGTGGGCCAGAGTCTGGAGCAGAGCTGGCTGCAGCGTGTGCAGCCTCTCTGTGCTGCATTTGTTATTTCTGTTTGTTGCAGCTGTCTTCAATGTTTGGCAAAATAGCTGAAGCTTATGAAACTGGATCTTCTAAAAGCAAGTTGCTGAACGTCTTTAATATACGTGATCTTTGCAGTGATAGTTGTGAGACAGAGCAGAATCAGAGTGTGGCAGGGAAGTCAAGCTGCTGCATTTTGTGAAACCGACTTTAAACGTATTTGTATTTTGCTCTTTCAGAGTGGAGAGCTGTAAAATGGGACGTGAGAGGGAGTGAAAACATTCTTTACTTGTTCTCATTCCTCCTTGGGCACCCCTAAGGGATTTGCCCACCCACGGTTGGGTGGGAGGATGTTGAGCTAGCTGGACTGTTGTTGGACTGTGAGGGCCATTCGTACGGTTTAAGGGCAGTTCTTGGTTTTCACGTGGTTCTTTTTTTTGACAGCTAATCTGCTGTGCCCTCAAAATACAGGCAGCAGATGTAACAACACTTTAAAAAAACCAAAGGCCCTTGATAAAAAATATTTAAGTCAACAAAAATATGCATTTTAAAAAGAAATAGATTTAGACATAACAGATTTAAAATTAAAAAGTTGTATGTGGGTAGTTTAAAATGTAATGTTTATCTTGGTAGGGTTTTTTTTTTCTGCTGAGTCTTAGGACAGGGAAGCACACAGCACTCTTTCACTTGTGAGGCAGAGATGATACTCAGATAGACAGGGTTTGTTCTTTCCTCTACCATAAGTTTTCTATGTTACCTTTAAGTAACTTAAATTATTTAAACTGTGTTGTTTTTTCAAAGTTGGTAAAGAAGTTAATTGTTCTTCCCTGCCTGCAGCAGTTGTCTGAGATTCAGAGACAGTCAATTATACTGTGAAAAAGAGACTTATAATCAAATTAGCTGGAAGGGCTCTGAAAGATCAGAATATATTTCCTGCCTCCAACCTTTCCTTCTGCAAAGCAGTTTTTTCTAAAACATCTTTTGGCAGGCTCACTGCTCTGTTGTTGAGCCGCAGATACTGGCAGCTGTTATGTTCTGGGCAGAGGTGCTCTTTGCTGTCTGTGCCTGAGCACCCAGCAGTTGCAAATAAAGCACTGGAAAGGACCAAGATGCCAGGTGCTCATTCTGTCTCATATTTCAGATGCCAGCTGTGATTACCACAGGGTCAGGCTGATGAAGCAGAGGCATCTTTCAGAGAACATGGTGAGGAGCTGCAAAGGGCTGTCTTAGGGCACTCCGTTTTCCTTCCTTGGTGGGTGTCAGTCAGCTGCTGTCTGTCACAGGCTGAAAGTGCAGGACCTACCAGAGCAGCTGCTCCTCAGGCATTGGCTGTGCTGAGACAAGAGCGTGACTTTTTCCATGACAGGAACTAAACAGCAGCGTGGACTAAAGCTAATGGTTTGGTGTAAAGAAACAGCACTCCATGGAGACCTAGGAGACCTGCAGCCCTGTAAGAATTTTTGCTCTTGTTCCAGTTCAGTTTTCAGAAAGCTCTTCTTTTCTACGTTTGAGCTGTTTCCTTTTTGTTTAAATGCAGCTCATGAAGCACGTTGTCAATTTAGTCAGGTAGTTTACAGTTACTTTATAAAATCCAAATGAATTACACAGAGCAAAGTAAATACAGGTTTTCAGCACTTTGACTCATGCAGGTTTGCAGTTAGCTATTGGACCATGGCTAAATCTTCGTGCTCCAAGCTGATGGGTATTGTTGGTAGTTGTTCCAGTTCAGTCATCCATGAAATATTCACAGATCTTTAGTCAACGTAGAAGTGAAACTGTCAAAACAACTTGCCTGATAATGACAAAGAAATAGCTATCAGAGAAGTGGCAGGCAGCTTCAGGGCTGAAGTGTTTCACTTCAGAAATTGGAGTGCCATTTGCGTTTTGTATAATTTCTGAGAAATGCATAATGTGCAAAATGCATTTGTCTTTTTAAGAATTTTGGTACGTCCAAATTTGTCATCTGGCTATTGCTTTTCATGGTATTTTTCTTTGGGGAAAAAAAAAAAAGAAAAAAGGAAATAGATTAATTGCTTACTACACGTGTTATAAAAAATACATGGTGATGGGTGAATTTATACGGGTTAACTGCCTGACCTCATGGTCTGCAGGCAAGTGGTTGAATCTTAAAGTTTTCAAGAGACTGTCATATTAATAACAAAATTGGGTAAGTACCAACAAGTAGAAACAGCAGTTGAGGTCAGGTGTTTCCCATCTGATTTCTTAAAGACAGGTCTACTTTTCAGATGAAGAAAATGAAGGGAAAATGGTGATATTGTACTTATCTCCTTGGCTCCATGTGCAAGGTCTTCCTTTCATGGTCCTGATAATAGGAACATGATGTGGAAATGGTCTCATCTGGGATAAAAGTATTATGAGAAAGCGTGGAGAGATGGAAATATGTTTGTGAGCACCACTGGGCGAGCTAGGAGAGTTGCAGGACTATTGAAGATTAGCAGCAGTGCTCCCAGCAGCTTCCTTGAAGCCATTCCTTTCCTGCTCCAGGTGTATGTCCTTCCTGCCCTGCACAGCTCCAGCAGAAAGGTTGCTTACCCTTATTATGGAGGGTCTGCCCACCCTGGATTGCTCTTAAGAGTCAAATGTTAAGTCTAGAAACAAAGAAACTAATGCCATAATTTGCAGTTTATTTTTGTTGACATCTCAGGTACTGTTAGAGAAAATTCAGGCTGTACAGAATACCTTTAAAATTTAGGTGGTCACAGCAAAATACAGGTGGGATCTCTGGGTTATTAAAATGCAAATTGAGAGTGAGAGGGAGGTGTCACTACAGGAACGGTGACACTGATGTGGAGGCAAGGCTAAGGTACATAAGGGGCTGTGAAGAGAAAAACAGCAAGTCTGTGGTGTTATAGCTTGGTGTTGTGACACTGCTCACATCTGCCCTGCTGAACTCCCTCTGATAGACTTAAACAGTAGAGAAAATCCAAACATCATTGCTGGAACAACATACTTCAATTTCGTACCTTTAGACCTGTAACATGTTGTGAAGGCTTGAGCCATTTTATAGCTACAGCAACCCCTTTTTCTTCTCTGTCTACAAATTCTCATTGAAGTATCATTTTGTTTTGGGCTGAATTGCTCTGGAACACCAGAAAATGTGAGTCTTGCCTTGTGGGAGCTCTCTGTTCTGTGTAAATTTAAGGTATGTGCAAAACTGATACAGAGCTAAAAAATCCCTTAACTGCCTTTTTGATGTTTATATTCAGGTAGCCTGTGATTTTAGGTTGCATTGGACAGGCCATTGAAGTGAGATGGCTCATAGACCTAACCAGGCAAGGACTCTCTGTGTGCCTGCTCTGGGAGGGGATGACCCATTGCCTTTTCTCCCTGGGGATGTTAATTTGCTTCTCTCTCATCCACCCAGCCTCAGATTTTTCCATGCAATATGCAAGAGCATTATAACCTTCAGACCTTACCATCTCTCAAGATTGAGTGGAAATTTGCTAGCAGGTTCAGGAGCTCTAAGGGTTATTCTATGTTGAGATTATTTTCTTCCTTTTGTCAGTTTAGTATTTTGATGACCTTGGTCAGGTGGATTTGTGTGAGTGGTAGGATATGTGATGGATCTCTCCCAATATGCATTTGTTCAGCACGCTGGTAAGTGTGTCAGAGACTTCCTTTAAAGAAAAAAAGTAATCTTTAGGCTGCTGAACCCTTTGGGAGGTCCATGAATGTGGTCTCATTGCCTGTGTTTGTATTCCTGGTTGGTATGAATAAATGCTGTGCTACTTTTGGAAAACTGGATGCCACATTTCCAGGAGTTACAGGTTCCAGATAGTGAGGATGCAATGCAAATGTTAATGTTCTGAAAATAACGAGCACAGTTTAGCAGCAAAACAGAAATAGATTCAGTTGAGTCAAGCCCAAATAATACTTTTATTCCTTACCAGAAGAGAATTCTAGAATGAACTGCGGAGTTCACTGGCCAAAATCCACCTGGTTTTCAGGCTGTTCTAATCTAAGCTAAGGACAGGAAGGCTATTTATTTATTTATTTATTTATTTATATTGAGATAGATATAGGTATCTATATATATATAGGTATGAAATAGCTGTTGAAGTGCCTCTGATATCGTTTTCCCATAGCTCAGGGTTTGGATTGGCTTATGTTGGCTCTAGGCAGAACAGGAGTATGAGTCTCTGCAGTGTGACCTGTCATTTACCTTTGATAGTTAACATGAAGCTCTGGATAATACTAATTATAAAGAATAATAAAGAATAAGTATTCTTTGATTTGTTGCTTTAATCTTCTAGAGATAACACTGAGCTTTAGATTTTGCCTGCCTTTCCTTGGAAGAATAATTGAGTTGTTAAGTTCTTCGAAGAGAGTAAATGGTTTACTTCTGATTCTTTTCATGTACAGGTGATTGCACTGCTTTTACTTGTAGGACATAAATTATGAAACAGAAGTGAGATTTTTTTTTTTTTAAATTATGGCACTAGAGTGATTTTCCTGATTAGCTTGGAAATTGCCTGTGGCTGGCAGCTTGGGATTTCAGAACAGAAAGGAAAGAAATTCAGCTATTCACTGTTTGACAAAAGCTGGGCTCTGACTGGTGTGCAATTTTGTAAGGAAATGGGTAATCACACATAATGTAACAGAGGTATGAGATGGCAGGTTAGCTTGACCGTAAGAAAGAAGTGGTTTTTTTCTTTCTGATTGCAAGGGATTCTTGAGCAGTCATTATGTTTGCATGGTGTGAAACCTTTTGCTGTTGTGTCTGTTGCATTTCATCTTTAATTTATATCCTTGAAGCCAATTGTCCTTGTAAAATTCACTTGAAAGCTGTCTTTCTCCTTTTTGTAGAGGCATATCTCTGACACTGTGAAAGGTGCAGTAATCCATTTCAGATTCTAAAGTTTGACAAACTGGAGGTGGGGACAAGTAAGGCCTAACTGGGCTCCCAGCATACCAATTACTAACACTTCCTAAAATGTATGTCTTTAAGTCATAAATAAGATGGAAATAAAATGAGAATGCAAAATAAACTCTGAATGCAGTTATGCCACTTGTTTGGTGTGGCTGCCCAAGAGCTCTTACCTCCTGATGTTTATGGTTTAGTATCCTGAGTGTCTAAAATACAGTTACTGGTAAGATACACAGATAACCCAAACAATATGTTTTAACAGTTGCTTTGCTGATTAATGGAGATGAAACTCTGGGTGCTTGCTGAAATTGATTCCTTTGCAGCCCTTACAATACGTAAAGGCGAGTAGAAGTTAGGTTAGGTGTCATTATTTCCATCTTAGAGATGCAGTTACATGTCCAAGGTTTTCCAGTAAGCTACCAAACCCAGTAGTGTTGTTTCAATACAGTTTAAAAAAAAGTAAAAGAAAATTATAGGATGTAAAAAATAAGGTCCACCGTCTGGAAACAGAGAACGTAAATGATAGCATATGCCTTGTAAAGTGGCTGTTGTGAAAGAGGCATGAGGATAGTGATGGCTGTATTTGAATCCTGTTGTAAGGTTGTAGTCGAAAGATTTTGGGGTAGGTGAGTATGGGGAGGGTACTGTGAGTTAGGAGTATTATTCTCCTGATGTAACATTATTGAGTATGGAATTCTGAATGCTGGAAAACTGGAAAGTTTTGATTGCTGAGATATGTTTAATAGCTGCCCAGGACAGCAAAATGTCCCCAAACCAAACAAAAACCCTAAGGTTCTTCCTCTTCAACTCGTAAGTTTTTGTGGAAATAAGTGTCCCTTCCTTTCTGTGCTTGCTTTAGTTGCTTGTGAGAACCCTAAGCTGAAACAGTGTTAAGGCAGTTTAAATAAGGTTTTGTCTTAATTATTCTTGGCTGCATTTTTGTACTGGAAAAATATAAACAAGATTAATGTATTGTGACACTTCTTCACAATTCTTTTTCTAATAAAAATGTGGGAAGATAAAAACTGACAACAACCAGAGTTCTTTACTGTCCTCATGTGTTGTTTAGCTGATCAAATCAGGTATTTGATTACATTCCGTTTTTATTACTGCAAAGACACGGGTTGGGCTTTTTTGAGGCAGTACTGGAACAAATTTATTTGTGTACCTGTTGGTTGTTGAGGTTTCAGCCTTAATTTAAAAAGTAAGTTTTATTCATGGCATTTTAAAAGTGGAGCAAAAACAGAGAAGGAATTAATTCAGATGTTGCTCGTGGTGTTGCGGCACTGTCAGTCATACTGAGGCATACCAGTACATTTGTATGCCAGCATTGTAGGTGATGAATGTAGTACAAATTCCTATAAGGGTCCATATCGAAATCTCTGGTTCTGATTGCTACAACCTGCTCTGTGCTAAGCCAAAACCCATCAGACAGATCTCGTTTAATCTCATCCTCGCAGAATCACAGAATCCTTCAGGTTGGCAAAGACCTCCTAAGATCATCATGTCAAACCATTCCGTGGATGTTTGTTACAGGTTATGGCAAGTTTTGGCTGGCTCCATGGTCTGCTGAAAGTCTTACAGCTGTGTTTCAGTGTGAAGCTGAAGTTTAGAAACTGAAAACCCCAATATTTTATGATGTGCATGCAGATTTGGGATGCTCAGTTAGAAGGCATGTGAGGCTGAGGTTGAAGTCTGTGGTAACTTTAGGGTGCTTGATGCCAGGCTTTAACACATCAAATGTTACACCTTGAGGGTACTGCTCTACCTTGAAACTTGGATGTGAATGCCTTTGCCAGGTCTAGACAATGAGACAAAACCAGAATTACTACTTGGTCTGACTTCCAGCTCACCTGCTTACATTGCCAGCAGGAAGAAAATTGCTGCACTGTAAAATGGCAGAGAATACGTCAGCATGGTTCTTTCACTTTTATGGATGTTAAAATTGGTAGCTTTGCTGAGGTATGAAAGATACACTCCTATAATAGACTGCTGGGACAGTCTGTGCTATCCTTGTCCGAGGGCAGATTAGATTGGGAAGAGCTTGCAGAAGGACTCTGGGAAAAAAAGGCTGAAAAGTGCTGCAAAGATTAAGAGTATATTAGGCATTTTATTAAGCCATTTTCCTGCAGAAGAGTGGTTTCTCACTCTAGGTTGCACATCTTTTCCATGCTTCTGACAACACCTTTGTGATAACTTGATTATTCCAAGAAGGACATGTCTTTGAATATGGTGCCCACAGTGCACTTAGCCTGCCGGTGCTCAGGCTTTGTGAGAGACCACGGACTCTGCACAGCGGTATCTGCAGTGCTCCAGTGCCCATTCTGCAGGCCACCCTGCTACTGGCCTTTATGGAAGATGACAGTCTTTCCTCATTGATAGGGATATACAGGTGGAAAGTGGTTTTTTTGCTTGGATGGGGGTACTTTTGTCCATATGCACAGAAAAACATGTTAAAACTATTTTACATACAAATTAATTGTTGTTAGAAGGTACTGGGTAAACACACCAAGGTGGAACAGTTCAGCCTGGCTCTTGAACAGCATTGCTCCTTCCTCTTGCTTTGGTGGTGTGGAGTGACAAGTGTGCTGTCAGGAGTGAGCAGATATTAAATGTCAGTTTTGAGTAACCTCTCTAATCATATGTAATTTAAAATTAACATCCCTAATGCTCGAAAGTATCGTGTGTCCTAGTAGAGGCAATGCAGGCTGTTGGATCTTTGAGCATTTGTTAACTGTTTCTAACTGAGTGGCTGGTAGCTGTGTAATTAAATGGTCTTAGATCTTATCAAAGTCAGGAAACTGACTTTGGTAGACAGACATGCAGTGTGATTCCGTTTCTCTTTCCTCTAGGAAGCCACGCTACCAAAGCAAAAAAAAACCCAAACCAGGTCGTTCGTAACTCTGCTTAATAGTCCTACCTTCAAGTGGTATATTAATGATAGGGGTTTTTCCCTATTCTTCTATTGGCAGAGTTAATAAGGCTTTGAGTTGCCCTTGATGAACCGAGAAACTTCATCTGGAAAATACTAGGTCACTTGGAAATTCAGAAGTGCCAGTTAATGAGATAGATAACACAGAGCTGCCTTGCTAATGAGTTTAAAAAGCTAGTAGTGCTGTGAAGACACTTCAGATTTCTTCAGAACAGGGAGTTCTTGCAGCTGCTGATACAAACTGGTACTCTACATCTTCCTTCAGATCAAAGTTGATACAAGGAAGAAACAGGATCCACAGTTTTTAAGGACTAAGTATAATTTCAATTTCTATTTTATATACATTTTTCCAATTTACAATTAATAGCTTTCCAGTAAATGGTTTAGGTGATGTGTCAAAAATACAGGTTGTCCCTCTGTGTTAGTGTTTTAAGGATGAATTTCTCTGTTCTTTCAAGAGAAATTTGATACAACATGTTAGAACTCCTGTTGGCTTCCCCCAACCTTTTTTTTCCTTCATAAACTGGATATATATAATGCTTTACAAAATAAGACAAACTTGATATTCTTTGATACTTAATGTCAAAATATAGAGGCAGAATATTTTCCTAGTAGGAAATCTCTTTGCATATACACATTTGTGTAACAGAAGGAAGGAGTAACTTCAATTTTCAAGTGATTCTGTGTTAAAATTCCAAGATTAACAACTGAGCAGTTTCCAGGTCCTTGGAATGCGAGTATGTTCTACTGCTTGCTCTGAGTAATAAAGCATTAATGACAAGTATGTCAAAACCCACAGTTCTAAGTTATTTGAAATTGGACTTTACATAGAGTTCGTGTGTGAGTTTGGGTGCATGTTGGGAGTGAGGTGAAGATAAATAGGGTGACCACAGTCCGTTCATTTTCCAGGACAGTGCTGTGACTTGTTCTGGAGTACAGGCTATAAACATTTCAACCTGACATAGAGCATTCTGGGGAATTCATTTATCTTATATTAGAGTTTTCCTCTAGTATTTTCCCTGAATAAGGTGCTTCCGCTCAATTAGGAGCAAGTGTAGGGACAAAACTGGGCTTTAACTTTATTAACTAACAACCTGAGAGGATTTACTGGGGGTAGCTTAGAGAAAACTTGCCACCATGACTTCTGTCAGTGCTGCAGGCTAGAGATTCTGCTCTCTGCAGGAGTCTGATTCATAGCTGGCACCTTCATTTAAATGTATCCCAAAGATGGAGCTGGGTAAGAGGTTCTGCCTTACAATCACTGTGTTACAGCAATCTGCTTGTGTTGGAAGGCAAGATGACTACATCCACTAGATGTGTTGATGTTACTACAGGCTTGAGGAGAAAAAGAGCAACAGCTTTTGTTCTGTGTGACATTGAATTCTTGTTTGCTTTAGCAATGAAATCCTAAAAACACATGGTAAACCTTGCATTCAGAAGATCCAGATTCTTGCCCTGTCTATTGCATCAGTCTTTCAGATACATGTCCTGAATGAATTAATAGAGGAAGAGGAAATAGAACAACTCCTAATTGGCTGGAGTTCAAAGGCTCTGGGGTGAAAAGCGAGCAGCTAACAGCCAGTTTTGCTCACTTCCCCCCCGGAAGGCACAGCAGGCACATCGGAACACAGGTGCCAGTCCATCCGAGGCACACAGAGCCTTTCATCTTCTTGTACTGGTTATAATTGTTTTTCTTGTGATAAGAGGCTTTAGAAAAAAATACTGGGAACCTCTACAGGAAAACTTCATTTTTTTGTTTGCTTTGCCTGCTCTGTAGAAATTGGTAAATGTGCAAGCACATTGTACAGAGTAAAACTGAAGGGCAGCACAATAGCTCAGTGTATCACAGCCAGTATTGGTTGTTGATTTCAAAATTTCATTGCTGTCTGTATGCTTTGTGCTTTTACCTCTGCAGGAAGAAGGTAAAAAACTGTCTATGATGGATTTGGTGTTGCAAATGAGTTCACTGAGTCACTGGTTTAACTAAGTTATGTTTTAAAAACACTGATGCTGACAACTGAGGCACGGAAGTGGATAGTATCACCAAAGCCACAGTCATTTGACGGTTTTAGATTAAAATAGCTTCTTGAACAGCAGTGGGAGAACATAGATCTCCAAAAGAAAATTAAAAAATAAAGCAAAAATGCTTCCTGTTTGACATCTGACAACATTTTGGTGTGTCTGTTTGAGACTGGCAATGTTGAGACCCCTGTCCACAAGTATTTGGGAGTGATGGGCCCTGAGACACAAGTCATAAAGTGCCAGGAACATGCATGCTCATTGGGGCCTTTGCTGAACTGTTGGGCTAGCGAGGCCTCTGCACTCTTGGCAGCTCGTTTGTGTTTCATGCCAGAGTGGTTGGATTTTCTAGGTACCTCTGCTGTGGCTACTTTCCTGTCAGGAATGCTCTTGGAGCTACTTCTCCCAGCAGAGCTCTCTTTCAAGAAAACAAATAGACGGTTTTAAGCTTGCCTGCTAGATGCGTTTCATGGTTTTAAAAATATTTATGCAGATCTCTGGTAAGGACTTTGAATGAACTTGTCTTCTCCTGTAAAGTGTTGATCTTGCTGTGACAATCTTGCTAAACCCAGGTTGTTGTAGCTGCTCTGCAAGTGTGCATAAAAATTGGAAGCTCTTGAAACCGGTGCATTTGTAGTTGCTCCTTTGATCTTACTGCTTAGAAATGTCTACTTCCTTTGGTTTTGTCTGATTTTTTAATTTGTTATGTTCCTGCTGTCAGGCTCTATTAAATGACAGCTCTGCGGTTTCTGACACCACCTGTTGAATTTTCTATGAAGTTGTGATTTTAAGTTTGCAGTTGGTTGCTCACTACAGATGTTCTCATAGTATTTCCCCTAGACATTTTTTAAAATATTATTTGTTAGAAACTATAAAAAGGGAAAGTATTAGGATTCTCTGTTTACTTACTTTTGCTTTTAATAAAGCACAAATACATTTTCATGCTATAATCTCTCCCTCTCCAATTCTTAGCCCTGTCTGATTTGCAACTTCCTTGTAGGTGTTGCATGCTATCTTTCCTGCTGAAAATAAAGTCGATTGGGAAGAACAGCAACTTTCAGACAAGCAAACTTCACTGAAACAGGATGAAGATGCAAAATTTCCAATTATGTAAAACTTCAGACTCAGAAGAGATTTAAGATCTACTTTTCTTTGTAGGAAGAGAAGAAAAAGGTCTGATAAAATAGTAAGACACAATTTTTGGTGTTGCTCCTAAAAATGCACTTGGCCTGCACAGCTGTCTTATTTTTAGGCCTGTTCTTACGCTGGTTTGGAGGTCAGCTTTTTTTGAAAAGGGAGCATATCTGTCCCTTCAGAGTAGTCCCCTGAAGACACTGCAGGCAGATGCTGTCAGCTGATGTTCATGCTTCTCATCTCCTCAGCACTTCTGCTGTTGCTTCTTTGCAGTGAGGAGTCACTGTTACTGAAATCATACTTCTGGTTAGAGGCGGACGAGGTTAAATTTCAGCCTGCTTTAAATGTCAGTGTTTTCAGCATCTGTTTTTGTGGCTTGTAAAACTGAGCAGAAAGCAGCTGGAAGATGCCCACCTGCCCAGGAGAAGATTAGATGGAAGGTCTCCCTGGCAAAACCCCTCTGCAGTGGTGGGTTTGACCTGCTGGACCTTCATAAAAGAGGTTCTTGGTGGCCAGTTGCCTCGATGCACTTCTTATCATAGCTGTCATTTTGGTCATTGGTGATGTTCGGCTGATTAAATCTGGTGGCAGCTGTTCTTGGAATCTGAGCAGAGGCAGGAAATGAAAGATCAGCAGGGATGATGAAGGCACAAAAAATAACAGGCACATGAAACCAAAATTTTGATTGCTTGGACTCTTTTATTGGGTTTTAACAGTGCTGTCAGGCAAGTGAGTTTTGAGGAAAAGCCATGTGAATTCTGTATTGCTCTTGCTTCTTCGAGATCACTGGAACACGTTGAAACTACTGCTTTGCTGGAAGAGATATGCTGGTTACTTCATTTAAAGTTGATTTGTACTGAGGAAGGAAGGGGTTAAAAATATTGCAGGTTTTGAATTAGCTTCATTGAAAGGATTGAAATATAAATGGATTGAAATATAAATGTTGCGGTGTAGTTCCCACAGTGCCTTGTGGAACAGCTGGGAGAGGGTATTCACTGCATGGCCCATTTGAGACTGAGAAAGCTGTCTCTCAGGAAAATAAAAAAAAAAATCTATCCTCTTTTTGTTTTTTTGTCCTAGGAAAGAGAAATCTATCTTGGATACTCCCAGATGTCAAAAGTATCTTCCTTGGCTGAAACTGGTGTATTGGTACAGGGGTGTTATGGCAGAATGAGTGATGTGTCTGTGGCAGGGATTTTGTTTGTTTAAGTTGGGCTTCCAGAAATCTGAGCGATGGCTGAATGTGACCGATGTGCTCCGAAGCTTCTGTTTGCATTGAGGCTGTTGTTGCATGATCATCTAAAGCACTTCTGGGACCAGTGAAGAAACAATGACAATCCTTTCAGTGTAAGAAAAGACAAATGAAAAGTTAATAAGAGAGAAGATGCTTCTGTAGCTCAAATGGGGCACTTGTAAGATGATTGTAGGCGATTGTTAGGGCTCCTTATGTCTTATTTTCCTGATCATGTAGGATTGCTTACAAAATCAGCACAGAAATTTAACAGCAGGTATCTCCAATGTGGCCTCAGTGAATCATTTTAAAAAAAGAAATACCTTATGTATACTTCTTGTAAACTTGATCGGAACAATGATTCATTTTTGGTTAGCTTGGTTGTGCATGATCTGCAAGCTCAGTGGACTGTGGCAGCACTTGCTTTTTTTCCTCCTTTTGCTTGGTTTTAAACAATTCTGAAATGTCTGTAGATTATTCTGAAACTGCAGATTGTTAGTCCCTAATTAATTAATCTCAGTTGGTTTCCCTCAGAGAATCAGACAGGAGCCGACATCATTCATCTGCAGAGAACTTCTAAGTTTGTTTATCAGAAATAGAAAAACATGTAAGTCAATATGGAAAACATACATAGCTATTTATAGCACATGCCTTCACTAAACAGTGGCCAACACGTACCTGCCCTCATTTTTCTCCTGCCCATACAAGCAGGCAGCATCCAGGGAGGTGACTTGTCCTGCCCTCTGCTTCACAAGCTGGATGAGATCAGCACGTGAGGAGAACGATGGATACTGAGGATGTTGGCTTGTCTGGTGACACTCAGAAAAAAAAGGCCCCGAAATTCATTCTTAGGTGTTGCAGCTACTAGTTTCCCCCATGAATTGTCTCCTCCTGCTCCTTTCCCCCAGTCCTCCTTCAGTAGCTGTGTGGAGGGAGCTGTGCCAGGTGTTGGACAAGGACTCCAGCAGATAACTGAGCTGTCCTCTTCTGCCTGTAGCACTGTGTTACTGTGGAAAAGCACACTGCAAGATACGTTTTCACTAGAATGTGTTTTGCTGCAATGTAATTAAGGGCAAAATGCTTGTGCTTTGTGGAGTAGGGCATTTTATTATTGTGCTTTTCTATATCAGATTCTCATCATTGCCTCAGAGAAAAGGAAATGAGAATGTGGGATACCATTCACAAAACAGTCTGCATAATTTTTGGTGAAGACTACTCATGAGTTTGATGAGGCAGTCTCTAAAGGATCTCACACGGAAGGAATATAATACTTCACTTTGTAGTATTGCATGTCCCTTCAAGAAGAGGGCAGACAGAGTTGAGCTGACTCTGGTTTTGGTTGCTTTCTCTAAAAAATGCAAATTATTGCGGACTCAAATGTTGAAGGAGCGTTACAGTGTTTTTGCTGGTGAAATAACAAAAACTATCATATCTTCCAAGATGCATATAAGCAAAGACAAAAATTCCAAAAATATGATTGCTGGCTAACTGCATTTTGATTCAGATTCGTTACAATATTTTGGTGCGGTAAGACAAAATTAAGTAAACAATAATTCATAGTGCTCTCAGAAAGTGTCCTAATAACATCTTTTTGTAGAATTCTGTTTTCAAGATCACTTTTTTGTGTGAAAAATATTTTTATTTCCGTGCTCTCTCTTCCCACCCACATTACAATTTTCTACAGAACAGAAGTTACGGTTCATGGTGAAGTTACTATTTGCATATGTAGTGCTGCGGAAGATTAGAGGCTTTCATGTCACCTCATATACTGGTAGTGATACCAACTTAGGCACAACTGGTCACAAGTAAATTTGAGCTTAAGTTTGCAGGAACATCATAAGAGGGAGATTATTTGGAACCGCTAGCTCATGAAACTGCAGTGTAGGTAGGTTCAGTCATTTGCCACTCTCAGAAGTGAAAAATACAGTATTTCTGTTCCAGTCTCTCCCACTCGTCGTGTCTGGCTGCCTGGTTTTCCAGCTCAGTTATGCTACTGCATTAGTCCCTAAAGCTTTGCTGTAAACCACCAGATTGTTGAGATTTCCACTCTCGATTCTAACGGTGGCGACTTCTCTGCTGTTAGAGACCGGAGACGCCCTTAGCAGAGGAAGTACTTCTTTAAACTGCGTATGTATTTTCTGTTTTGTACCAACTGGTATTTTTAACAGAATATGTTGGATTATTTTTATCACAGTTAACACTCTATGCCTTAAATTATTAGGAGTTTTCACTCCCGGGAGAGTCTATGCCTTGAACCGAGTCAAGACATGTGGCTGACTGCTGCTCCCGGGTATTTTGCATTAGGAAGCAGGTATAGCTGAGGGAGAAGGGTGTTTCACAGCTAAATGCTGTTCACTCCTGAACACGATTGTGGATGCGTTAGAGGTGTTTTAGCCAGATGTCCTGCCACATGTGTGTTCAAATTGCAGAAAGATGTAGAATAGCTTGCTTAGCCTTTGTGTGGTTAGAGGAATTAGCCAAGAGGTGCATTTACTGGCATGTAAAAGAGTTGTTAGTAGTATGCTGTGCTCGTTACAATATCTCAAAGTTAAGGGTTGTGATGCAGTTAATTCAGGGCACACATTCCTGTTTCAGCTCTCACTGATGTTGTTAAGAGGGCAGTCTCGTTGTTTTGGTGCCGTAGTTCATCTTCCTCGCAGCTGCAATGCTTGCTGACTAGCATTTCTTTTCCAGGGGTAGGATAGGGGTCATTCCAAGCATCTCAAAAAGAGCACAAATATTTGGCTGTAGGGCACAAGCTAATGGTTTTATAATTTCACTGAAAGTGGAGATCTAAATCTGGAAACAGAGGGAGAAAGTTAACCCAGCACTTCATGCTTCCCAATTCATCAACCTAGAGCTAATATGGAAAGAGTTAATTACTTGGATATTAGTTCAACTCCATGGCTCCCTGGCTTTTGCTTTTCTTATTCTTTGCAGGTGATTTTAATGGATAGTCTGCATTAAAAGACAATCTAAAATAGAAAAATAAAAGCTCCAGTATATAGAGACTCTTTCAGTGGATCGTGAATGGTAATGTCAAAATCTAAAGAAAAATAGAATGAACTACCTTAAAGATCTTATTTCAATAAATGTAACTTAATAAGTATTTTAAAATAATATATGACTATATTTAATTTATATTGATTGTTGAATGCATTGTTTCTTTTATAAGTAAAGTAGATAATTAATTTCTTTTGTTGGGAATTTGCGTAACCTCCAAATACAGGCAGGGTGCAATTCACTGCCTGGGGTGTGTTGGATGATCAGTATCTAGATATTGATTGCAAAGTTACACATTAAGTGTCTGTAAAAAAATTAGTTCCTTATTGTCCCTTGTATATCCCCCTGAAGAAACAACAGTTGCTGTTGTGTTTAAAGCTACTGAGCTTTCCTGTGCACTGTTCCAGAGCAGATCCTGTGTTGAGGGTTGTCTCCCTGCTCCAGGATGTGTGTTCCTAAATGTTTTGTGGGTGCAGGTGCCCCCTGTAAATGGGGTGAGAACTGGTGAGCTGGGCTGTGTCCTGCTCTGCTCCAGGGAAAGTGTCTTGCTCTGCTGACGAAACAGACAGGTTACCGGATGCATCCCAGCTCTGGGTGTCTGTCAGCATTCCTGCGTTCCTACTGTCTGTGTTTTTTGAACAGTGCTCTTGGGTTTAAGATATTCTGCTATTTGGTCTAGGTTTCTGACTCTCTTTGATACCTGAAGATTACAACACACAAATTTCTTAGCGTTGAAAACTCTCCGAATTGTTTACTGTCTTTAAATCCTGAAAAGTGCTTGTTCCAGGTAAAACGTTAGGGCAACGTCGGCATCTTTGAAACACACAGATTCATTTATAGATGATCTTTTTATTCAACCTAATAGCATATTCCTGTCCAGGCAGCCAAGCTTGTGTTTCTTTAAAAACAAATAAATCATGTGAATGTGGTGAGCAGTGCCTGGCATATTGAATGGCCAGGGCCTCGTGCATTTACAGTTTTGTTTTCCTGCCTTGTCAAAGAATATTATCTTGCAGACTCTGAAATGTTTTGGCCTTCAGAAAGAGGAGCTATAAAGCTCATCGGGGAAAAATCGATCTTTATCATCTCTCTCCAAATTGTTTTCCACCTTCCTCAGCTACCGTGTTTCAAATCCCAGGCCTTGGTCCAACCCATGCACAGTTTTTTAACAGGCTTAGTCAGGGATGTGATTTCCCTTCTTTTACCTGTTACACTTAGTTTAAAGCAGTAACATCTGCTGTGTGGACTCGCTGCAATAAAGTTGTCCCTCTCCTTGTGCCAGGGGATTAGCTGTAGAAGCAAAGGACATTGCACCTTCCACGGCCTGGGTGGACAGCTGTAAGTAATGGGTCTAATCAGAGCAGTTTGTCTTCTGTGTTTTGATCTGACTGTGTTGCAGTGTGTTGATGGTTCTCACCAGTGGCTCTGGCAGGGGCAAGCTTCGGCGTGTAACCCTGCAGGTTCAGAAACCTGCTGTCATCCCTGTGCCAGGGCAGAGAGGATACTCACTGCATCTTGGCTGTGCCTCCCTCAGTGTGGTACCAGAGCATGGTGGTGCTGGTAGTTGCCGCAGCATCTCTCAGCATGCAGTTGAAACAGCCATTTGTATTTAAAACATGGAAGATCTTCAAGCTGTATTGCTGTTATTGTCTTTTAGCAGCACAAGTCTCAACAGCTAGCTTTTGGTATATAGTATATGATTATGAAGCAACAGGTAGTGACTTCAGTCTCTTGTTATTTATTTTATTTGTGATCGTTGTTCACAATTCAGCTGATTGTTGTTCAACAATTCAGCCATGCCCTCTGTTGGAAGTTACACAGTGGAGTTCTGCCCTCAGGCACCATGAGGTAGAGGTTTTTCAAGCGGCTGTTTCGGAGGGAGAGGAGAGTTTTTATTGCAAGAGTTCCATGAAGCACTTCAGAAACACTGCAGTGGTTTTTTTTCCTTTCTTTCCTTCCCCTTCCCTTTTTTCCTTGAGTTAATCAAACCACACCAGACAAAAAGTTTTTCTATGGGCAATACCATTACACCTTTTGCAGTAATTGTGCTTTCTATAAGGATGGTTTCACCTCTTATGTATACGTGCCAAGCAAGGGGTTTTTCTTCAGGCAGACACCCCTGGTGTCAGATCCCACGGAAGCAGATCACCGTGACAGGCTGGGTGCTGCTTTTAACCAGGTAAACCTTGCATCCTGACTATTCTAAATCAAGTTCCCTTGTGTCCGTGCTGCAGGTGGGGCTCTGGAGGCACACCGGAGCTTGGAGGGGCCGGGATGGAGCACCTTACAGCACACTGGTGCCATCTGATGGTAAGCTTTCACAGCAACTTTTCTCCCTTCCCATCACTGTCAACAAGCTTTTTATATAGTTTCTGACAGTCTGTGAGATAACATTAGTTGCATGATTTTATATATATCTTCCAGAAATAGAATAATATATTAATTTTTTTTAAATCTAGAAATGTTTTGTGTAATCTTTCCTTATTTATCATGTGTTTTAAGAACAATTTTAAATTAAACTACAACCTACAATGCAACTTTTTCACTTAGTTTTCTTTTTTTACCCCCCAGAAGTAACTATTAATTACAGACATGGTCTTCCTGTGATAACTCTCGTGCTGCCCACAAGAAGTGAACGCTGTCAGTTCACTGTCAAGCCGGTGGTGACCACTGTAGGAGCATTCCTGCAGGATGTGCAAAGAGAAGATAAGGGAATTGAGAGAGCTGAAGTCTTTGCAACGGGTACTTTGTATTTCTGATATTCCCTGAAATAAATACATTCCTTTTCAAATGGACTGTACTTCTCTTCTGGAGCATAAGTTCAGTCCTCCATCAGGTTTAGTACTGTTGCTGTTGGAGTAGCTCTTGAATGCTTCTAGGGTTTATTGTTGTTTCAGAGTTAATAACCGAGTCCTCTTGAAAAGGCTGATTAAAAATGCAGAATTGGATCTATTACTGTAACTCTCCTTTTATCCCAGTAGTGTCCTCTGTTATCTTTTTCAGTTAGCTTCTCTTTGTAACACTATCTTAAATAAGTATCTCTCTTCTGATTTCCTTGATATCTCTTTCTTTCCTTGTTCTCCATGATCATTCTTAAAAGACAACCTGTCGGGCTATTGAATGTGATGCCTGCCAGTTGTTCAGGGGTACCAAGAGCTAAAAGAATCCATTTGCCTTCCTACAAACTTGAACTCATATGAAAAACTTAAGGGTTAAGCAACCAGATAACGTGTGCAATAGTAAAGGACAGTTTTTTAAGAGATTGAGGAGGTTTCATTTATCAGCTGGAGGGCAATATTTCAAGGCCCTTGGGTTGAAAGGAAACTGATTGCTAGGGTTGAAGGGTAAATGATATTTTAGCATTGATGTGGACTTTCCTCCTTGTAATATCCTGTTTATCTCATTGTCCCAAGTCTTCAGATAATTTTCTCAAGCTCTGATCACCGTTTTATTCTATTTTATCTCTTTGGTTTGCCCGTTCATAAAAACTTAACATTGAGTTAGCCTCATTTTCCATTTTATTTCCAAGACAACTTGGTTTATATTTTGGCAGTGCTTTGTAGTTTTTCCACAGCAATTTTGAAAAGACTTGCAACCTCTGTCCTGGTACTAGAGAAGGATTCAATCTTAAAAGTAGAATTGGGATGTAGCTTTTTTTGTCTGAATCTGGTAGAATAGGTAACTGAATTTGGCTAATTAAAGGCATCTCTTTCTCCCCTTCCCTGCTCGCACCCCTAAAAAGAAAGCAAAGAAAAATAAGGATACCTACATACCTGTAGAAAGATTTATTTAACACATAAGCAGAAGAAAGGATGGTGTCGATGAAATCTGGTCCAGTTTCATAGCTGGATGCATTCATAACGTTCTTTTCTTTCTGGCTGATACTACAGAGAGCTGCAGGGCCTTTTAAAGGAGCTGAAAATAGATTGATGCTCCCAGACGGTCAGGAAGCCACAGACCTAAGGGAAGCTGCTTTAGTTTCCTTTGTGGGCACATTTAGTAAAACGGGAAAATACTCCATAGAGCAGTTTATTTATATCCTCTGGAACAATGGAGATGTGATCTGTGTGGATCCCAGTGTGTGCATGAGCTTTGGGAGCTTCATGTACATGGGAACTTTGGTGTTGAGGTTTTTTGGTCTTGTTTCGCCTTGTTTTGACAGTGTCTGCTTAGGAACAAAAGTAGAAAATTCTCTTGAAGAAGTTAATTTCCTGAAAGACTCCTTATCTTCAGAAGCCACTGTAACAAATGGTCAGTGTGAGCAGCTGGCCCTTCACTTAACACGGAAGTTTTTCCCTACAAAGGATTTCTTAGTGGGTTGAGGCAGAACTTGTGCTGGCAGCAGTTAACCTTTGAGTACTGCTGTTGTGCAGACATCCAGGGCAGGAGTGTTTGGGATTCACTGCCAGATCACCTTCCTCTCTGGTATCTCAGCAAAGGCTGACTATTCCAGCTTCAGTGCAAAGGAGGGTCACTTGTGAAGTATGAGGTAATTCCTGTAAGAAACCTACAAGTCTGGCATTTTTGGCACAGACAGGCAGCACATTCCAAAGTGGAGAGGAATTTGGGTTGTTTTCACCTCGTCTCATCTGTTTAAACACACCCCCATCCCCTCTGATTTGGGAATACTTTGATTAAAACAGTGATTGTCAAAATAGTTCTCTGCTCTGTATTTGTCAAATGCCGAGCAATTGTAATGTTACAGAACAGCTGAGATGTTTAATTTATTAGGAAACTGATACTTTAAAGAGAAACTATTGGTCAAGTACTAGGAGTTGAACTTAAACATTAATTATTAAAGAAAAACTATGAAGCCTTGATTTAGTGTAGACCCTTCTGTGTCATTTAACCATTAAACGAAACCTAACCTTAACTGAAATTATCAGTGCTGTGTATGATGACTTGCTTTCATTTTCCGTGGATTTGATTTTCATCCTGCAAACCTTTTGTAGACAAAAAATGACCCTTTGTCCACATTGGAACACTTGTGTTTAGGTACAGGATTGATAGCCTTTGCTGAAAACCTGTGGGAAAATTTTCTGAAGTAAAATACCTCCCTTTCCTCAAAACGTTTCTTCTTTTCAGTTAATAAAAGGTTGCACAGGTTAATAAATCAGTGGTGTATTCAGAACATCCAGAACAAAGAGCCTGTCTGGCACTTCTTTTGAAAAGCATTTTTCCCTTAAATGTCTCTTCATAAATGTCACCTTAATAATGTACATGCAAATGAGCCTTGATGTTTTATGACTCTGGAAAAGAAAAAAGAAATGAGTGGATGGGCACATTAAAATTTTGGATTGAAAGTGATCAGCTTCTGGGTTTGCTTTGCTACCCACACAGAGTGGGTAGGTGAGCCAGCTGGGGTGTTTGCTTGCAGAGTTCAGCAGTCTCAGCCTCAGCAGATGCGGCCTGAGGACAGGGTTCTGGTGAACAAATAATTGCAGTTGTGGGGTTGTCTGTGGTGCCTTTCTGTAGTGGATGTGTGAGGACAGATGGAGGAGCTGGGGCAGTAGCACTGTGACAAGTATCTACCTACAAAAATCTTGGTATTTTGTAGCCTGTTTAGTTATTCATCTTGGGAGTAAAGCTGCCTAGCCCTTGGCAAGGGCAGGGGAAGGTGCCCTTTTTGTGTATAGAAAATAAGAATCATCTCAAACAGGTACCGTGGGGCAGCTGCTCTGTGGCTTTTCAAACCCTCATGCTGCAGTGATGTGTCCAGCAGCAGTGGTGTGTGGCTCTGAGGGCTCTTGAGCCATCTGAACCCCAGTGTGCTCCTGGCAGCCACTGTTCCATGTTCCTGATAATGAATCCAGAGCTCCTTTTTGGTAGGAGCTGTAAAGCTGCATGTAAAATTCATGGGGTACCGTTCATGTAAATTTCTGCGTTAAAAAAAAATGTAGAGAAGGGTTCTCCAGAGCATCAAAGTTCAACTCCATTCCCTGCACAGGACAGCCCCAAGAATCACACCATGTGTTCCTCCTGACTCTTTAGTATTAGCTACCAGTTCTAAAAGTAGAGTTGCTTCTGAACATTATTAGTGAAGAACCCCAGCACTTTTCTGCAGGATTATTTGCTAATGTTTAAGACTCCTTATGATAAGTGATCTAGAACTGAAATCTTTCTTCTGCAGATGGTAGCAAGGTCTCTGATGCAACCTTGATGGAGGTCTTACTGATGAATGACTTCAAGCTTGTTATCAACAACACAGCGTACAGTGTGTCACCTCCTGTGAAAGGTAAGAGCAGTCCTTAATAACTGATCATCTCACTTCATTTAGTGAAAGGCTTGGGAAGTCTCAGAAAACTGGGACCTGGGAGAAAGGTGTTTCTCTTTGGTTTTGTCTTTTTACCATTGGATGGTCTTGCTTTTGAGGTTGGAGTTGGGGAGACAATGAAGAAGGGTGTGTTCTTGAAATGGTTTGTATGACAAACACTTTCTTTTCAGATAAGCTGAGTAGTGAGCATGCTACTGAAATGGAAGATATCAAATCCTTGGTTCACAGATTGTTTGTGGCTCTACATTTAGAAGATCACCAGATCAGGAAAGAGAGAGAATTGCTACAGAAACTGGACCATCTGAAAGGAGAGCTGCTGCCTCTTGAACAGGTTGGAAAGTGGGGGTACTTTTTTTTTTAAACTCAAAAGCATTTCCTTTCATCAAAAGTAAGTCCTGTGAAGAAAATCAGCATGAATGGCTAGAGGGTGTCTGTTTTGTTTGTTAGGTAAATGAGGTCAACTCAAATAGAATGCAAATTATTTTCAATTCAGTTCTTTTTCTTCCTGTTGTGGACATTAATGGGGTAGAAACCACAATACCTGGAGAAAGATGTCATGAACGTGGCTCGTATTGAGATTGAAAGGCCATTTGTTGAAATGTCATTGAAAGTCACCTGCTGCTTTATGAGTTCTGAATACCCATGACAGAAAAAAACCACATTAGTGGGGTTGACATCATCTGTGGCTTAGGATAGTGGACAACAGGACTCCTGCTTTATGAGGGCCAGCCTCAGTGTTACCCAGAACCGCCCTGAATGGTAAATGGAAATCCAGCAGACGTAGATCCCTAGTAGTGGGAATGGGAGACTACAAGTAGGAATTCTTGGTGCACAATGGCAAGAAGATCTGGTTGCCTTTGGACTTTGGTGCTTTTATTTCCTCAGCAGGATAAGTCAGTAAGAGGTGTTGGTAAGAGATCCTGAGAAAGGACCTAGCCCAGGGGGAGAAAAAACAGTTGAGGAGCAGCTCATCAGAGGAGCACTCATGTTTATTTGAACAGGTTTCTGCATTTCTTTTGTTTAGATGAAAGCCAGAATCATGGACAGTGCAGATGCAAAAACCTCCAGGCTTTTATGGGTTGGCCTAGCTCTGATGTCAACTCAGGGGGGAGCGCTGGCATGGCTCACATGGTGGGTCTACTCCTGGGACATCATGGAGCCAGTCACATACTTCATCACCTATGGGAGTGCCATGGCTTTCTATGCCTACTTCGTTCTTACTAAGCAGGTGAGTCCTTGTCTTCTGAATGTCTGGGGTATGGAAAAGGGGGAAAACTGACTCTGTGAATCACAATGTTTGAGCTTGATGAAAACAGAATTCAGTAAGTGGCCTTGCCATCGATGATACAGGGACTTGTTTGATCTCTAATGTGGCTGGATAGAAGCATTACATCATGCAAAATCAAGCAGGTACTGTTGCACATGAACTGCAGGCCAGCTACTGAGCATAACTCCATCCCCATATTAGTTGCAGCATAACTGCTGTCGGTAAGATTTCATAACCTAGGGAATGAAAAGCGAGGAAAGAAGTCTCTCCTTTAAAATGGTTGTAGATCACGTTGCATAGTAAATGGCACCTTGCTCACTGCAGTAATGGGAGAGCAACTGCTAGTGCTGTGCCAGTTTGTGAATGCTGCCTTACAGAAGCAAATCACACAGCAGTAGCTTTTATTTGCTGGAGTTGATGTGTATACAGTGCAGGGTACCAAACCATTTGGAACTCTGGCAGTTGCATTATTGAAATATACTGAAAGGTATTTAGTGCCTGAAAAAATGTTACTGCTCTGCTCTTCATAATCTGACTGCTTACCTGTGACTTAGAATGAATGGAGGTAGATCTAGGACAGCTGAAATGGTGCAGGAAGCAGGCATTGTGTAGAAGCATAAAGTTTGCTCAGATCTTAACTTAGCTTCACAATACAGACTTGTTCTGAAATCCTGTAAGACTTTGAGAAATATTTCTTTTTCCTGTTTTAGCTCTGTGTTTTACTCTCAAAGTGGACATCTTGATGTTGAACTTTCTATGATGCAAAACTCTTTTTGTTGTGGAAGTATGTGGAAGAGTAACCAACACTTTCTTCCATTATACCAATGGCTCTCTATAGACCTTGTGAGACATTAGGTTCCTTCTGTGGAAAGGGGAGACGCGTCTGTTTTTATGAAGAGCTGGCTCAGAATGTGAGTTTTACTCCTTCTGACTGGTTTCTAAGAAGGGCTAAGGCATTCTTACTTTTTGTGTGTAGATAAAGAGATTACTACTTGGCTTGTTTGAACAGCTGCTGGTGCCATTGCTTAAGACTTTCAAATAAGTTCTCAAGAAATAGTTCCTGAATTTTCTCTGATTCCTTTGAAGTAGACTCCATTGACTGAGGTGGCTCCAGTCATAAAGATCACATTATGTCTTTATTATAACTGAAAATTCCTTCAGACATGACAGAAATGACTCCTACTATGTGTTTAAAAAGCCCTTAGGCCTGTAAGAGCATAAGGTCATACATAGCCTCTTTACAAAACATACATGGGTGTTGGACAAGGTAAGTCTTCCTGAAACAGGCTGAGTTTCTAATGTGCTGACCTCTACTCAGTTCCCTTGCTAACCACAAATCCGTGTCCTCCTTCCTTCCCCAGGACTACATTTACCCTCTGGCTAAGGACAGGCAGTTCCTCCACTACTTCTACCGCAAATCCAAAAAGCAGCATTTTAATGTGGAACGATACAACAAGCTCAAAGACGACCTAGCAGAGGTATTTAAGTGGAGTCCTTCAATAATGACTTAGCTTCTGGCTTAAGACTTTTTCAGTAAACTCTCAGCTGACAGTAAATTAACCTCAAGGCTTGCTATCAAAACACTGTATTGCTTATCAGCCAGTTTCAGCTGTTCAGATAACCATACAATGTTTGCCTTTGACATACAAACTTCTGTAGGTCATCAGAAAGGGAGACCTTCATGAATTTCATTTAAAACAGCTAAGTCAGTTTATCAGCATGACATCTAGCTTTTGCATATTCTAATTAATGTTGCATTTGTGGCCATTTAATACATTAGCTGCATTTATTTTGGGCACAGTATGTTTGCTGCACTGCTATGGTAAACCAATCTCCTCCCTTCCTTGGAAGGAGATTGCCTTGCAAGTTCAGCATTTGACATCATAACCTTATTCCTTAGGTCAAAGATTTACAGAATATGGGTGACTGGATGGAAAAGGTGGTATGTGCACCTACGAGAAATTTGGTGGCCTTCATGAAACCGTTGTAGCAGATCTCTCACTCCTCAATTATTACTCCTCCATTCCATCTTGACAACCCTGTGTTCAATGTCTCACAAAAGAAAACGGAAAGTACCTACCCCTAATTTTAGTTCAAATCCAGTAGCTCAGGGTATAATTTCATGAGCCACATTTGACAAAACGTCAGAGTTTGATGCTTTTTCAGTGGCCTGTGAGTATGAATTTTGTAACTGCAATTTCAGGAAAATAATTCTGTAATTGTAATTTTCAGGAAAATTGGGGTGTGGGTGAGTGGGGTTGACGGGCCTGCCACTCTTTGGTCTGTCAAGAGTGGGTCTGTCAATATTCAGCATTCTCCATTTGACTGGTTTGGTTCCTTGCCTATAACCAGTGCCTTCTGAGAAAAGAAGGACGGTGCATGCGTGAAAGAGGAGAAAACAGAGGCTGCAGAAGGATGAACTCTCCCTCTCTCTTGCATTGGCAGGCAGAAGAATCCCTGAGGCGTCTGCGCCAACCTCTGCACCTGAGGCTTCCCATCCAGGAAATCAATGACAAGGAGTGACTTCAGTTTTGTGTATTTTGGAGGTGCCCTTTCAAAGCTGATACGAACATTTAGTTACTCCACAGCACCTGGGTATTTTTGACCACTAAAGTTTTAAAAGTTGCAATAAATAGCTATAAAAATTATTTGATCACTTGATGGTTTGGGTTTGTTTTGCTTGTTTGGTTTTTTTTTAAACCCTATGAAGAGACTGCTGACACGAAGTTCTTCAAAATATTTGTCAAGTCTCATTAGCACAGTGGAGGCATTCTTACTGCTGGTAAAATGACAGAACAAACAAGGATAGCCATTTTAGTACTATATACTATAACACAACCGTAGCTCACGGGATAAATAACTTCTGCATGGAGTAGTAAGGATTCTTTTTCTGCAATTACTGTTTCCTTTTCCCTAGCTTGTGCATTGACTCTGTGTAACACCACAGGTGAAGTTTAGATCAGCATGACAATCAAGCTTTCTTAGTAAATAGTGCTGGAAATGTAAGGTATCTCAAACTTGCTATAAAATCATTTATGTTTCACTGTTACATTTTATTGGAAGAATTTATCAAAACATTCAAACATACATGATTTATACAAAGTTTAAAAGAAGGTATAGCAAGATACAACATTTATGACTCAGAACATAGTATATGGAAAGACTTAACTAAAGCAGAGCCAGTAAACCGGTTATTTTATCCCCAGGAAATTGGATTAAGACACTTTGCTCAGTTCGAGTTCTCTGTTGTCCCTCAGAGGAACAATCAATAATGTAAAAAAAACAACAACAACAACCAAAGAAAAGAAGTATCTGCTTCAAGTCAGCACCACTGCACTTACTGATGCTGCAGCAGTAACAATCCTGTGGTGACCATGCACCGACACTTTTATGTACACAATGACAGAGGTATGGCTGATCTCCAGGGCCAAGAAGAGGCCTGATCCAACTCCAAGGCCTGAAGTATGAAGGTTTGCACCTGTTATATTTTGTAGAGCTGCCTAGACATGTCCAGCAGCTTTAGCTTTAGAGATACGGACAAGGCAAGCTCACCCTGAGCAAGCTGCACATGGTCTCATCTCACTACTGCTGTTTTTCTCCTGAGGATGCAAAGCACCAGCAAGCTGTAATTGTGTCCCAAACATAAATGATAATCAAGCAAAAGAAAGCCCTTTATTAATCAACCCTATTTGATTAATCCTATATCAATGCTACAATTGTACTCAAGGAATTAAGTTCCTTTTTAGTGTTGCAAGAAAATTAAAAAAAGTCTAAAAAGCCCAATAAAGCTAAAACAATTGCAAGGTGGATACTGCTGCCAACAAATTTAAAAAGATGCCGTACAAACATACTCCCTGTAAACTGTGCTCTTGGAGCAAGACAAGTTAATCTAATGGAACATTAGAAATGTTTTGGAAATAGTAAAATTTGCCATAGTTAGATGGCAATTGAGCAAAAAGCTTTTAAGAAAAAAGTCGTCTGGAGCATCAATTTCAATAAAATCTGAGCACCTTCTAATAGTTTGGCACCAGCCAACTTTTCCCAAATTCCCTGAGATGAATTCCCTGGTGTAATTCTAGCTTTTAAATTGCTTTAAGATTCTAGAAACTATTAGGTATACAAACTGTAATGTTTGATCCCAGTGATTTTGCAGACAATCTTGTAGAGTATTAAGTGTCTTCACCTAAGATGGTGTTATTTACTTCTGCAGCAATAGTAATGGTCATCATTGCTAAATAATCTACTTAGATTTTGGATGAAAATACAATTTTTTAGTTAACATTGAGGCAAAACAAGGAATCTGCTTTTTCCCTATAGCATTACGGTCTCTGCA
This sequence comes from Melanocharis versteri, assembly GCA_013397845.1. Taxonomy (NCBI): domain Eukaryota; kingdom Metazoa; phylum Chordata; class Aves; order Passeriformes; family Melanocharitidae; genus Melanocharis; species Melanocharis versteri. Next base: position 2,845,626 of record VZTG01009228.1, on the reverse strand, counting down.
CATGTCCACTCTGCGATACGATACTTTCCTGTTAACAACAGTAAGAAGTTCTGTGAACTCCAAGGAAGATCCATGCTTCCTAAGGGTCTCACACAAATCTTGGATGTACCAGGAGCCATTCACAGTTTCGCGATGAGAATAGTAGCCTAGTGTAGAACAAGAACATAAAATTACATCCAAATGTAAGCAGTGATACCTCTATGAGAGTCACTGTTTGCTAGCTACCACCTATAAGGAATTACTAATGGGTGTATCTTACTTTGCCAATTACGTATTTTCACTGCAAATTGTACATGGGAAATGGCTTTGATACCACTTGTAGTGCTCAGCTAAGAGGAACGTGATTCAGGGGTTGGTAGCTGACAGGACTGCATCTCCATTTTGTTACAGAGCAGATGGGACTGAGGACAACATACATGGGGGGCACTGGAGAGAACAGCCATGTAGTGCAGGGAAATTTATAAGCCACCAAAATCCTGGAAAAAAGAGGGATGCTTGCTGTCTGGAGGCAGCTCAGCAGCAAGACTGATGAGAATGCTTTTGTTTGGCAAATTTAATGCACCTTGGTAATTTACTTTCAGTTTTTCTTAAGCACATAAGATTCTTTCCCAGACAAGTTTCTACTTAATAGACACGTAAATCAGATGACCTGGAACTGTTCTCATTTGTTTGACTGCAAAATGAAGAAGTGTTCAGGGTCGTTACACTGAAGTGTCAGACACTGGATGTAAAATATTAGAACTTACCTTGCGCCACAGAGTAGCACATGATAAAGTCTGCACCAGCAGGCAGAGTATAGACACCAGCTGCATCCACTTCTGTCTCATTGACAAGGGATTCACTGCTGCTGTCTGTTGAATCGTGAGCAATGACTGGATCATCATGCTGATCACCTCGACAGGCCTGTTGGTGAGAAGTGTTGTCATGCTTGCACCCCAGCTGAGCTCACTGTTACTATGATCCTTCTGACACTAACCCGAGGCACTTCTGTTCAGCTAGGTGTGCCACATTACCATGACTCTGCCTTCAGAAAGACCCATTTACTTCTCTGTCACTTAAAATGTTGGGGACAAAGTCCATTGAAAGCTCAAAGACGATCTCAGAATCACTAAGACTGGAAGAGATCTCTTGAGATCATCTAGTCCAACCCCCTGACTCAAGCAGTCATAGCTACAGCAGGTTGTCCAGGACTATGTCCTGTCAGCTTTTGAGGATCTTCATAGATGGAGACTCCATAATCTGTCTGGGTGACCTCTTCCAGTGTTTGACCTACCTCACAGTAAAAAAAAAAGTGTTTTCTTGTGTTGAGATGAATTTTTGTGTGTTTTAATTTGTTCCAGTTGCCTCTTATCCTGTCACTTGGGTACCACTGAAAAGAGCCTGTCTCCCTCTTACTCCCTCCCACCAGGTGTTTAGAACATTGCTAAGATTCCCCTGAGCCATCTCCTCCAAGCTGAACAGTCCAGCTCTCAGCCTCTCCTCATATCAAACATGCTCCAGAGTCCCTTAATCATCTTTGTGGCTCTTTGCAGGACTCACTCCAGTAAGTCCGTATTTTTCTTGAACTGGGGAACTCAGAACTGGACACAATACTTCAGATGCAGCCTCACCAGTGCTGAGTAGAAAGGACAAAGTGCCTCCCTTGCTGGCAAGGCAGTGTTGAATTACTGTTCTGAAGCACAGCCATCATTACATGCTGTTACACTTCTGCTCTTAGTGCAGTCTCAAATGTGTTTGTTGAGGGAGGGTTTTTTGTGAGAAGTCAGTAGTGATCCCAGTACTGTCAGAGATGCAGAAAGGCTACACATGGAGAATAAGAAAGGTGAGAACACACTCAAAAGATACAAAGGAGAATTACTTCAGAACTACCACTAAAAAAAGAAAACGCAAAGAATCTTCTTTATGGTGATAAAGTTTCATCTTAATGTTTCTTATTTCCAGAGTTAAATGCTATGCCAATTGTGCTGGAAAAGAACTCAGCTGATGAACTAAGTTACTAGCTTTTTGATGAGTATATATTATAAATGTTTCCAAGTATTACTTAGAACTTAAAATTGAAAGTATTTTTTCTATCTTTGGCGCCAGGTTAAAAAAAAAAAAGTCTGAGTGAGTCCTAATGAAAGGTGAATTAAAAACATGCTGCTTCTTGCAGCAACCCTGTGCCCTAAGGAAGCTTTCATTTGGAAAAAAAAAGTAATACTGACAATTACTCTGTAAACTACTACAATTTCAATCTGCTGAAGGCCAGGTTCATATATGAGTTTGCTAATTGTAATCTGGATAAAGATGGGATAAAACCCTGCATGACCTGGTTTGACCCCATGATTCTGCTTTGAACAGAAGGCTGGACCAGAGGCCTCCTGAGGTACCTCCCAACTTGCATTCTCCTGTGAACCAAGGAAAGAAACAGGAGGTCATATGGTCTTTATCTGACCACTTAGCACAAACAGTATTCCTGAGACAATAAAGCCTTAATTTGATTCTTTAGATTCTACAGAGGTGCCAAGTATAGGTCATAGACAAAAAACCAACCAACAACAACAAAAGGAAATCACTACCACCACAAAGACCAACCAAACAAAAAGTCCCACAAAAAAAGAAAACAAAAAACCCAACTTCACTGAAGATCAGGTGAAGGGACTTGCCTGGAAGGAAGCAATGAAAATACAGAGATTTGACAGCTTAGCATCTTAGCCGAGGGCTGTGAAGTGTGAGCAATAGGAACTGAGCTGAGGCTGCACAGAACTTTCTCAAAAAATCCCTGGTACTGCCTTCTCTGCTATTAAGTACACACTGACAGTCGATCTGACATGGACTTAATATGTGTTTCTTTTCGTAAAATTACTTATTAAATACAGCTAGAATAATAATATTAACACTAGTATACACTAGGGTTTTTAAGAAAAACAGAAGAATCCTTGTCTTAAATGCCTTGTGGAAAGACTGCATCAGGAAAACTGACACTTGTATTGTAGGAAGACATAGTCAGTGTTGACTCCACTGAATTCAGAAACAGACATCTTACCTGAATGATAAATATCTTCGGTTTTCCTACCAAACTCTGGCACTTGTCTCCTCTGAACATGTCTGTGATTGTCTGAATTTTGATTTTGTCATCATATGCATAAATGTGATCATCCTCACCGTGACTCAGGAACACACACACAAAGCAGTCAGCATTACTGTGGTCATCCATAGAGGCTGAAATAGTCAAGTGGTGTTTAAATGACGAAACAGTCACATTGAGGTCTAAAAAACATTGTACATTTGTATCATATAATTTAATCCCCAATCAGTCCTTTTTCAAATGGATGCTGTTTTCAGATAGAGCCGTACTGTAGGGATTTCGAGGTGCATTGATTCAAGCTGGCTGAAGGGCCACTAACCATAAAAAGAAAAATGCCATTATCTTCTCCCAGCTGCATGTACCTTCCTTCAGCTTTTAGTGAATTAATTAGTTCTCTCCACAGAAGCTTCACTTATATTGCAATAAAATAGTATTCAGTCTAACCTGTAAGTCCTTCTAATGTTAAATTCCTTGTCCATAAAAATTTATTTTAAGTTAGATGAACAGAGAGATTGGAAGATATCTGGGAAGTCTGCTGCAATAATTTAGACATAACCAATATATAGTCTCTTACCTTCACGAATTTTCTGCAGCACACCATCTGCTCTCAGATCATCAAAAAGTCTGACTTCAAACCCAAGGTCTGTCAAGCTATTGTTAGAACAGATCAGTATTAGTAAAAATCTTCCTCAAATTATATATCAATTGCTACCAACAGTTTATTTCCCCTGTGGGAGAATTAATACTCTTACGCATTACTTATGAACAAAACTACTAAAGTCGATTTTGAATTCAAACTGGTGTCAAGTACAGGTCTGACACCTAAAGCTTCTTCCAAGAGTTTGTCCGAAGAAAGCTCTGACTTACTGAAATCATAGGACTTGTGCCAGCAGTTTCTGTGACCTAAAAAATTGTGCCTTGAAGCTTTTTAACTACGGCTTTCTTCACCCAAGTTGCATAGGTGCTACATCTGCAAAATCTTCTGGTCTCTACTTAAACACAAGATTTAGGTAACTTCTTAATTTGACCGCGATTTCTAAAGTGTAGATTTTTTTAAGGGCTAGTGGAGCAACCAAGTTTCTTACCTGCGTTGCAGACTGTTTCTGTCTGCCATAGTCCCACGTCTGTCTGGCAGCATTAACCGCCAAAAAAAGTGCTCATGATTGAAGATTAATGCAACTCCTCTTCTTTGATGGTTCATTTTGTATTCCACTGCAGGATCAAGTGATTGTCTACTGCCACAGATGGAAAACATTCTTGGTAAATGAGGCTGTTTCATTAGTTAAGGCACATAATGGTGCATTTCAGACATGGCTCCAACTCCCATGTTATGTGTTTAGCTAAATATTAACATAATTGGATAGTACACATGTACTTATTTGGAATTGTAGCTGTCTGTGATTTGCTTCAAGTTCTTCTAAGTAAATCAAGTGCTGCATCACAATCAATAGATTATAAACTGGGGATGAGGTGCTAAATGTAGTGTATCTTGCAAAAGGAGAACAAATGTTTATTATTTACCCTAATGAAATGAAAGCTATGAAAGTGCAACTGTTCATCTAAGTTTTTAGCAACCAGCCTACAAAATCCTAAAGCTGAGGTTTTCTTAAGGACAGAATAAATGACCTACCCAGCTTGTAAGTAGAGGACTTTATCATGGCAGCAAACACATGGAATACCTGTGTGTTTGGAAGTAGCATTCTGCAATTCTATTGGTTTATGAGGAAAATACAACATAGGAGTGTGTGACAGCACACTCTGGACTTGGCTGTGCACCCACAGTCATGCCAGCATTTGGATCCAAAAGATCCTAAGTGTTGACATGGCTGTAATTGGAAAGACAAAACAGACAATCTTTCTGCTTTTGTAGTTATCGGTGCAGAAAACAGGAAGTAAAACACTTCTGGCAACAGCGCTGGCAATAGACAAGTCCAAAATTACAGGTACACAGAATGACAGTCCAGGTCTTTCTACCCTAGGACTGGCTCTGGTCAGAGTTGTCATTTTTGCCATGTTAATGTCTTCTTTCACGCTATGGAATATTCAGGTTTGGTGCAATTACTGGAGAAAGTTGCTTAGACTATTTGCCTGCAGATGTTCAAGATCAGAGTTTCATTGCCAAATGCTTTTGTTTCACAACAAAATTAACATCGTTACCCGTAGATTATCTCTGCTTCTCCACTTTGTTATGAGAATCCCCTTAATGAAACATAATTTTGTAACATCTACATAAGAATTCAGACGGAGAACAGGAATTTAGGATGACTGGTCAAAGTCGGGGAGGTTCTACAATGTTGGCTGGATAACCAATAAGAGAAGGTGGGTGCTTTATCACATTCTTCCCAATTTGAGTACCAAACATGATAAAATGCAAAGATTATAAATTTTAGCCTTGTAATCATGAACAATACTTCACCTTAACCAGTACCAGAATTTTTTCAGGTTTTGGCAATTTCTCTTCCTTAGGATTTGGCTAGGTGCATGGCTAGTAGGGATTTTGGACAGTTAGGTCCCTGGATCCTGTGAATCACCATTAAAGCATTATTCCCTAAATAGTTCTTTCTCTACTCAGCTGTATGGATGAGGCAAATAAAGTTATCAGGTAGGTGGTTTACTGTTTTCAGGGCTTTCATGGAATCACTATTCTGTGGTCCATTTCCCTTCCTTCCAGAGAAATATATTCCTGTGCTACAATCTACCACTTAGTCTGTCCAGTGGCTCCTTAGATTGTCATGGTCTCTGCACATTGCCTAAAATAAAAAGGGAACACTCCTCACAGTCCTTCCCACGTGCCTTCATGATAAAGGTGCTTCTGCATCTGGTGTAGCTAAAACTAGAAGCATGTTTTGTAAGTAAGTGGAGTTGAATTAAATAATTCTGTCAAATTCTTAACAAAAATCAGAAAACCCTACACTGACCTCAATCCCTTGGGAGATCTCTGTCACTGCCACCAGAACTTTACCTTATAGTGAATGCATCTACTTCTGTGATGTTCTCATTTCCATCTGTTAAAAAGAAATCAAAGTTATTTAGCCACAAAATCATTCATTAAAAATAAACAAAACTTATGCATTCAGCCTTAAAGCTTAGCTGTTAATGTGAACCAAAAGCTCATTCACACTTCAGGTAAGTAGGCATGCAGTTAAACAGCCTCATCAGCATTTGTCTGCACCCACAGCTTCTGGATGGTGTTCTGGAAGTTCTGACTCCAACAGTCTGCATTTTACGTGGTCAAGACATGCACATTTTCTATGTGTCTGTACCTATATAAACACATTCAGAGATTATGATTTTATATAACTAGCTTGCTGTATATTTTCACAGAGACTCTAACTCAATAGTTACAATTTTACATAACTTAAAAATACACTGGTGTTTCTTTTCTTTCAGTAATGCTGCTAATACAAAGCTGAGCATCCTTGTTGAGGTTGGATGCAGCACATGAGTCACAGTAGACAGTGTAACAGCTATTGACAACTGGGAAGATGCAAGATTTAAACCTTTTCTTCTGCTGAACTATACGGACATTAAGTACCTCCAGTACAGAATGGACGTAAAAGTGACAATGTGGGAACAACAAGGAACATGCTCATCTTGGGACTGTGCAGAACTACAGACTTGCAGATGGTTAGGCCAAAACACTTGTTCCTCTCACTTAAGCATCTCAGTGGGCAATTAAATCACTACTACTACTGGTAGAGACTAACTACCACATTAGGAGAACTGTATACGACACTGTACCTGTGGTGGGTAATGTAGGTCTGCTATCCAGCTGGACATGGCCTGCAATTACAGGAGAAGAGTCACATGTACGTGTATTTTACAAACTACTTTGCACATACGATACTAGCTTTTCACATCTGTGTTTCAAATGTTATTAATGCCTTTTGCAAAACGAACATAGCTACGTACTGATAGAGGAAAAAAAGTTCTTGCAATCCACTCCCCCCCAAAACAGATCATAAAATTTTATAGTCATCAAACTTTAAGATAGAAAATGTAGACACAGGAAGAACAGAAATCTTGCGCTACAGGAAACTAGGAAAAGATGGTTTTCCTGCTAATTTAATCTTGTTTAGTCACTTCCTAGTTCCTTAGCTTTTCATTGCCACTCTCATATCGCAGCTTCATTCAGGTAAACACTATCTGAATTATCATGCTTTATGAAAAGTTTTCTGTTTGTCCTACACAGGCACAGGCTTGTTTTAAAATCTGATTGAGACCAACGGGACGACTTGTCTTTAATTTCGTGAAGACGGATTGCTTCAAAGGAATCAAAAATCAGGTATGCACTAGGTTACAATGGAATCTCACAGATTCTTTCCCTGGATGCGTTTCCGTTTCAACAGGTCAACCGTCGGGACCAAAGGGCAAAGCACTTAACCGAACGGCACACAAAGGAAGTCCCTTTAAGCCTAGCTGCGCCTCCGGGAACCCAACTCAGTTTTGCTGCCCGGACTTCTCCTGCCCTCCTGTTACACGCCGGGGACATTCCCCGCTTCCCTGTCCCGCGGCCGTGCCGAGGGGCCGGAGCAGCTTTCCCCCGGGCCAGGTGCGCTGGATTCACGTGCAAAGCCATTTCCTCGTTGGCCGCCGCCGTCCTTCGCCTCGCACCTTCCCCGTTCCCTTCCTCCTCCGGAGGCGAGGAAGGACAGAAGCAAAGGTCCCGCTGCCCTTCAGCGCCGGCAGCGCCCTCCGGGCAGCGCTCCCACTCCGGGGGAAGCTCGGGCGCTTCGGGTGGCCCCCCTTCTCCCCCCTCTCCGCCCCACTGCCCCGGCCCCTCGNCGTCCCCTCCGCGTCCCCTCCGCACACGCACCCGCACACGCACCCGCACCCGCCGGCGGCCGCCGCTCCGAGCCCGACATCGCCGCGGACCGAGACAAACCCAACCGAGCCGAGCCACGCCGAGCCGAGCCTTCCCTGCTTTTCCTCTCCTGAGCCTTCCCCGCTCTTCCTCTCCCGTGCCTTCCGGGGGTCGGCCCGCCTCCTCAGCCCGGGGGCGGGCACTTGCCGCCCTTTGCTGCCGCGGCGGCCGCCTCCGCCAGGAACGGGCCGAGGGACGGAGCCGGGAAAGCCCAAGGATGGCGCGTTACAGCGCGCCGTGTGTTATCTGTGCTCCCGTGGGGGTACTTCAGCGACCGTGGTCGAATAACCGCACCGTCTTGTACAAAACCATCGTCCTGAAATACGGTGAGAGCCTCCCGTATTCACTTAGTTGAAATTTTTTCAAAACTGCCCTCCAGTTCCCGTTACAGGCGCATACTCTTCCCTTTACTGTTCCTCAAAATGCGTTTTCATTCGGGCACCCACACACAACCCTTGAGAGGTTTGGATGTGTGGATCATTCTGCAGCTTTGCTCTATTCTCGCATCAGTTCTCTTTGATGATTTCAGAACTGTGAGGCGAGTGACAAGGTGTTGGAGAGAGTGCCCAGGTATCTTAACGAGTGCTGATATTCCCAGCCGGGAATTATGCGGCACTTACGGGTCACTGATCAATTGCAAAACAAACAGGTTTCTAAACCAAAGCCAATGACAAAACCCCGTTCTTCTGTATAAGAGTTTTACAGATTGTACCCTAGAGGGATCCGAGTTTTCTACCCAGCCTCCTTTTAGGGAGATAAACTCAGATATGAACGTGCACTTAAATAGAGTGCTGCTACAAGCACAAAAAGAAGCGGATTTAGAGTGGAATTACAGGCATTTTTATCCAGTCTGGGTTTACGCGGGCTTCTTGCATGGGTAAAGATTTTAGACAAGATGTCTCCCTGTGGTTAAAGGAGCCATGGGTATTTTTAATTACCATTGCTTGTTTTTCTCTTGTTTGGACTTGTTACCCTCAGACTGCCAGTAGGCAGCTGGATCAAGATAAAACTTTGTTTCAATTGGCCTTGTGCATACTTCAGTTAGAACGTGACACTATCACAAGTTTTGCATCTTATACTGGGTAACATTTAGACTCGTAGATTCATTTTTTTTGCAACTGCAAACCCCAGCTCTCCCAGCTCACGCTAGAGCTGCCCCTGAACCCACTGGCAGCAAGACTCCCGTGTGAAGCAGCAGCTGCAGAACCAAAATCGAGGACTCTGCAGCAGCAGTTTGACCTCGTATCAGCCGTGTTCCTCAGTCCAGCAGTTCGCTTAGATCCTCGTAAGACGGACATTTCTTCTGCTTCGTTTTGCTGCAGGCTAAGAGCAGACTCAGGCACTGTGTTCAGATGAGTCACGGGTAACTCGATCGCAGTGCGTGCAGCCTCAGGTAGCGTTGGGCTGGTGTGCGTTTCCAGCTCATTGTAATACGGGAAAGTTTTATTGTGAGACATGCCTGCATGTTTAGAAACACTTTCAGATTGTTGCAGCCGCTCCCCAGTAGGTGGGTATTTTTTGGAAAAAGCCTTACGGATGGATCAGAACTGCAGTCTGAAGAAGGAAGTTTGATTGTGGACGCACTGCTGTACGGTATTACTGACAACACAAAAACATGCAGTATTGAGTTAAATGAGCCGCTGTATATAGTATTGTTATGCTGTAATATATATATGTAATATATATATATACGTAAAACCCCCACATATAAGTTCTGAAATGGAATGCTTAATCCTGGGGGTGATAGCTAGCCTTCATTTTAGGGCCACGATATGCAAAATGCATTTTGTATAACTTACTCTAATCAAAGATTTCTGCTACAGAAAAGGCTTGTGCAAAGTAAAGACTCCCTGGAAGAAGTGAAATGCCTCCTGCGGTTTGCAAGCAGAGCTATCAAAGTGCTATCCAGCAATATCAAAGCTCTTTTAAGTGTTTTGCGTGGTTTGAAAGTGTTGGAGTCCAAAGTGCAGGGAGTGTTTCTCTTCCTGTTTTAGGGGGTTCTACCCCTCTGGACAACCCCGTCTTTGATCCATGGAGAAAATTGCCTACCCTCTGGGAAGAAGCAGAATCTACACTGGTGTGAATTAGGTAATAGAACATTATATAAGATTGTCACAGGGTGAAAATTTAGAGGTGTTTGGTTTGTTAATATAGTGAATAGATAAGAAGCAAAACCTCCAAAATGGAGGATTGTTGTTGTTTTCTATGCCTTCTCCTTTCTTCTTTCTTTACTCCATGTTTGCGGCAAAAGTGGATTGAGAAGATTGGGTGAAAAATGCCACAGTTCCTTTCATGTGACAGAAAGACTTATTGAACATTGGTAGAAAAGTAAAAATATCTTTCGTTTCTGGCTTTCATTGGGTAATTTACCTTTAAAAGAACGGTGTTATCTGGATAACTTGGCTTTTCCTTCGTGTTTCCTAAGGGGAGTCACACTGTGGCTCAGTCCTTTTTTGATAAGACTTAATAAACAACTGTCTGAGAGCAAAAGCGTGGAAATGTCCCATTCGTCTGCAGAGCCCAGGCGAGGGCTCGGGGAGTTCTCCCCTATCAGGGGAGGCAAAATTAAGGCACGGTAAAGTGTCAGAAAGAAACTCTGGGAGGCTTTCATGGTATAATTACAGGTCAGTACAGGAGGGAACAAAACCCAGCTCTTTCCAACAATGAAAATTTTCTGTGTTGTTGTGGTTTAACCCCAGCCAGTGACTAAGTATGTGTGTACACACACACACACACGGGATGGGGAGAATCAGGAAAAGTGAAAGTCATGGGTTTAGGTAAGAACACTTTAGTAACTGAAATAAAGTAAACAAAAATAATAATAAAAATGAGAAGGATGAAGAGAGAGATGAATAAACTCCAAGACAGACAAGTGACACACAGTAGAGTTGCTCACAACCCCCTCTCCAGTCCCCAAGCAGTGGCTGATACCTCCCAGCTGATCAGTATATAAACTCCCCCCTACTTATATACTGTGCATGATGCTCTATGGTGTGAAATATTCCTTTGGGCCATTTGGGTCAGCTGTCCTGGCCATGCTTCCTTCCAGCTTCTTGTGCACCTCCTCACTGGCAGAGTACGGGAACCTGAGAAGTCCCGGATTTAAGGTAAGCGCTGCTCAGCAACAACTAAATCATCAGTGTGTTACCAACATTATTCTCATACTACATCCAAAACACAGCACTGCCATCAGCTACTAGGAAGAAAATTAACTCTGTCCCATCCAAACCCAGGATATGCATTCATTTAAGCACCTAGTTTAAGCCCATCTGTACCCCACTCAACAAGCCATCTAGCTGAATTATAGTGGTTTGGACTCACTGTGGTACTTTTGTCATTTTAAACAAACAACGCCATTACCATTACCGTTCCCTGCTTTAATGTTAAAAAGATTTTTAGGGTTACAGCCATGGAATTCCAGGGTAATTCGGAATTGTTTCGATTCTATGGTAGAAAATAAACGTCACTAAATATAAGGAAACTACAAGTTCATCTAGCAAAGTTTCATAAAACTCTACAGTAATACTTCTCTTGTGGTGCTATTTCATACCCACAAATAAGAAAATAAACCTTGAGGCATGACCCAAGAACTTTAGCAGAAACTTTTTGTTTATGAAGCCCTTACATTCACTGTCACAGTAAGCTCCAGTGACCAAACCAAAAACACAACTGGTAAAGATAAAACACACAAAATTATATCACATTATAGTCCATGAGTCCAATGAATTTTATGCATTTAGTTTCTATTACCTGTTCACAGATACAATATTTTAATTTTCATTGCTCTCCTGTGGATATCTAAAGCAGAATTGCTTTTTAACAAAAGCAAATAACTATCTTTTTAACAGAGGACCTAATGCAGAAGTTAATTAAGGACTGACACCTGTAGATAAGCCACAAAAGCTGAGTACAGAGAGCAAACCCCAAATAATTCAGACATCAGGTGACTTTAGCAGGAGAAGTCAGAGAGGGAACAGGTGACAGAAGTACAGGCTCATATATCCATCAGCCTCACAGAGGGTATCTTAAATAAAAAAGTTTGTTGGACATACTGATCTTAACTGTGGAACTTGCTTTTAGTTTTCATCAGAACAGACTAAATGAAAGCAAAGATGAATACAGTAGCCAAGTTGTGCCACAACAGAAATATAAATCAACATATCTGGACATCTATCCTTTCTGTGCATACAATACACAACACAAAATGTTTTATTAAAAAACAGACATTTGATGAATTTTTTAAAAATAACATAGAAAGTACATTTCACCATTTTGTCAAATCAAAAGTATATCCTTAGGCTGCAAACTGTTCATTTGACTGGACAACCCTTAAAAGGATCAACATATTTGATCTGAAAAGTGCTGCAAAAGTAAGGCATCAATATAGAATCAGGTAGAAACATGTAGTGCATGTACACGGGCTTGGGGTATTTTCCTTGTTTTTTAACAACAAACCTGCAGGACCACATACATCAGAGAGAACTGAAGGCAACTGCAGCAGACACACACAAGTACAGGCTATGCAAGATGTCTCATACTGGTACACACAACACACTCTTTCCTGTTGAACCCATCAGATGCTTCCACTGCTAGTAAACCTAAAATTTGACCTGTATTAAAAATCACCTGAGAATTCAATATAATTCTTCAGTGCCTCTGATGTCCCCACTATGGAGTTTTCCTGGGAACACTAAAACGGCACCAGTGTTTTACAACAGCACGCCCTAGGTGCACATACACCAAAGGAAAGAAATTTCAGTCCCCAAGCTTCTGGCATAAAATCGAGAGAAGGACGACTTGTTTCTTTTTTACATGAATAAGAATATCGTAGTGATCTTCAAATCAGCAAATTCATGTCAGTGTTTAATATATTACTGAAAAGCGTAAAGGTTTGTAACCAAAGCCTTGCTTCATTTCAGCTGAATCTTCGGCTTTATTCTGCACCGTGAGAGATCTCAGTGTCTTCTTTCAGAGATCTGTCTTGCCCTCGTAACGACACATACAAGCAGCTCTCTGGCTATCCAGGTACGGTTTGCATCCTAAATGTATCACTGCATCAAACAGCAGCTGAACAGTTGATTCACAAGCTGCAAGCAAAGAAGAGTTCAGTTAAAAGTACTCTTTCAGTGGAATACAAAACTGAGAAAACTCTGGCAAACTGACAATGACTCTAAGAAAGAAGCCATCTTCTCTGGGCATAGCAAATAGATTGTCAAATGAATGACTGAACCAACACAGAGTCATTTAAGTTTTGAGTAAATATTTTTTATATGCCAAATAAAATGCAAATTCATTGCATGTGGAATGTTATCTCTGTTAAAAACATACTGAGTCTTGGAAAGATGAAAGAGCTGGTTTACCTCCTCACTCTTTGCATCCCAGTTTATGCAGAGGTTGCCATCTTTAACATCAGCTCAACAGAACTGAACAAATATTCACCAGTTCCGACCCTAAAGACTAACATGATTTATTTACAGTTAAATAAATTTGAGAAGTTCAAACCCAGGTCTGTTCTAAAAACTTACTGCTCTCAGTGGGAGTATTTACTGTGAAAGTGACATTATCCAAGTTAAAAAGTGGTTATGTCATATATCCATCAGATGCAGGCCAACGACCAGAAGGAATATCATATGGCCTGTTACTAAGAAACCTAACATTTATTCACAAGGGGACAGCATTAACTACTTCCACCATGACACTGTATTATTTTAATACCTTATTTTCATAACAGGAAAAGATTCTGTATTTTCCTACAGTTTACCAGTAATCATACATAGAGGTTTAGAAATCACCCAGCAGAACAGTCATGTTACAGCTATGTTACAGTAAATGCAAGAATTATACATGCATTCTGATCAAGCTGTATTCCCATATTCATACTCCCAAATGTGGGCAGCATTATTTTTCCCCTAAAGTTAAAATTAACCTTAACGCAAAGTTAGTTTTAACCCTGATCGTTTTCCTATGCTGTGTCACTGCTCTGCTGTACAAGCATCTGGAGCTGCACAGCAGAGGGACAGAACAAAGCATCTTTCATCAGCATATGAAAATGTGGCCTTGCTGCACTGCACAAAGATTCTTTGCCAAGTTAAGCTCGGGTTAAACTTGAAAAAAAATAAAGGCTTTTTCACACTTACCCTGGACACTCTCTGAGATTCCAAGCGTTTTCTGCACATCTCTGCAAATTTTTGAGAGGCAGGTCTGAAACTGCTCATCACAATCATTTTTTTTATTGCCACAAGTATCATAGCATCTGTCGTGGTGATTGCAGCACCTTGTCATTGAAGGGATACCAATGTCAAACTGTGAAGAAAATACACACACTCCATTGGTATACCAGTACAAGAAAAATATAGCCTATGGACAGACTGTAACAGTTAAAAATTAAAACTAACGTGATGGGTTGAGATAAAGACAGTTTAAGAGATGAATAAAAGAAGACAAAAATGTCCCAAAATAAGCAGTGCAAAAAGCATTCACCACATTTCAGTGCAGAGGGGATGCCAAGCTGGTGTCTGAGCAACAGCCACCTGGAAGTCATACATAGCTCTACCACCACTCCCTCTCCACCCTCTCCCCACTGCTCCAGTTTTTACTGCTGAGCACCACTGTGTAGTATGGAATATCCCTCTGTTCACTGTGGGTCTGCTAACTCGTATTTTCTTTCTAGCGTTAAGGAAAAAGGGTTTCGTCAGTAAGGGCAGCAAGAGTCAAACCCTCCCCTCTCACACGGCTACAGCTGCGGTTATTCAACGCTTTCAAGACTGTGCAAACAAAACACTAAACCAAACATTCAAAACCCATGAAATTAATCGTCAACATTACATTTTACACTTGCAATATTTGAAGATGCTTATGCTGTGTTCGTTTACAACACCAACATTTCCCACATGTTGTTACCAGAGCACGTGTTGGGAGCTGATAAGAACAGGGACCTTGTATTTGGAGGCTGTCTCAGAAGGAGGGATGGAAAAAATCATCTGCATTGAGGAAAGCTGAGGTATGAAAGACATGCAAAGAAGCCCCAAAATGGAAATGCTTACCTGGACTCCAAAGAGGGGGGATCCACAGCCATTTGGTGGTGATGGTTTATATCCATAGCGAGGAACGGGCCTTGATCCTGAAAAAAGGTAATTTATCATGTTTCAAATAGGTTTTTTTGCACAGGATTTCAGTGGTTTTAAAACTCACCACAGACATTTGTTTGGCTCAAAACAGTATCAGTTATATTTTCAGCTTAAACAGATATTCAGACACCTGCATATCAACAATTCTTTCCAAATTACAATTTAGGGGTACTAAGCAATTTTTTTTAGAAAGGGGGACAAGATACCTGAGCAAGTGTCAATGTTTGCTTCCCGAGGTTAAAAAAAAAATTACTAAAATCGATGTGTTGGTTAAGTATGCAATATATAGGAGTATATTAAGAGTACTTTAGTGAAAGTTCATTAATGCTTTTATGTTTTACATGCAATCAACATATAACATAGTTCTCTGATGTTTTTATCTTAACTGGGATGAAACATTTTTATTTCTACAGCTGTAACATTAATAGAATTTAAATTAGTAGAGACTGCTAAACTCACATCTCCCTGAACACCCGCTAGTGCAGCAAACCAAGGAATTCTGCATCCCAAGTTAAGGAAGACTGTGGAAGTAATTTGAAAAATGACTCTCCAGTTCATTTCAGTATTGGAAACAATCGGAGGCCACAGTTAAAATTAATGGAGAAGAAAAAAAACAGATTTAAAAGATGCATATTCTAGTACAGAGTGTAAATGTCACAGTGTCCTGGTCACGCTTGTGGAGCCAGGCAGGGTGTCACCACCAGACTCATTTCCTGACTTAACAAATAATCCAACACAGTAAGCTGGGGGTGACACGACTCCACCACGACAGGCTATGCGAACCTCCCATTTTGGAGTGCTGTTGAAGCGCGGGTGAAAAGCCTGGAAAGAAATGCCCCTTCTGGAACATTGCCTGCCCGGGATGGGCATGGCAGGGGAGGTGATCACAGAATAGGTCAAGTTGGAAGGCACCACAGTGAGTCATCTGGTCCAAACGCCCTGCTCAAGCAGAGTCATCCTAATAATAATAGTCTAATACTATAATAATAATGATGATGATAATAATAACCGCCGTCATCTACCAGGTCATGCCAACTTGAGCTGCCTCAATTACCGTTCAGGTAAATCAGGCAGCTGAAACGCAGGGAAGAAGCCCAGATGTCCTCTGCTGGTAGCAGCAGGATTCACGAACAGCAGGATGCATTCCTTCCACTGGCAAACGCGGCTGCCATCAAAACCTGTTATTCAAGCGTGACTTTGAAACACCATATTCCATAGCCCAGATTCAAGTTTTTCTGTCCCAAACCGAAATGGTCAGGAGTAAAACACTAGCCGGGAGGGAGTAAATCTTCCCACTCCGGGGTTTTTCCCCTGTACACATCAGCTACATATTTGACAGCAACAAGCCTTTCTCCAAGGCAAACGTCCTGGAGACGTTCAAAAGGAGCTATTTAAAAGTCACGCCAGGAGAACCGCTCACGGGTACACATGCTCCGTACACGTCACACACGTATTTAAACACACACTGGGGAACAGGAGCTCGCTCGCCGAGGTTCACACACGTATTTAGAGACGGGCACGCCGGTCCGAGCTCGCCAGCGAGGTTCGCCCCGGCAGCGGCGCCGGGCCGCGGCGGGAGCGCAGCCCCGGGACAAGGGTCGCGCCGCCAGCCCCGCTCACCGTCGCTGCACTTGTACAGGCAGAGCCCATCCTCGCCGCCCAGCAGGTCGAGGGCCGCGTTCAGGTACACGTCGATCTTGTGCACGCCATTGCGGATCGTCTTCAGCGTCATGCGCCAGTCCGGGCTCTGCGGCGCCTCCTGGCCCCGCGNGCGGCAGCCCGGCGCTGGCTGAGCGCGGCCCCCGGCGGTACCGCGTTTTGGGGCGGTGTTCGGCGGCAAGGAAAGGGACCCGGTCACGCTTACGCGTGCGAGTGGTTCTCATGGCATCGTCCTCTGAAAGTGCAAGGCGAGGTTGTGAAGCGGGGCTAAATGGAAGTGTAGCTCTTAAAAGTTATAGATCCGGTCTTGATTCGTTCATGAGAAAAATCAGACCGAAATGAACTTGCTTGTTAAACATCCTCTTTGGTTTTGAGAATTTTGCGAAAAATATCTAAATGCTAGCTTCTTCACAGATGAGCTGAAGTGGAGCCACATGAAAATCGTTTTAATTTTTCTAATGAAAACTCTGATGTTGTGTGGAATCGCTCAGAAAAATAGTAATATTTGGCTTCAGGGCAAAAGTTAAGTGTAAAGAAGAATAGGAAATGGAAAGAGAACCAACAGACTTTCAGATCAGACGGAGCATAAAGACACACATTCTACTATTTTGTTGTTTTGTTTTGGTTGGTTTTTTATTATTATTATTTGCAGCCTCAGCATTTAATATGTGTAGTTAACTGAAGAAATTGGTGGGAAAAGTTCTTCACAGAAAAATTAAGTTAAACAAAAGAGGGAGCTCTTTGTACACCTGTCCAGCTTTTTCCTATTTAGGATTTCTTTGCCAAGACCCTGATTCAGCAAAATAATTTCTGTGTAGGAATATACTTAAATGCTTTCCTAAATAGCAAACCTCGTCGAGGGGGTGTTTGTGTGTGTGTGTCAAGAAAAGCAATTCATACCCTTACTTTAATTTTTTTGGTGACTGATGGTGTCTTTACACGACAAATTCATGCTGATGTGGGGTTTTTACAAGTCTGGAAAATGAAGAAAAGTCAATGAAAATGTAAAAGTATTGTCTGACTATGGTGAATTATAGAAAAAATACCACCACAACAACTGTGTTGTGGGAACATATTTATTGTGGGAACATTTATTGAACAGGATAATTAATTTACAGAAATAAAGTAAAATAGATATTTAAAGTATTTGTCATTAGAACACAGTGAAGAATGTTCTAAAGCTATTGAACATTTTCATACAACTGGCTGGAGCTATGTGAGTTTTGTGTTTAGGGTACCAATCCACAAATAAAATCCTACTGCTTCAAAAAGAATTTGTGCACACTTCTTGTGCACAGCTCTTGCTGGATGTGAAGGTGTTATGTATAGACTGATGTTTTCTCGATAATGGCAAGGAGTCTAACGAGATCTGCTACTTGGTTTTGTAGAATTGAGTCTGTGTATAAGATACTGACTTCTTATATATTTACATTGTTATATAAAATGTGTGTGTATAAATATGTATGTGCACATACAGTGTGTGATAGTGTGTAGAGTAAAACTCTACTTGGTGTTGAGAGTTTGCTGGATACCTGAAATATATATATACATACACAGAGATCTTAAGATAGTAAAGATGCTTTTGATTCAAGTTGAAGATTTAAGTTTTAAAATTCCTTTTTTGTTTGTGACCAGCTGCTGTTAAATTGATAAAACTTAGAGCTACAAAAAACTGCACCAGGCTAGATGATCAGACGATGTATATTAACTAGATACGAATTGCCTGAGTCTGTAGATGCAAAAACTGACAAGCAGATTTATTATTTGAGTAATTGTTGCATCACAACATGTCTCATGGTCATAGCCACTCTCGATTAATAGATGGTCTGAAGGCTACTTCTGCAATAAGCCTAAGGAATCAAGTGCCAAGCAAGTCATCCTCCTGAGGGCTTCTGGTGACTTAGACCTTGAGATAATGTAAGTTCTTTAAAGCAGCCTGGCTGCTGTCCTTTCTGTGAAGTTCACATATTGCCAGTGCAGTCATTTTCCAACCACTGCTTCCAGTATCAATATCTCTTTTAGCTAAATAAACAATGGCAACTGAAATGCAATGTGAAAAGTGGGAAAAAAACCCCAGATAACAAGAAAAATATATTTTAATATCTGCTTTTATTAGAGACTTTTGCTGTGGACTTGTGCCTGTAAAATTCTCTTCCCACAGGCTCTGCAAAATTGTGGTATTCATAGAGTGTTAAGAATTTTCAAAATACGTTCTTTAAAGATTTGTACTGATTGTTGCTAAGTTACATGACTGCTGATTGTGAAAAAGGACTATTTTAATGCATGGGTGATATGAAGGAAGCATTTAATTTTCCGAGTTTCAGATATTGTACCGTGAAATGAGACCCCTTGTCACATGGTGGCTGATCCAGTCATAATAGCTGGCAACCTGTGTGTACACGCCAGGGTGACCAGCCTCCCCACAGTTCTCACCCCAGCTCACAATACCCCAGACGTAGGCCACGTTTTCTGCATCAAAACAGACCAGGGGGCCTCCTGAATCGCCTTTGCAGCTGTCTGTGGAGCCATCGTAAGTACCTGAAGGGGAAATAAAAAGCAAAAATAAGTGAAGATACAAGCTGGCACACAAGGCAGAGCTCAGGAGATTTTTCAGGACTGTGTTGCTTCCTGACAGGTGTTTGCCTAATGGTCACCGGTAAAGGAGATTCTGAACCTCTTCAGTCTATTACTTCTCATTTCAAGTGCAGGGCCTCTCTTTATATTTATGGCTGGTCCAAATTGTCCTTATTTGCTTTGTCATCAGTCGTGTGAGTCTTGTTTTACCCTGTGCAATAGAGAAGAATTCAGCCACTTTCCCTACTATAAGGAGTAGCCCATAAAAATGGAACAAGGTAAAAAGATTTGTAGAACTGATTCCTTTGGAAGTAAAGATACCGTAATATGTGTATGCCTCCATGTCTGCCTTTGGTGCCCTCTCTACCCAGTTTCATCTGTACAATTATTTTCTTTACCAGCTTTTTGAAAACAGGTGGGCAGGCACAAGAAGGAGAGCACATGAATCCTGGGATGGAAGGGAGAGCAGCTGTCTGCAAGCACCCCCACTGCACAGTCTCAGGCTCAGGCTCAGGCTCAGGCTCAGTCTCAGTGAGGACCTTTAGCAATTCCAGGCAGCAGCCCTGAGGCACAAGTGTGCAGGATCCAGTGCCCTTTATGCTTCAGTGTTCACAAACCTACTTGTTTGCAGGTCAGCAAACACAGTGTTCATGAAAAAAAATGCATCAAGGTGGGTGTGATATAAACAGAAATGCTGTTACAGAGCCAGAATATGATTTGTGGTTTTTTCCTATATACTCAGTAAAAGTTTATTAATTTCTAACACCCTTACTACACTTTTCTGCTTGGTTGACTGTCCTAGTGTGAAAGTGCCCATACAAAGCACGAGTCCCCAAGCTTTTAAAAATGTAACCTCCTTGTTGAATCTCTACATTACTGAGAAAGAGTTATGTGAACTTTTCAGAGTTGGGATTACTAATCCTATGAAACAAGATTTTATTGCCTTTAATCAGTTTAATTAATACTTGCTTGTATTACTAACTCCTGTGAATACCAGCCCTTAATTTTAAAGCTTTTATTTGCACCAGGGAGGGGATGTTAACCCCAGATATCACCTTTCTGAAAGTGTCTCATGTGGTACTGTCGTTGTCCCCTCATCATAAAATATGATCACTTGAAATATATTGAAGAAAAAGGATTCCCAGCCAGTATGTCTGGCCTAAACCGAGAGCTTGATGGTAGAGATATTATAGTAAGAAAATTGATGCTTACCTGCACATGCCATTTTTTTTAAAAATCGTCCTGGATACAATTCAGAACAATTGTGAAATAAATTAACATTTCCCCACTTGAGGATAAATTGTTTCTTGTAACCTAGGAAAGAAAAATATTTTCAAAATTTAAAATGGTAAGTACACATTAGATATATTTAATATAATAATTTGAAAGTTAGTTATTTACTTATTTACAGAATATTATCTTCAGTATTATAAACCAGAAACCTTAAGCTGCCACTAATATTTATCCCATAAGAATTACAGTACATTGGCCATATATTTCAAAATAACAGCAGAGTGGTTTAATTGCACTGTTAACTACAGTACAATTAATTTTTGTGACATTTTCACCCTTTCCATTTCCTTGTATTCCTCAGGGTTTTTTTCCTGTGTTTTCCATATCAAGGTTTCCAGGCACTTGGAAACAGGTTTATTGTTTTCTGTGAACTGGAGATTTGGCTGTGATTCATCTTTATTACCTTTTTTCCAACTCTGCTCTACCTTTATGGAGCAGTTACTGTAAATACGGGTGAGCTGTGTATTCACAAGTCCAAAGAGATGCTCTGTTTTGTTCTCTGTGTGTTTGCTAGCAATTCCCAACTTTGCATTTGCTGGGTGGATGCTACTAAGCATGGAGAGGAGAAACCTCACAACCAGTATGTGGTAGCTCCAACGCCAGGCTGTTACACTGTGATACAAAACAAATGCTTCCCAGATCTCTGAAAGCATAATTATATTTGGCTTATCTGTCTCTGTGCAAGCTTCTTTGGGCTAAACCCAAACCTGGCAGAGACAGGATGTGCTGAGTTTCATCACTGCTGGCTGCAGCTCAGACCCTGTTGGGAAGGGGACAGAGGACAAGCTGTGACTATGGGCCCCTGTGAGCTACCAGACAACATCTGTTACATGTTGTTAACAAACAGGTCTCCACAGCTAATACAATTATTAGATGGACAAAAGGAAAATTTCTTACTGTCAGGGTAGTTTTCATCCAGGTGTGTCCTCCATATCAATCTACTAAGTGGCTGAAACAGCAGAGGAAGCAGTACAGAAAGGAGAACCCAACAATGATACCTGAGTGGCAAACCACAGCCTACATTTTCTGTACTCAGCCCCTTCTGAGTGCTTTGTGCACAACTGTTCTTCAGCCTTTTCAAAACGAAAGCTCACCACAATTAGAAAATGAGTTATACAAATAATACATTCCTGAAGCAAGCACTAAACCAAATACCTTTCTCTAGTCCCCATCCGGAAACCTTGCATCTGTCACCAGCCTTGAACATATACTCTGACCAGGGGACACAGGCAGGTATGCTGGTGTCTTCCAGGGAGCATTCTCCATGCCCAGAAGCTTTCAGCTCCAACAGGGCTATGTCATTTTCGTAAGTTGATGCATTGTAATTTTCATGAATTATCACTTGGTTTACTTTGAAAGTATCTGTCTCTTTGTCATACGCTATTGTGTTCAACATTCCAACCCAGACAAGGTAGAGATGGACTCGATTTGCCCTGGAAAAAAACAGTGAAATAAACACAAGAACTTACATTTCAACTGGTTTAAAGCTGAAAACGGTTGTATTTTATCAAAGTTTCTGTAGAATAAAAATTCGTGTTAGATACATGTATTTTCTTTCCAGATTTATGCCCAGGTTTGTCTGAAGTGTAGCAAATTCACGACAGATGACACATGCTGAGTACTGCAGCTAATACAGAAAATTATGTTAAAAGCCAGGCTCTGTGTTTAGTGTTGTGACAAAGAGAAACCAGGTGTTTATGCTGCTCTGATAATAGGGTGAGCAGATGTGGATGGGACTGGCAAATCTTACATGTCTGCTCTTGGTTTGTTCTGGGGAATATATGACCCCAGGAACATTCTCTGGGAACAGATCCTGGACTTCCCCAAGGTAGAGATGCAGAAGAGAAGAGATCCATTGTATTTAACCTCAAGCAGAGTGGTTACAATTAACCTTTCCTGCTTGCTGCTATCTGACTGCAGTATGACATGTCTCTTCAAACTCATCGTTACTTTTTATCTTTCTATTCACTGCCAAAACACTCTACTTCCTCTGAATCTTCCTCATTGTTAATGTGGGCGAGCCAGTGTTTTGAACTGTTCTATTCAACACACAAATAGAAATTAACAAACAGGTAGCTGAGAAGGGCAGTAATATCCAAGTCAATCTTTCTGCCTTGCAGTAAGCAAATAATTTCAGAATTTGTTGTTTTTACCTGACACAGTGAGCAGCAGTCAGAACCCAACAGCCACCAATATAAACCCCTCCACAGTACACTGTTGCATCTTCATTGCTGGTGTCTTTAATTGCCACTTGCCAAGGAAATTCACCCTATTCAATCAACAAACACAAATAACGAGAAATCATTACAACTGTACAACTTGTAGTGCATAAAGGGAAAAACATGTCTTGGTATCACCTAATCTGCTTGACTCTGTCTGATTTTAATAAAAGATCTGCTATCCAGAAGTTGCAAATTGGGCTCCATCAGATATAAAGGATATATATACTAAAATTCAGTAATTTTATTCAGTCTTCTGACTTTGTGCAATGCCTCCTTCCCTCCAGCTTTCAGTCATGAAATCCCTTGTAGTCAGAGAAACAGATGTAGGATCCAAACTGGTTTGAATATATTTTTGCTGTATTCTGCTTCAAAGACACAAATTTTAATTCCATTTTGCCAGAATTGTTATTTTTAGCTGTAGTATTAATTGTTTTTCTGAGTAATTTTCAGTGTCTACTAGTACTACAATGCTCAATTTTGTAACTCCATATTTTACTTTATAAACTGTGCTTCTCTATACTTTCATTCAATGCAATGCCACTACTGCTGCAAAACATGATGTAAATGTTGTAGGTGGTTTTGTTATTTCCATAACTTTAACAGAAGGCAAATAATGCCCATTTAAACCAATGCTGAATGAACTCATATCTGGTAAGGTTATTTTTTTACCTTTCCTGCAATCTGTCCACCTATGATTCTTTTCCGTCGAGTTAGTGCGTGATTTCTAACACCGCAGTGCACTTGGGGAAGAAGTGTCTTTATCATTTTTCTTTCTTTAACAAAAAGGAAAAATGTATTTCAGAATTCAGGTATACATCCTCTCTATTTGGAGACAGGCTTATCTTTATCTTGAAAATTTGAGTGCTATGAATATGCCAGTAGCTGAAATAGCAGGAAAACAAAGGCCAAAAATTTTGGCATCTCTTTTTGCTTTGAAAATTGCTTGTGTCTTAGCATCACATTACTTCTCTCCATTTTCCAATGCTGCTTGCATTCAGGCAAAAAATTTCAAGGATGTTCCCCTAGATTTGCTGAGAGTTTACATCAGCTGAGAGCTTACCAGTTGCCAAAACATGCAGATGTAGGTCCTCAGCCAGGATGAATTATTACAGCGTTCTTGAAATCAGTGAAAAGTGGTAAGTCCCAGAGTGTATATTAGTAAATCACAAAGTCCAAATAGCTGAGTGTTCTGGATCTGAGGAGCTGGCTGGTAGCTAGAAAGTCACTAATAAGAGGGCATGCGGTTGATTTCGGAGGGCTAGTTACACTTACCTTCATCCATACTGTCCTTTTCAGCACCTTCTTCTTTGCCTGCAGTAGGATAACAAAATATTAAAATTATTGGCAAACATTTACTTGAATATACGTTTGTGTGCTGAAATTGTGGAACACGTTTTAGATGCATAAGGGCATGGTGTTCACATGGAGAGCAATGCTCTCCAGCCTAGAGCCTGCTGTTTCCTTTCCTGCTGGGCACTTTTTGGCTGCCTCAGCCTCCAAATGACCTACAGCCAGCAGATACTCATTCAGAACTACACAACAGCTACTCACTCTCCAAGCCCAGGGAGCCCTTCTGCCAGGAAACCCTGAGAAATTGCTCTTTTTTTTGTTTGTGGTCTCTGAAGAGATGTCCCATTCTCCTCCACCAGAAACGACCGAAATTTCTTGTCCTGCCCCATGGACTTTTTGAAACTTTTTAAAACCCAAAGGAACTTTAAATAGCAGGTTTTTATTTGGTTTTTTTCCCCTCAATTTAGATTATGCTGTTGGGTACTCTGTGCCTCCTTTAATATGGTAAGGGAGGATATTCAACTCAAGAGGTAAATTAAATGCTTGCTGAATCTGGTTTGTCAGCTTTTATTCAAACAAAGTGCCCATTGAATTCAGTCCCTAAATGGAGGCTGAGCATTGTGTCTGTTCTTGTGTCACTGACAGTAATGTTTACATTTAGAGTTCCGTTTACCCGTACTAATTAACATTTACCAATGGTTTTTACTTTTTTGGCCTTAGTTTTTTTCTCTTATGAGAGCAAGGAAAACATTCTAATTTTCAAACAAAACATAATCTTTTCAACAGACAGGGGAGCAGCACAGAAGAATTATTATATTGACAAACTAGTTGAATTCCTCATTTGTGAGGAAAGTATTCCTGCTCGCCCTCTCTACACTTTCTTAGGGGATACCAATTTGATAGCTGGCCACATAAACAAAAGACATAATCTGCCTTAAGCTTCCCAAAACATCATCTGTTTCTTCCTTCCTTTAGTTTTCTTTTCATTCCTTTCCAGAAAGAAAGGAAAGAAAATCCTATGACCTTTTCTTCTTACTATGCATAACATAACATTGGGAAGACTGATTCTTGCATAATAAATAATATAGTAATATGCATTGTGTAGCCTCCAATTTAAATTGAGCTGAAGGAAAGAAACTTTTTCAGAAGAAAACCTGCACAGAGAACTCCAGCTTCATCCTCTCCTGTGAGACAGTCAATTTCTTTGTTGCAGACATTCTTATTTGGAATGCAGATATTTGACCGACAGTGGAAACTGTTGTCTCTGCACTCTGTAACACAGGAGAATTACAAATGTAAATCACAGGATCATTTGGTTCAGCAACCTCACACTGTCAGACAGCTTTTTAAAATATAAACCAAATGTATATCCATATTACAGGAGACCTGGCTGTTCATAAAGAGGTTACAAAA
This sequence comes from Melanocharis versteri, assembly GCA_013397845.1. Lineage (NCBI taxonomy): Eukaryota > Metazoa > Chordata > Aves > Passeriformes > Melanocharitidae > Melanocharis > Melanocharis versteri. Next base: position 2,820,117 of record VZTG01009228.1, on the reverse strand, counting down.
GCAGGCTCTGTGCATGTAAACATAATGAATACTTGGCTCTTCTCACTTTAAAATTTTGAAGTTTTAAGACTTGAAAAATGTGTATCTCTGTTACCACTGCAGTACCATACTGCTAGACGTGGTGTCACTCTGTACCAAGTTTCATCCATTACTTGAATTCATGGCAGGGTCTTTTAAGCTAATTTAAAATCTTATGTCAATCTACTATTTAAGATATTTATCTTTAATAGAAAACAAGGTAGTTCTCTAAAAGTATCCAGATATCCCAATATGATCCAAAGACCACTGAACTCAGTTGAAATACTTATTTTGATTTCAGGAAGCATTGTTTTCAGTCCATTCAGCTGAAACAGCACTATTTTTGTCATGTGGAATCCAAATAAATGTCCACTAAATATATGAAACCACAGGTATTTATTATTTTTTTTTCTAAAATTACTGTGACCGTGTTTCCACAATTATTAGATTAAACTGACTTACAATTGTAACACTACAATATTAAGGTAATGGAGGGATAATGATGGGATTTGTAACCCACATTAACATTTGGCACCTGAAACCCAAATTTTGAAAGTATTCTGCATTCAGGTCATGCTAGATCCAGTCCTCACTTCTAATCACAATTTTTACAGCTGGAATTGCAGATGCTAAAAATGACTGCTCATGAACAAGCAATGTGCCAGGAATGCTTCACAGGTGTTCAATGGATGATATTGCATTAATAATAAATTTAAGAGAGGTCTTATTTTGGTTTTAAGGTAGTTCATTGGAAAAACAGTGTCTTTTTCCAAGTAAAAATACATTTTCATTCTAACAGGCCTCATTTTTTGTATCAATCTTTAACAGCCTCCTAAACAATGTCATTGTATTTCCTCATACCCTGAAGAAATCCAGATTCTCAAGGAATCACTTGGCTGCTTCAAAATGGTATTTCATGCCTGCTTTTTTGCACTTTCCTATGTATAAATTATGGTCTGACTGGTTTAATGTAGTGACTTAATGGAAAAGAGAATTTAGCTGTTACATCACTGTAAAAATTCTTTGTGGGTGGATTTCTGCTGAAATTATTTTGAAACACCTGACAAAGGAAATTGTTACCTCTACAGCACAGTTCATCACTCAGGTCTCCACAGTCATTGATCCCATCACAGGTTTTATTCAGAGAAATGCACTTCTTGTTGACACAGTGAAACTCCCCATCTGAACAAGCTGTGCAGCAAGATGAAAATGAAGTTAGTGTGGAATTGACTGTAGGTTCATAATTGCCCAGGGAAATACTCTGCCTGCATATTTGATTTTGTCAGCAGTTTGGCCTATCAGCAGTAGGTATGCTGGGGCCCAGTCAGGTAAATAGGAATCTTTTTTATTGTTTTGATTGTCATTTCATCAGGGTTTCAGTGTGACCACTTATTTTCTTCCTCCGAATTCCAGTAGCTTGGCAAAAGGGAATTTAATTTCTTCTAATGAAAGGACTGGCGAGGACTAAACCAGAAATGATCAGTTCAAACCCACTGTAAATGATTCAAGGGATTAGGATGACAGAGGTTCCCCCTCTAGATAGAACTCATCAAGAGTCTGTGATTAACTACTCTTGTAAGAAAAACCTGAGATGATTGACAGCTCTTCTAGTCAGCAGCATCTCAGACTGATGCTCACCAGCCCCAAAGAAAACTCCCTACAAAGAATGAAAAGCTGTTAGAGTTCTAAACAAGGCCTTGATTCCTCTTTTATCAGTGGGAAACTGAGGAGTCCTAAACCCCCCAGGAGACACCAGCAGTTTCACCACAGTCATGCTTGTCTGGCTGCAGTGCTAATGGTGTGCTAATTGATGTCCCTCAAACAGTGAGCACGACATTGTCACCTGTCTCCTCACCAGCAAAGCCAGGAGAGGTAAGACTTGTGGGATGCAATATACCTTGGTACCCTTGGAAGGGCTGGTGGAACAAACAGAATCATGGGTGAAATAAGTTTCCTTTGGGGAAATATCTGTAAAAATACTTCAGGAGCAACACTGCTTTTTCAAACTCGCATACTCAAGACTGTTTTGACTCCAGATTTCCTCAATTGTCCTAAAGTCTGCAAAATGATGATTTGAAATAATCAAAAGGTTTCAGTGCAGGTTTTCTGTGGCTGAGAGTTCAGCAAACTAGGTCCTCATTATTTAAAATAAACTTAAAATGTAAAAACACCAAATAGATATTAAACTAAAAAGAACTACTAACCTCTGAGATTTTCATGGCACTGCAGGCTAACCAGTCCCTCATTACTATCTCTTGATTTCATCTCTATGTGACATTCAGCAAGACTTGTCTCTAGGCCCCTGCAACTTATTTGCAGACAGTTTAATGAATTTAAGGCAGATTCTGTGATGCTGGAAGTGGCTTGGTAATATTCAGCACCTCTGTGAAGATACAAATAATAATAATAATAACAACAACAAATTATATAATTTCAGAATGGATTGTCCACTGCTTTTATTGTTTAGAATTTATACGATTTTCCTCAGTGTCAAAGAATTTTGGTCATGGCTAAGAAAAGAGCAGACTTCCCATGGGGTTGTCTAGGGGTAAACAGGAGATGTTTACTTTGGAAGAAAAAGTAAAGTGCTAACTTTTGCAGGTTGCTACATAGAGCAGTCCCCAAACCCATACATAGGTCTATGAAGGTCACTGTGTATCACGATGGATAGAAAAGTCTCCTTAGGTAGCAAAACTTGTAAGCTCAGATCTCTATCTCTGTGTGGACACGGGTGAGCCATAGCTTAGGGACCGTCCTACACGGGGTCAGCTATCCTTGGTGCCATCGGAACCAGGGAATATTGAGGAAGCTCAGGCCACTGCAAGGCTGGGATTGATCAATTGTATCTTTCTTGGTTTTACTTGAGCAGTATTCTCCTAACAGTGCGTGTATCTCCTACCTGAAAGAAATATGGATCGAGTAAATAAGTAACTAGAGAGGCTTTCAATGAGACTCCAGGGCTGAATGCTCTGTCCCAGGGCAAACCCTTCCCTGCTGTCTGAAGATACACTGATCAGGGCTGGGAAACACTTGCTTCTCACCTAGAAAGGCACTGCAATAGCAGTTTTAGGTTTTTGGGGACTTCTTTTAGGACTTTTTTTGGTAAGGTTGGGGAGGCAAGTCTACCTATGTTAAATTAGTCGTACAGGTGTAAAATTATTATGTACAGGATACAGAGGTAGCTTTACGAGGAGCTGAATATGCAACTCGGGTCATCAGTGTGGTCGTGGGAAAAAGAACAAGCTCTGTGTGGCTTCAGCCATCCCTGGGGCCAGAGCAAGCAGTGGCAGTAGGGGCAAGGGGTGAAGGAAAAAAACCCATGTTCTGCTTCCTGTTAGTCTGGCTAATGCAAGTGGCAAAACAGAGCTGTACCCTGTTGTCAGCTGGGGAAACCTTTCCTGCAGATCATTGCTCTGAGCTACTTGGGGATGGTCCGTTCATGCACTTTCCCTAACACAGGCCTGGGAGAACACCTCCACAGTGGTCTTCATCTTTATTTTAAGTAAAACAATTATGGTCGGTATATTTATAACCTGTTACAGAATACAGAAATCTGTGTTTTAGCTTTCACTCTCAGGTGTCAGTTTAAGGAGTTTTATCAGAATATTGTAGCTGATACATCGTTCATGAGTTTCCTGTCTTAACCATTGGCTGTGACTGACACTTCTGTAAGCATCACTACTTTTTCAGATCTCTTGCAGTCATCCAGAGATGAATTCCCCAAACTTACAATTCAAAGCCAAGGTGCCTGCAAGCCACGTTTGCTTCATTCATAGTCCACTCACTAGAGCACACAAAACTGCTGTCCTTGCGATTCACAGGTTTTACTCGAAGCAAACTTGAATCTCCATGACCCAGAGAGACTGAAAATGTTTCTTAAAAAATAAAAAAAGAGAGAAATGAAAAAAATCCCCAAACAAAATCATATTATTTGGATGTATCTAGTGGAGAGACAGCACAAAACCAAACCAGGACTAATTTTGTATTTACAGCCAAAGTTCATATGGAAAGAACAGTAGATTGGGAATCAGAAGCTTCAGGTATTATTCCTGAATTTTCTGAGGATTGACTTTGTGTCTTTGAGGCTGCTAATTTCTCAGAATACGCCAGTTTAAGGATAAACAAGAGTAATGGGTCCATAAGAGCACTTGAAGGTCTACAAAGAACAGCTTGCATTTTAGTACAATGGCCTCCCTTATGGGATTTTTGATAACCAACCAGTAATACTTGAAGTGAGAGGGCTAGATCCTGTTTCTACTACCTGTGTGGCAAAATGCCTGCAGCAGTCTGTGTAGCAAAACCAGCAGCAGGATGACCTGGGCCTGTCAATCACTTTATTTTTTTATGAAAATCAACAGATACCGCCCATTTTCAGTGACTTTTTATTTTCTGTTTCATGTTGTTACTAGTGCAAGGAAATGAACAGACTTTCTGAGGTGTAAATGGTGTTAAGCACCTCCTCAGCCACCCCTGACAGATAAATTTCGGACAAGGAGGTGTTAATACCTTCAGGCACGAACGTTCCCTTGTGCAGAAACTTTGCTTTGGGTTGTTGACACTCGTAGCTCTTCAGCTGACAGTAAGTACGGAAGTTCCTGCCAGTGGTAGAACAAACCGCAGAGCCATTCTTCGGGCACTGGTACGGAAGTTTACAAAGGCATTTTCCATCCACACATCGTTCCCATGGGTGACAAAAAACTTTTTTACAGGACTTGTGGGTGTATTGGTTGCTTAAGCATTCTCCTATGAGGTACGTGTCTTGCTCAGCTGGCTGGGCAGGCTTAACCTGTTGAAAGTGGTTTTCTTCAGCATTAGATGCTGCATTCTGCAAGGCACAAAGGAAAAAAAACAAAACGAACTTAAAATAAAAGCAAGATTAGGGACTGCACCAAGAGTTTTACAGATCCCTTCAGTGACTTCAGCAAAGTGTCCATTCACAAGCCTTTTCCTATCTAACCAAAAGTTCCTAAATACCATTTATAGTGGTTATCCTGTTGTCTTTGGCCACCCCGTCTTTCTCAGTTTTTCTGAATGCCTTTTTTCTTTTTGGATCATTTACCTGGTGTGATCTTCACTCTCACTGATCTCCCACAAACTTTACAGTCTTTACTTTTCAAACATCAGCTGAGGTGCACAGCAGATTATAAACATTTTTAAAGGCATTGGTTTATAACATATCCCAGCAATGGGACTGTAAGCAGATTAAAACATAAAGGAATTTAAGCACCAGAAAAAGAAAGAAAAAAGTAACTTGGTTTTTTTTAATGATTTGTTTTACTGGCCTGGTTGACTTTGGATTTAAATATCTGTAAATATTTATTAATTACTTACTAGCAAATAAATCTATAATTAATGATTTGTTTTCCAGAGTCCATGTGACTCCTCAAGCAACGAGTCCCTCAAGCATCTTAACAAGTAGCTGAAGGCAATTTGACAATTCAAATTCCTTATCAGCTTTCTTCCTGTATCTCGCACAGCAGTGGATTTGCAGTGTGTTTGCTGGCCATCACTGGACTGCAGGTACAGATCCTGCCCCTCCCTCCGATGGCGTCTGGGGAAGTGGCTCTGCACCTGTGCTTGTGCAGCTCCCTGGTGACTTTGGTGCTGGCTGAGTGCTTTTGCCTACTAAGATCTGTGGGTGGGATGAACCATGAAACATGAAAAATGTGGAGGGATGGACACTGTGTAAAAATGGGAGAGAAACATTAGTCCTCAAATGTGATTTACCAGCTTTGATGGTGTCAACTGGATCAATAGAGCTGAAGTTTAAAGTTCTCATGAAGAAATCCTGCCCACAGTAAAGTCAGGGAGGATGTTGTTGGGGCAGAATTTAATCCAATACCTCTCCTTTTCACAGCTGTATAATCTTATTAAATTCTTCCTGCTGTTCTCGAGTCAGTAGAACCCAAACTGTGAGCCAGATCTGGCTTGGCACAACTCCCATATTGTGCTAGGTGTTCCTCCTCAACGGGAATAGCAGGTGCTGATTTTTATCTCGGGATTTCTCGGAAAAACTTGGGTTGTGCTGAATGCCCAGCCCAGACTGGCTTTCCTGGACACTTCTGCCCAAAGACAATCTGCAGGAAACCTTCTGGCACTAGGATAATACCATGCTGCCATGTTACAAGGCTGAAATCCTGTTTCTCAAAAAAGGGAGGCAGGGAAACTGCAGCACCTTTCTGTGGTCAGCCACGCGTGCAAATTTGGTTTAGGATAGGATCATGATTAAAATCTTTTCCAGAAAACTGTTAGCATAAGCCCCAGGTAGAATCAAAACATGAAAGAGAAATAGCTTCCAACATTCAGGCTGGGCTAACACAAATGTATGAAACATACATACTATGAAAGGAAACTTTTCTAAAAAATCAACTGGTTTTGCTTTTATAACAATAAACTGTTTATTAAACGTTTTAATAAATTACTGCTAGCACAATAAAACGTCTTACCTCTGATCCACAAAGACAAAAGAGACACAAGAAAACCAAGCAAATTGGGAGCATTCGCATGATGAAATTTTATCTCTCTTACTAGACAAATTCCTCTGGCTGGGATTCTTTTGAATGTCAGCTGTTAGATTAGCGTTTAATTTTTAACCACTAGAAAAATATTTTAAAGTATGTTTAGAAATAAAGCACAGGAGATTCAACTATTAACTGATAAATCTGATCTCTTCAAAAGACCCTGCCTTAACTGGTTTTATCGGAAGTGCATGACGAGATAGCAGAAATAAAGCCCTTGAAGTAAATGATTAAAAGGAAGCGCTTGTTGTGGTCACACTTTTCTTTTCTTTTCTTTGCCCGGAGGAGCCCGATCGATGCATCACACCGGCTCTCCGACTGCAGGCGTTCATCCCAGCCAGACTGTTGTGAAAGATACACGTAGTTACACGCGGTGTACACACGGAGAGCCCTCCTGCGGGCGTGGCGCCGCTCCCACCTCCCCACCGTCCCGTGGGATGCGCGCCCCCGGCGCACGGCAATTAGCGGGAATAGAAAGCCCTTTGCGACAGTGTCGGCCGGCAGGCGCCTTCGCACTTACGGCAGGCGGCTTCATTTATGGCAGTGCTGGCGTTTCCGGCCGGGAGCGGCGCGCACGTGCCGGTAGTGGCTAAGCGGGAGGGGGTGGGCACCTGCCCTGTCCGTCCGTCCGTCCGTCATCCCTCGGGGAATGGCCCCCGGAGCCGGGGTTCCCGCGCCCCGGCTGCGGGCCGCGTCCCGAGGGCCCCGTGAGGCCCCGCGGGAGCCTCCTGAGGTTTAACGGGGCCGAGCGGAGGGGTCGGGGCGGCCTGCGGGGATGGGCAGGGGGAAGGCAGCCCTGCCGGGAGGGACCTGCGGGTGCTGGTGGGTGACAGGCTGGACATGACCCAGCCATGGGCACTCAGCCCGGAAAGCCAAACGTGTCCTGGGCTGCGTCCAGAGCAGCGTGGGCAGCAGGGCGAGGGAGGGCATTCTGCCCCTCTGCTCTGCTCTGGTGAGACCCCACTTGCAGTGCTGCATCCAGCTCTGGAGCCCCCAACACAGAAAAGACATGGAGTTTCTGGATCTGATCCAGAGGAGCCCAGGAAAATGGTCACAGGGCTGGAGCACCTCTCCTCTGCAGTCAGGCTGAGAGTGGGGATTGTTCAGCCTGCAGAAAAGGCGGCTCTGGGGAGGTTTTACATCAGCCTTCCAGTGCCTGAAGGAGGCTACAGCAGAGCTCGAGAGGGACTTTTCACAAGGGCACGTAGGGATAGAATAAGAGAAAATAGTTTTAAACTGAAAGAGGGTAGGTTGAGATGGGATATTAGGAAGAAGTTGTTTACTGTGAGAGTGGTGAGGTGCTGGAGCAGGTTGCCCAGAAAAGTTATGGATGCCCCATCCCAGGGAGTGTTCAAGGCCAGGTTGGATGGGGCCCTGAGCAGCCTGTGGAAGGTGTCCCTGCACATAGCAGGGGGGTTGGAAGTAGATGATCTTTAGGATCCCTTCCAACCCAAACCATTCTATGATGTTCTCACTTTGTGCCATTTACTTGTGGGGCTCGAGAGTGTCATCAGCCTTTATACAGATGAGTGAAAAAGGTGCTGGTCATTGCTAGTCACTTTTTGCAGGTGGATGTTGCAGTGGACGACATCGTAGGTGTAAACTTGATTTTTCATGGGCCAGCATGTTTTTAGTGAGAATTGAAAAATCATTAAATTAATAAACAAGGCTGACAGGAGACTATAATTTGTACAGCAAATCAAATGTGATGCATCTTTTATATCCTAAACAACTGATTTTTGTCCGCAATGTAGGAGGCAGTAAAGAATGTCTTTTCGTGGAAGAGGAGGTGGAGGAGGAAGAGGAGGTGGCGGTGACAGAGGTGGCTTTAATCGTGGCAGACGAGGTGGCTTTGGACGGGGAGGTGGAAGAGGAGGCTTCAACAGAGGAGGATATGACCAGGGCCCTCCAGAAAGGGTAGTTTGTAAGTTACATGGAGAAACTTTATTTATTTCCTTTAGAATGTCTGCTCCAGGTTGTTAGCTTGTTTGTTCTTTATTTCAGTGTTGGGAGAGTTCATGCATCCCTGTGAAGATGACCTTGTTTGTAAATGTAAAACAGAAGAAAACAAGGTGCCTTATTTCAATGCCCCAGTGTACCTGGATAATAAGGAGCAAATTGGCAAAGTGGATGAAATCTTTGGACAGCTGAGAGACTTTGTATCCTTCAAAAAAATGAGTGACTTACAATATTTGTTTTCTAAAAATTGATTGGATATTAAATGGGGTTTCTCTAGGATTTTAGAATAGTTCAGGGTTTGGCTACCAGTTATATGTGAATAGGCACAAGTCCTGCTGCAGCTGTTGGTGTCAAGAGGTGCTTCATTCACGTTTAGTGCCTGTCTTAGAGCTTTTTTGATATGACAGAGTACTTTCAGTCAATCAGAGGTTTTCACGCCGTACCAGTACTGACGATGTCTTTTGGATCCGTGGTTGTTCGAGTGGTTGCTGTTCTGGCTAACTGACCACATTTTCTGCTACAGGTTACTAGGCCATAGCAGAGTTGGATCAAGGGCCTGGGTTTTTGTTTTTTTTTTGCATTAGGGGACCTTGGTCATGCTCCAGCTCATTATTTAATTATAAACTGAGTTTATACTAAGATGTCCTGTTGCTCATTGTCCAGCTTATTACTTAACCTGCCCATAAAAGTGGGATGTGCCAGGACATCCTCTGGCAAAGCCAGCCTGACACAGAGACACTGTGTACATTCTGTTGTCACTGCCAGATGGACAGAATCCCTGAAAAAAGCAGGATACCTGGGGGAGTAACCCTGTAATGTGTCAGTAAGACTCAGCCTGTGTTGGTTGGTTGAGCACTGGTCACCGGCTGCATGTGTTTTCCTCTCCCACATTAAATGTGAAGTAAAACGTGCAGGTTTAAATCACTTTTAATTGCAATTGTGATGAAATTTAGCTTAATTTATTAAATACTAACTTAGAAAATGTCTCAATGTTCCTTCCATATACTGATGAAAATCACAGTTTTTAATGTTTTATTACTGCAGTGCTCCTTAAAGAAACTAACAGTATTTTTCAGTGAAACTGTCCGAGAACATGAAGGCCTCTTCATTTAAAAAAATGCAGAAGGTAAGTCAATCTCAATAACAGAATTTTACTGTATGTCATCAGTGAGACAAGTCTATTCTGTCAGAAGATAATAAAAGCTTTATTAAGTTTTTAATGACTTTAAAAGCTGATTGTCCTTTGTAAACATAGGCTTAAGCTCCTCTTCCTTTTCAGTTTTGTATTTGCCGCATTATTCCTTCTCCCTGCCCCACATGAAAAGATGTAACAGATGAAAATCACACAAATATCACCTATATTTCAGCAGCTTTTTAATTCCGTGATTTACTTCTTTTGTGCTTTCTCTATTTGCTTATTTGCAGAGGACAATTTGACGTAATGGGGTAAGACCAAATTGTGGAAATTTGTGAAGGGAGATATTAATGTGCTTTTTAGTCTTGGTATTTTGAAAGTCTAATGGAACTCTCTTCCTGCAGTTTTACATTGATCCAGCAAAGCTGCTACCCCTTCAGAGATTTTTGCCAAGGCCTCCTGGAGAAAAAGGTGCTCCCAGAGGAGGTGGTAGAGGAGGACGTGGTGGTGGACGTGGTGGAGGAAGAGGTGGTGGTAGAGGTAAGATCACAAGAATGAAAGCTGCAGAATGCTGGAGTTATTTGAGGTACCATGGCTTGTTTTGGTCATTTGTTTTGTGGAGTGTTTGTGTTGTTTTGTTTGTTTTTTTTTAAAGCTGCTGGTGGGTACTTGAATATCAACAGCTGCATTGCAAAGAAAAGTGTTATTCATGTTTCTGTTTGACTTAATAGAAAAGGCAGTGCTGTCTTTCCAGTGGCAAGACCCAGGCGTCTAAGCTAAGTAACAGCTCCAAAGCATAGGGAGGAGAGAATGCTGATTTATAACAAAGACTGAAAGCTTTTTGAACGTCACCTGTGCTGTACTCTTCAGTTAAAGCTGAAGTTTATTTTTTCTTTCATTGCAGTTTCTTGCCTCTTTTCCATACCCTGCCCCTTTGCAGCAAGGCACGAGTGTTTCAAAGTGGTTTGGTTTGTTGTAATGTCCTGTTGAATTGTAATTAATAAATAATAGTTACTAATAGTGGTAATAAATTGCTGCTAATTTATGTAATTAATTTTTTGCGCTTGTGAAAGAAGTTAATTGTTAAGTCTCTTAAGTATTTTGGACATGATATATCAGATATTGAACAGTGCCTAAAATGCTCCAGATGGTCCCTAGAAGAGACAAGGTACTAGTAATTGACCTGGTAACTGTCCAGCAATTGACAGTTTCTGTTTTTTTGTTGTTGTTCATTTCATTTCAGAAGCTGTCAATGAAATAAGTTGTTATGCATAACCAAGAATTTATATGCCCCTTAATGGATAATTTCTTTCTCTTGTTTAGGAGGATTTGGAGGAGGCAGAGGTGGAGGAAGAGGAGGAGGATTCAGAGGAGGTAGAGGAGGAGGAGGAGGAGGATTCAGAGGAGGAAGAGGTGGTGGAGGAGGCTTTCGGGGTGAGTGTGTGGTTTTACCTTTGAGGAATAAGAATAGCTCCTGATTTCTAAAGCTTGTAAATATTAAACAGAATGTTGTGATTTTTAATGTCTTATAGATGTTTATAGTTCTATGCAAGAGATTTCTGTGCATCCCAGTAGCTTAAACTGAAGCACAGTGTTCTGCATTTGTTGATGCATGTATAAAACCATGTTAGTTTTTTGCATTTTATTCCATCAACTCATTCAGTGTTATGTATAGAATTTGCTTTAAACACAACTAAGATGTGAATTGTTTGATGTATTTTTCTTTTCTCTTAAAATAGGAAGAGGACATTAAAAATGGATCCATGAGTATCTCCTCATTGTCTTATCATGTCATCTGCAGAAGCGAAGAATGGTGAAAATTTTTTTTAAAGGACCCTGAAGATCTTTTTATAAAGAACTTGAAGCTACAAGTGACAATTATTTTTACACTTAATGACTGTTGATGGGCGCATGAGGAGAGTGTAGCCCCAGGCGAAGAGCTGAAGACTGCTCAGAATATGTGTAAACTAAGCCAGGATTCGATGTTATTCTTAAACTGTTTGTTTCTGACAAGCAGTGCAGTCAATGCTTGACTCCGTGTTGGAGTTTGGAGTAAACAGTCAATTGAAATGGGTTTTCAAAAGACCCTGCAGGTTCACTGTGTGCACATACTTCAGTGTGAACCTGTGCATGACTGATCCTCGGTTCTCATCCTCCTTTTATATCAAATCTTCTGGGCTGCTCTGAAATGGACATGCCGTTTAAACAATGTCTGTGAACCTTTTTTTAGAAATATAATTTCAAACTTTTGTGTTGATGATTTTTTTAAAATGCATAATAATGTATAAAAGAGAAGACTGCAAAGTATATTCTGTGAATTTTTCTGTATAAATATTAATGAAAGCCAAAGGCATTAAGACATAGTCGTCTTAAAAGCTGCTGTCTAATGAACAAGACAAGGTTAATACTATACTTCAGTCATCTAGCTGTATCTAATTACACTGATAGTAAAATGCTAAGGGTTTTTAATTTGCCCTGCACCCACCTTAGCCTGTTTTTCTTGGGGTTTTGCTGTCCTGGTACTGCACCTCTGTGGTGCTCTGTGCTTGTGTAGGGCTGAGATTAAATAGCCCGTCATAGGGCTCTGCACACGATGCTTTCAGTTATGTATTGTTTAGAAAGGCACGAAAAAGTCTGCACAAGTCTTTGGTCTCTTTAAATGGGTGCATAATCAGAATTGTTGAAAAGATAGTGGCTGTGTCTTCCTAAGGATGGAGGAGACCAGGGTGCCTCTCTGCTCTGGAACTTTGGAAATAAAATAGGTGAAAACTAGAACATCCCTGGATTTCAGCTGGAGCCAGGAGTCTGTTCACAGGCCCTCCTACCAAGCACTTTTGGAAAGGGATCTGTGGAATAATGTATGTGCAAGTATTTGGAACATCTTGTTCAAGGTGAAAAAAGTTCCTTTCAGAACTGATTGCACTGTTACGCTTTTTAATTGATGAATGCAGTATCAGGCAGATTAAGTACGTTAGCCTTCTGCTGAACAAAAGGCAGCAGGTAATTTTTCAGTACCAGGATTGGACAGTTACTGGATGTTTTAACAAATGTGGCCATTACTTTTAATAATCTTTGAAACAAAACTTAGAAGTGTGGAAAAACAAATGTTAAGTAATTCATTTAAATGTGAATAGATGCTGCATGGGATAACAGATAAAAATGATCTTCAGTTTAAAAAAACAAAACACAGAACATTGAATTTTTGCTAGGTCTGCTTTTGTTAGAAGCTGTCTACTCTTAACTCCAGGAAATTCAGGAAATGAGGGATTCCAGTTTTTTTCCTGGTATTGCTACAGGCCTAGCTTTAACCAGGTCAGTTAAATCTGGAACTCAGAGAATGATTATGCTTTTGTTGCTATGCTTTGCTAGGCCTAAGTGCCTCAGAGCTTTGACTTAGAGTGTTGTAAAATTGCCTTTTACCTAAATTCTATGCAAGTAATTGCATTTTGTGCATTCCACATTGCAGCTGAACAACAGGAACAAAGTGCAGCTGCAATGTCGGTACTTCTGTCGTATTTGCAGCTGGATCCTCTGCAGTGCTGGGTTTCTTCACTGACGCTTCAGTAGTGGGCAGCTGGCTCGGATCTTCTTTCCTTCCTGTTCTGACTTTGGAGGACTAACATAACGCAGTCCTCACTCTGACACCCAAATTCATGCTGTCTTTGCTGTTCTTTAGGGACGTGCTTTTTGCCAGGGTGTCAGAAGGCTCCTGCCGTGACCTGTAAAGTGCAGGGTGGGACAGGCAGCGTTTGGCTGCAGGCAGTGCCACTTGACAGCCCCGGAGCAGAGGTGTGTGCTGAGTCTCTCAGCAGATGGAGTAGTGGGTCAGCCTAAGGTGCTGCAAGGCCAAAGCAAAGGCTTTGACCTCTGTGTACAGAGGGGCCAAACAGCAATATCCATTGCAGCTCTGGAGGAAAGATTGGCCTCTTGGTTACAGGGAAGAGATTGCAGTCCCAGTGGAGAAATGCATGAGGAGCATTATGGCATGGCCTACGCATACAAACAATGCTGGATGGATTTCATGCAAATATCCAGAGAAAATTTATAATCTTAGATCTCCGTGGAGGTTGTAGGATGTTCTTACGGTGGAAGAACATATGGGGAAACTGTCTGGATGTGTTTGCCATGTGATGATGCCTTTTTTTTCCTTCTCCATTCTGGGGAAGAGTGGTATTTGCAAGGCACATTCAGTCCCTGTTGTGCCTTGTCTTCTCTGTGCCATGGTGTGACCCTGCCCTCTTAATGCAAGTAAGGTGCTAACTGTAATAGATGAAAACTCAGTCTCAAAAAAATCAGGATGATATGTCTTGTCTGCAGTGTCATGCTGTAATGAGCTAAAATAGAGGTTCTCTAATTTTATATGACACCTTTCTCTCAGTCTCGAACTTTTAATTCAGATTCTGTCTGTGAGTCTGTCACAGTGCTCCTTATCCTAGTAAGTGAAATGTTCTGTTTTATTTATGTTCATAATTACAGATACTCTGTGCTGTTGCTGCAGAGGATAGGAAAGGGGCTCACAGGAAGACAGAAATAGGTATGTTTGCAGAAATGGCAAATTTCAAGTCACGCTGAAGAAAATTCACAGGGAAGAAAAGTCACAGTGCGGTGTGAAGTAGGGGGAGTGGGTGTAAGGTGTTAGTGTAGGCTGTGAATGATAGTTTGGTGTTCCCTGTATTCCCCTTTCTGGCAGACTTTGGACCAAATGGCTGGACCATCCAAATAGTTTCTCACCTGCCACCTGCTCCAGCACCACAAGGGGAGTTGCTGTCCTGAAATATTCCTCTGAAACTTCAGAGAAGCCCACAGTACGTGTGGTACATCACTAGGGTCAGATTGCTTACCAGTATTTAGAAGACCTGGAGCCTTTTGTCCATGCCAAAGCAAGATTTTGGGGTTATTTTTTTTTCTATTTGGGTTCTAAATCCTTCTTAAACAGAGGGTAATATGTGGTGGTGTATTTTAAAGCTGTAATTGTTACCTATTGAGAATGGCTTCAGTGCCCCTGCATTCCTTGCAGAGTTGTTTATTTTCCTTGTGTTTACTGCAGATGCTGGGATAGGATGACTCAATGTAGTTCATAGATTTGCCATGTTACTTTGTCAGAGAAACTGGATGAAGTGCAGAAAATAATTGAGATATTTTAATCAAAGTTGGCAACCCTGGCGGTTGTAGAACAGAAAGGATTTTCTCTGGCACTGACTTGCAGATGTGGGTGTTTGCCTGAAGAAATGCTGGGCTGTCACACATATACCGGTGCAAAGTAATTTGCCGTTGTGTAAAGCATCATCTTGGCAAGAAACAGTATTGTCTGTTAAAAAAAGGGTAGCTGTTGTGGGATGTATGGCAAGTAAAAATCTTTGTGGAGTCATGCATTGGTCAGGGCATTTTCTTCTGTCAGCTGAAAATCTCTATAGAACGAAACTTTTCTAACCAACAGTTTAAATCTAGTAAAAGTCTGTGAACGAGGAGAAAGAGATAAGTGATTAATTTGTTTTCTTTGGAGTTTGAACCATTTGCATCCGTTTGGGAAAAGACTTAAGGGACGTTTTGCCTTAGAGAGCCCTCCAGCGGTGGAGGGCGTAGTAAACGTGGGAGAGGTTGGGTTTAGGATGGGTTTGTAGCGGGCTTAGCTGGAAATAGGAAAGGAAGACGTTTGGGATTGGTTTTGGTTTCCAGTTTATTTATTTTTAATGCAAAAGGTACGTTTCTCTACTCACATCATTCGTGCATTGATATATATTTTACACATAACTGAAAGCGGCTTGCTAAACCCCTCATTGCATTGCCCCACGTATGTATAGAAATACATGCAAATTGAAGAATAGATTTAAATAGAAGTTGCATTTTGCTACTGATCTGGGGCAAGTGGGAAGGAAAAGCATCACTTGACTTTATAAAGTGCCCCTCTGACACCAGTAATGCTATGTTATTGCAGGATAAAAACAGCCTGAGGTTTTGGATTTTATATTCTTATACCAGTATTAATAAGCAATGTGATAAGACATTTTATCTGGCTTAGAAGCTGTGGTTCAGTCTTTCTGGATTATTTGTATACTTCAATATTTAATTTCTTGTTTTATCTTTTTGGCTTTATTTTATGAACTACAGTGTAACAGAAAAAAAAATATTTTTATGATGTCTGTCTTTAGTTTTGACTTTTTTCTGTCAATTCCAGTTCCTGTTTGATTAGTCAAATTTAAGAAGGGAGAGAAACATTGTGACAGTACATAGGAGGGACTGCACATACTGGAAATTGTATTTTAATAATGTGTAAAATTTCTTTTGTTAATTGTTACTGTACATCTGGAATCCTGTCCGAGTAAGAATAGTAATGGTTTGCTTTTCTGAGACTTTCAGCATTGCAAGCTCTGACTCCTGTGGAAGCTGCAAGATCTGAGGTGCTTTTGAAAGTCTTGCCAGAGTGTCAGAGGAAGAAAGTAAAGGTATCAAATTATCGCCATGCCTTTATCTTTCAGGGCAGGACAGTGTTGCACGAGGAAAGGGGCTTCATTGCCAAACAGATCATCTTTCCTTTCAGAACCCTCCCACCCTGTTCCTGCCTAATCCTCTTCTGACAGGAAAAATGCTGTAATAATGCAAGTACCCTGAGAGCTGTGAGTGTAGATGTGGGGCATTAAAGAAAATGTTTGCTCGTAGGACTGTGATGCGAGATCGTGTGTGGTAATGATGACTAAATGCTGTGACTGCACAAGTTTTATATAAAAATTGTCTTACCTTTATACTCAAATAGGTGAAAGATACAGGATGTCTGTTTTGGAGAGCTGAGGAGTGTGAGGGAATGCTCTTTGAGTGTTTCACAGTTTAGAGAAGAGAGAGCTCTTCAGGTACACTTTCTATGGGATGACTGTATTCCTGTGTCACTGCGCCCTTATTGCTGCTGAGAAGACACAGCCCTAGCCTGGGACCTGCTTGACCTATCTTGAACCAGATATAACTGAAGAACCGCTGGTGCTCATCCTTGTCACTTTTACACCCAGTATGAATACTGACTGCAGGCAAAAACTGTGTGAACCAGGACTGTGGAGAAGCAGCTGCTTTCTGATACTGCGTATAAACTCCTTGGGCAAGGACTTATTGCAGCTGATGTTTATGCGGGGTTTTTAAAGAGGTCTTTACTTTGGTGTGCTGGTACCTCGTCACTGAAGGGAAGAAAACATGAGCTTTTGCTGCTCAGGTCTTTGAAAAATGCCCAGTAAGATGCTTTGGAAAATTTGCCCAAAGTAAGCTTACATGTATCGTGTTTAGGGGAGGGAGGCATATTCAACAACCATTTTCCGTAGACCAGGCTATTTTAGAAATATAGCAATTGAGTTTTCTGAAAGTCATGCTTCACTTTGGAAAATACTGGAATGTGTTTTTCTTGCGTCTTTGTCGGAGAGTTTAAATCAAACAAAGAATCTGAAGAAGTAAGTCTTTAAAGATTTGAAGGGATGGGCTTTAGAGTAAATGTATCCTGTTTTTAAGGAAACTGACATTTGTGTCTTCGTGTTGTACTGCAGGTTTTTGTGCTTTGCCTGATAATGGGAATTAGTTCCAAGCCAGGCTGATGATTGATTGAACTGAGTCAACTTTTGTTGAGGTTTCCAAAGCATTGCACAAGAGGTTTGAGGGGAAAAAGTTTGGGGGCATGTGACAGTTAATCTCATTAGCAGTAAGAACGAAGTTTAAGCACACTGTTCAAAATTTACTCAGTTCTGTGCTGCTCTTTGTTTTAATTAACAATCTCCTGCATAGATTGGGAGCGTAAACTTCTTTCCACTTTAGTCCAATTAAATCATGCTTGGAAGCTGTCAATGGTGGGGGGAACTCCTCCCTACCCCCCTTCTTTTAATTGTTCAGTGAGTATGTTGAATAATGAAAGAATTTGCCTGACAGGGTTTTGTAGTGTTTCGTCTTCCTGATGAATTATTGCAGAGGATAGACAACAGTCTTTTGTCGAAAATGCATTGGAATGACTCATCCAATTCCTCAGAAAGTGACAATGAAGCTCATTCAGCCTTCACACAGACTGAGCACAACATAGTTGCAGCTTACTTAATAACAGCAGGTATGGGCATTGGCAAATTGTTGCGTAACTTTTTAGAATAGAACTTGTAGATCTGAATGCTCATTTGTATAGTAACAGTGATGGTGTTTCATTTTGTATTAGACAGCTGTCTGATGGCTTTTCTTCATGTTTACTGACAAGTTAGCAATCAGCTGCCTGACTGAAATATGCAGAAACATCTGAAGTGTGCAGAATCTAAGTTTTCTGCTCTATATTTGAAGGCAGTGTTGTGTCTCAAAAAATACGTTTTGTTGATATGTAATTATAGAAGAGAGTGAGAATTAATTTCTGCCAGCTTGCAAAAGAGATAAAAATAGGGCATAGCTGTCACATCTTGCATTTTTCTTTGATGTGCTCGAAGCTATCTTGAGACTTCTCCTGGGCCACATGTTTGTAGTAATATATGTGTAGTCTGAGCATGTGAGCGGGTGTCTGTTAGGGGGATGTAAGGGGAAGGGTTGGAATGTGACTTAGAGGGAGGGAGCTGGTCATTAATCAGAGAAGAGCAAATTCCAGTTGCAGCTGTATTTTTCACCAGTGACACGTGTTAGAAAAGCGCGCTGTGAGGCTTCACATCGTGTTTGTTCCCTGTGACTGCAGTGGTCTTTGGCTAAACTTGAATGATTACAGAATTATTTTTTTTCTCCACTTAAAAACTTTCTCATCGTATAACCACAGCTGCTTCAGTAGTGCTTTTCTGAAGCACTGAGTGCCACAGTAATGAAATATCCACCTAAACAAATCTGAAACCTACTGTGTTTAAAAACAGGCCTTCTATGCCTTTATTATGGAAAATCAAATCAGTTTAGTCTTTATTCATTGACTGTGCCACAAAGTTTTCCATGTTGTAGTTAGATTTTAAAATACTTTAAAATATTAATATATTTTAAATTTATATGAAATAGTACTGCTGATGGTCACAGTTTATTTAGCATATATGTCTGAAGTGGTGAGTATCAAATTGCTGTTCTGGAAAAGTGGGTATTTTTGGATGCAAAGACAATAATTTATTTAAGGTCTTTAGAGAAATTATTAGAACAGCTACACAGATCAGTAGGCTTCTTAAGAAGCTGTAGAGATAGATAACGGTCAAGTATTGGAAACCTAGATATACCTCTCATATTTTTATTAAAATTGATTATGTTGTATGTAACAAGGTGATATTTTCAGATAGTTTTGACCAGCTGGTGTTCAGGATCAAAGCTATCATTGGTGATCATAGGGTATCAATGGAATTAGCCAGAATCAACCCAGCTCTTCTTTCTTAATCTTGAATGGAAATTAAATGTCTTGGGAGGAAAAAAAAAAGTTGGATTACTTTGTGGTTTTAGGTTTTTTTCATTTTTTATTTCTAATTATAGTTGGGGGAGTCTAGTAAATCTTTACTTTCTTAATGAGAAATGTTTTTGACAACGAAGCCCGTAAAATATTTGAAAATATGATTGATTGCTTTGCAAATGCCTTACCGCAGCAAATTTCACATCTGGAAGATTTAAGCCTTGTTAATGAGCAGATGTGTAAGAATAAGAATGAAATCTGGGTACAGTGTTCATCCTTATGCCACTCTTTAAAAGGTTTAAGTGTTTCTTTTTTCTGAGAAGGAAGTAATTGTTAAGCATTACACTGGTCAGCGTATTCATGTTTGTGATGACAACAGGGCTACTCAGGCTGCAGCAAGCTATGCTGCCTCATGGATGTCTTTCTGCTTGTAGTGGTGAAATGCTCTGGTATCATTTTAAAATGCTAGCTGGAAGGGTAAATTCCATGTTATACACGTACCTGATTTTTTTTATTTTGATGCTACTACCAAACGTTGCCATGTCCAACTCTAAACTGTCCCTAAGCACCAGATCTACACATTCCAAGGGATGGCAACTCGACCACTTTCTTGGGCAGCCCGTTCCAATGCTCGATAAACCTTTCAGTGAAGAAATTTTTCCTAATATCCAAAAGTACTCTTCCCTGGTGCAACTTGAGGCCATTTCCTCTCACCCTATCACTTGTTCCTTGGGAAAAGAGATCGACCCCCACCTGGCTACACCCTCCTTTCGAGTGGTTGTAGAGAAGGATAAGGTCGCCCCGAGCCTCCTTTTCTCCAGGCTGAACAACCCCAGCTCCCTCAGCTGCTCCTCATAAGATTTGTGCTTCAGCACTTTGACCAGCTTTGTTGCTCTTTTAATGGGCACTGCTTAACCACTGCCTAGAGAAACTTCATTCATCTGCTTGACCTGGTCCTCAGAAACAGAGAAGAGAGCATTTCTTTTATCTATATATTTTTTCTCACTTTGTTCAAGATGGAGTCCATTGCCCACCTTATATTTTGTTCCTCAAAACATTCTTTTTTTGCTCTATTATTAGTTTATTTTAGTGATACTAACATTTTTAATGAATATAGGTTCCACTTTTTCTTCCCTGTTTTTTGTTGCTCCCCCTGTCCCCCCCTTACTTTTAAGACTGGACACTGAGTTATTTAATTTAAGTGTGTCTAGAAGGATCTTTCCTTCACCCTGAGGATATGAATTTGCAGGCCTGTTGTATGTCTGATTTCATTATTGATCGCTGTAATATCTGTTAAAACATGCCTCGTAAGAAGCCTGTGTTATTAAACTTGTAATTCTCTTTTGCTCCCTCGCTCCCAAGAGATGACATGCTATCTCCAGGAGAGCCGACAGAACTGCTACTGCAAGGGTGTTTTTTTACTATGGTGTTAATTTCAGATCAGATCCTCAGATCCTTAGGGTTTTTTTAATTTTTAGGAGCACATAGGATCAGTGTAATTCCTGAAATGTGTGAATATATGAATATGATAGCTGATGGCATCTGTGTGGCTGAAAGATGTTTGACCTCCAGCAGGAGACTTGCACCTGAAAACAGACATCCTTGGTGATGTTAAAAGAGAGATAGCCAAGGTTAATTATGATTTTGCCTCATTTGATTTTCAAATTAATGAATCTGATTAGAGAACTTCTTTAATGTAAGAGATAGATACAGTTTAATAAAGTGTTGCAGTGAAAAGCCTTATATGAGTTTCAGGTATAATAAAAAAGGTATCAGGGTGACTGAAAGAAACGGGTTCTGCTTGTGGAAGTCCACGTTCTGTATGACAGTCATTCACTCAAGCTCCTGACAGAATTATTCCTCAGATCTGTGATGACAAAAACTGTACTGTTTAAATTCATAAGTGAAACTTCTAAAATATAAACAAAGCAAACCAAACAAAAAGCCAAACCAAAAATTCTGAGGGGCATTTCCGTGGATAATGCATTGTTAGACTTTTACCAAAAAAAATTCCACTATGCACTTGTAGTTTAAAGTGCCCAGGCTGTATAAATATTTGTAAATTTAGGATTTGGTTCAGTGATACTTTAGCAGCTGTGCCAGACTAGGGAATCTATGAAAAACTTATAAATTCCTCTTATTATTTGCAAGTTATTTTTTTAATGTCTGTCTTTGTTTGAACATGTTTGAATTCTCCCTTGTATTGATAAGGGCTGTGAGTCTTGTCCCTGCTGAGGTGCAAGGTGAAGTTTTTAACCTTACTGGTTTTTGATAGTTTGTATTAATAGTGGGTTAGTAGAAGTTTGGAGGATGAGAGTTTGCTCTGGGTACCTCTACAACAGGCTGGAGTCTGAAGAACATAAAACCACAAGAATTGAAAAAATGCTTTGTGGGAATGCTGTGTAAACTCACTCCAAGAGTGAGCAGTAGGATTTGGCTAGGAAAGGGGAATAGCTGGAGAAAAGAAGGATATGGAGGACACCAAGATCAGAAAAAGCTTCCTTATGCACAAGGTCCTGGAAAATGCCTTGGGCACCTTGAGGAGCTTTAAATCCAAAGCAAATTTCAGAGGGATTGGATGTGAAGAGAGGAGAATGTACATTTTAGCTTTAGTTTGTTACAACTCTTTGAGTCCTGGCCATTTCTTGGGTTGCCTGATAATAGATTTCAGATGCAGTTTGACTCAAAGCCAGACCAAAAAGGGTTGAAAATACACAGGTTAGTGAGGCAGGAGCAAGTTCAGTGCAGAGCTGGACTTTTCCCATGGCTGTGACATGAGCCCTAGAGCTTGTCATGTAGAGGAGATAGCTCTGGTGCAGGCCCAGCCATGCTGCTGTGCAAATCATCCAGACTGCTTGACAAGGCTCAGAAAATACAATTTGCTGCAACCTGAGCCAGCTCTGATGCTGGCAAAGCTTTGGGACCTCATAAACAGAGAGAGGAGTTTGTCTGTTTAGCATAGTGATACCAAACTCAAAGCTTCTGTATTCCTTTGGCCCGGGATTATTGTCTGAATACACAGTGGAAACTTACCTGCCCGGAATGGAAACCCCCAGGGGGTTGGCAGGGACCTTCTGCTGGATCAGGTGCATTAGTTTTTTTTCCAACACTTTTTTTTTTGCCAGTCGCCAACCCTCATTGTTCTTTACCGTGGAGGTCAGCGCTGTACTTGGTGGCCAGAGTGTTTGAGGTGTAGTCCTAGACACATTTGAATGTTCCACTGTTGGCACTTACTGAATCCGAGTGAAGGTTGCCTAATTGGAAAAGCTTTTCTCCTTTTCAAGTGTCTGTCCTCTTTGCAAAGTTGCACTAGACTGAAAATAAAGCTTGGTTGGGACTTGCACATTACAACAGGGTGCATTTTCTTCTGCGTGTATATTACTGGCTGGTGTGTATCTTTTGTAAAGTTTTCCTTTTTCTGTTTTTACAGGAGTGATAAGCATTTTCAGTAACATTGTTGTGTTAGGCATCTTTGTTAAGTACAAAGAGCTTCGGACAGCAACCAACGCAATTATTATCAACTTGGCTTTTACTGACATTGGTGTTAGTGGCATTGGTTACCCCATGTCTGCTGCCTCAGACCTGCATGGAAGCTGGAAATTTGGATATACTGGATGCCAGGTATTGCAATTCAGTTAGAGAGAAAGTTTTCTGCCCTGAAGAGCAAACTGAGAAATAAGTAATGGCTCTACCTCATGTTATTTTAAGAGATAAGGCAGAGATGCAGAATTTGACTCTGGACCTGAAACTGATGTTCTGTGATGTCAGCAATTTCTGGAGACAGTATTTCATGTGAATTTCACTTTAAGCTTATATTTACAATCTGAAAACATTAAAGTGTAACCTTATATCTATTAACTAGACATTTTAAAATAGCTTTAAGATGGCTTACAAAATCAAATCTTGAAATGAAGATGGTTGTAGTAGCACAGGCACATTTGATGATTTCACTGATAGTTAAAAGACTTTGATTGTGGCTACTATTTTGATGGTGAGCTTGACAGATCGTGGCGAGTTCTGCTTGGCAGATGCATGTCCTTTTTGGATGGGACTAATAAGATATCCAAAGTAAAGGCCTCTAAGGCTCTTGGTCTCCATTAAAGATTTAGCCTAATTTTAATTGCTGTCTATTTTTAAGAATAGACTGACTGAAAAATGTATACTTCCACAGCAGAGAGATGGTGGCCTTTTCTCACTCCGAACTCTGAATCTCAAAATCTACTTACTGAAGGAAAGTGCTTCTTTGACTTTTGAGACTGCTGTCTTTAGGGTTTCTAACGTGCAAGCAAGCAGGAGCTTTTGAAATGTTTACTTTTTAATGAGCCACCTTCAAATTGCCTACATTGAATTAGTTCCTTCAAGACCTTGCTTATGGGAGAGAGCTCTGGCTGAATCGTGTGGATTCAGTACACAGATTTGTGCTTGTATCTTTGAAAGATTTCTCAGAAATTATTTTCTTGTTTGTTTGTTTTAATTTCAGATCTATGCTGCCTTAAATATCTTTTTTGGGATGGCGAGTATTGGTTTGCTGACTGTTGTTGCAGTTGACCGTTACCTGACCATCTGCAGGCCTGATATCGGTACTGTACTTAGGGTCAAAAATCAGTCACTGTTGGGAGGAATAAAATTCTGATTTGATTGTGTTGTTTTCTCATGAATGACTCCATAATTACAGTGCTGGGCATAACTTGAACCTGCAGTACCTGGTTAAGTAAGTTACCTTTTTGGCATACTTCTCATTAAAGTGAAAACTTCACCATTAGGCTGTTACTCTGTTTATAAATTGTGTTTTCATGGCTGTTTTCAGTCTTTAGAAAGCCACATCCACATAGAGAACCACACAAAAAGCCTCTGGCTGTGTGACCTGTGGGACATTTTGGCCTCTGTCAAGCAGATATGTGCTTCTGTTGTTGTGTTAACACTGCCCTGGGTGTTTTTCTCTCCTCTGTTACAGCTGTGTTGTAACAGTTAATTCCTCCCTTGCAATCTTCCAAGGATGTACTTGGATGCACTGTTCCATAATAAGCTTCTGGCGTGGGGTTGGGATCAGTTATTGCATGTATGCTGAGGGTTGGAGTGGGTGATGGTGTTCAAGTGGCTTTAAAGGCTGCAGATGTCAGTCAGCAAGATGAAACAGGCATGCTACAGTGCTTGGGACTGCAAGCCTTGGAAAGGGTCTTTATTAACTGGTTACATGCTTGCTGGAAGCCGCTTGTCGCTCCAGTTTGACGCTGGGAAGAAGCAGCAGATGAGAAGCGTTTGTGACTGTCTGTGCTTGGCCGCAGGGAGAAGAATGACCACCCGTAGCTATGCCGCTCTCATCCTTGCTGCTTGGATAAATGCGGTCTTCTGGTCTTCTATGCCTACTGCAGGCTGGGCCAGCTATGCTCCGGATCCCACTGGAGCAACGTGCACAGTAAATTGGAGGAAAAATGACGCGTAAGCTTCCCCCTCACGCTTTCTTTTAACTTTGCTGGCTCACAGAAGTCTAAGATTGTTTAATTCACCACTGTAGGAGCGTAACTTCTTTCTGAAGTATGAAGCAAAATTTTTAACAATAATTTAAAACGATAGAAGTAACATAGAGGAAGTCTAGAAAAAAACCCATAGGAGTTGAGCTATGCTTCAAAACTTCAATACTTGTAGTTTCTAATAAAAAAAAAATAAGCTAAAAAAATTTTTCTTTATTATTTTGGAACTTGTTATAAAATGTCATAATCAAATCAAAATACCAAATTCTTTGGTAACTTTTCCTGGATGGCTATTTGTTAGTTACTCTGTTTTGTTTTTCTGTCTTATCAGGTCCTTTATTTCCTACACAATGAGTGTAATTGCTGTTAATTTTGTTGTACCCTTAACAGTCATGTTTTACTGTTATTACAATGTTTCCCGGACAATGAAAAAATATGCCAGCAGTAACTGCCTGGAGAGCATTAACATAGATTGGTCTGACCAAGTAGATGTGACAAAGGTAAATGTGTGCATGTTTTGTCGTAAGCGTGTTCTTTTGTGTTAAAGTCCTAGTGGCAAAGGAATGGTGCAGCCTTTTAAGCATTTCGGTTCCCTACATTCCGCCTTTTCTTTCATACTAAATATTTGCTGATACTGAGCCTTAGTGGAAACTCTTGTCTTGACTTATCACGCTAGATTCTTTATTTTTGGGCTAATACCCTTTCCAGATGAATAGCTAATTTGAAGGCTGGGAACGTGGTGAATTTTCCTTGCCTCTCTCCTCTGTCATTACCTAGAAATGTACCTTCGAGGTGCACTCGGAGAACTTTTACTCTGTGTCCGCAGAGTCCTTAGGCTTCCTGCTTGGTTCACAGAGTGTCTGGTCTGAAATGGATTGGTCAACTCTCATTTGAACTCGTGGCCTAGGAATGAGAGTGCATTTCCAGCTCCCAAGCTGTGTAATTCCAATCTCTTGCTCTTTTCGGTCTGTTGAGCTTATCTCTTATGTAAGCAGTAGCAAATGTGAGTTATGGCATGAAATGATATATCCTGCCTGGAAGGTTGACATTCTTTTAATGTATAAAAGTGCTTGAGAAATCTTGAAGTTCACCAGCTCCTTTGATTTTGTGTAAAGATGTGATTTATGGTTGGGCTTGATGAAAAAGTGAGAGAGAATTGGACAGAAGAGTATGTACCTATGTTTTTGAATTACTTATCAGTGCAAACTTAGCATTCCTTGGAAAAGTTTCTCATTGCTAAGTTCTGAAGAATAGTATTTTTACCTAAAAAGAGTAATTTGAGTAGTTTACTTTAGTGAAGAACTTTCAGAATACTTGAAACTGGGGATTCAGTTAAAAATTTAGACTCATGTTTGTGAAGAAAATGCATTTTTCCTATTTTGCAGGTGAAGACACTAAGTTATAATAAAAAAAAAGAGAAAAAAATTAATGCTTTGGAGTTAAGAAATATCCTTCTTTAGAACTGGACTATCTGCTTTTTGCAAATTAGCGTCCTCTAAGCTTTCTATGCACCAAACTTGTAAATGAGAGGGTTCTTTCTTACATTTTGGTGTTGTGCTTGGTATTGTCTTTGTATTTAAATAGGGATCTTCTGTGAGAGTCACTGCTTGTGTATTTATTGTGCTCTAGAGCAGCTCATACAAAGTAGCTGTTTACTTCTTGTTTCTCGTTTTGCTCATCTCTGAAAGACTAACTAGGGGTGTAGGCGAGCAGCACTAGGGAATCCTGTGTGTACACAGCCCTGCAGCTTTGGTTGGTTTTCTAGTGCTTTGTTTTGTCCTCTTGATTCATTTGAGATTTCCATCCAGTTTCCACTACTGAGTCATGTCCCTGCCAAAAGCCAGAAAGCCTGTCTCAGCTGATAACCTCTCCTACCTTCCACTACCCCCAGTTTGTCACTGTCCAGATCTGGCTATGGCATGGTGTGTCCTGGGGTGTGAGCCCCAACATGCTCAGGTTGTTCTCTCTGGAAGGCAGGCAGAAAAAACATGACTGCTCAGATACCTCCTCTGTATCGTACTTGAACATGTCTATGATGCTTCATTAAACCAAGCAGACACTTCTGGGTTCCTTAACTGTATGTCCTAGAATATTTACTTTCTTTTATTTAATGGTACCATAATTAAGCTTTATGAAACATTTTTATTAACAGCCTAATTAAATATTTAGCTTCAATTTTTGTCTCTGTTCATATTTATTGTTTGTAGTAGCATCCCAGAGTGACTTGTTATGGGGGTCATCATTCATGTGTGAAGTCCTCTCTGGTAATTTAAACTCCTGATTGACAGATTTAACGTGATGAGTAGTGCTGACTTTGAAGGAATATTGTATGTAATGAAATGACACCATGCCAAACACATGGCAGTGAGGTGTGCTATTAAATCCCCAAAGTGAGATTTCAGTGTAAGCTGTCAGAATGTGTCAGGTGTGCTTGTTTATATATTATTTCAGTCAGGATAGCTCTATTTTCACCTAGGTGCATGTACTTTTGTTATGAGGTTTTGTTGTGAGGTCTTCATCTTGAGGTTATACTGGTTATGTGTCTGTTCCTCTCATTTTACAGATGTCTGTTGTGATGATTATAATGTTCTTGGTGGCATGGTCTCCATATTCTATTGTGTGTTTGTGGTCTTCCTTTGGAGACCCAAAGAAAATTTCTCCTGCAATGGCCATCATAGCTCCTCTCTTTGCAAAATCTTCCACGTTCTATAATCCCTGCATTTATGTCATTGCAAACAAAAAGTAAGTGTTCCGAATTTAGTACCAGTCTATTTCCTGATTTTAGCATATCATCTGAGTATAGAAGGATCACCTGTAAAATATGGCAGGCTGATTACTGAAGAACAAAGGGTACCACCACTGTTAATTTACCAAAGATGACCTTTTGGACAGGAAAGCCTAAAATAAATTGTTTTGATCATCATCAGAACACTCTGAATTGATATGTATTTTTGAGAAGATATTAACATAGCTTTTGAAAGTCCCATTTGCATTTTCTCAAGGGGATTCAGTATGGAATTTGGGTTGCATCAGTAGAAGACTACTTTTAATGACTGTGGCCAAAGTGTGTGCATCTTAGTGACGTGTAACTTGTGTAGATTTTCTTGTTTGATTTGGGATGTGTCATATTCTGACAGATTAGGATGGATTGACCCTTTTCATTAAAGTAAATAGGTTAAGCCTGTTCTGATTTGAGCAAGCATAACAAATGCTCTAATCAAGCCAATGCTTCTGACTGAGGACTGTGTTTTGCAAAGAGGAATTCTTCCTGTCTCTGCAACCACCCTTCAAGCAGAGCCTGTGGTCTCTGCCTAGGTGAACATACCTGATCCTGCTGAGTCAATGGAAAAACATCTGGGTTTTTTCCTTGTTCTATAAGTTCATCTTTGTTGTGGCTGTACGCTCTCCTGGGCTAAACAAAAGCTGCTGTTATCCCTATTTAAGAAATTAAATCAGCTGTACATTCTTGTACCTGGAAGTGAAAAAGACCCAGGTCCTTTTGAATTCCAAATACATGGTTTTTTATGAAGTACATTCTACTAAAATTGAAAACTTTTGTAATAGTTAAGACCATCTTACCAAATTTTCCCTTCTGTTTGGTTCTCCAGCTAATGATCTTTCTGTTTTCCCTTCCTTGCCCTTTGCAGGTTTCGGAGGGCAATCCTGGCAATGGTGCGATGTCAGACAAGACAAGAGATAACCATAAACAACGCTTTGCCCATGAGTGTATCTCAAAGTGCATTGGCATCGCAGAACTCCAGTCATTTGCCTGCATAAGTAGCATGGAAAGGAGTGAAATCTGGGTTCAAGTTAATGCATCTTTTGGACAATTAATCTTTTTGAATAATAAGCTTTCCTAGCCAGCTGTATTGTGTTAGTCACAGTAATCTTTTTAGAGAAGTTAAGGAGACGAAACCTGCCAAGGCTTTAGTTTTTGAGAGCGGTTTATTGCCCCAATATGTCTGTCCCAAACAAAGGGTAGCAAAGTGGCCACTGTGACTCTTACAGAGTTAGACAAGGTGACAGAGGGGCCAGGAAAGACAAAAGTGTGAAGTGCTTAGGTTCAGTAACCCTAGATTTTTCGTATGTATTAATTCCTTTCATGAAGTACTTTCCACCAACTTCCCTTGAAAGTTTTCCAGACTTATATTCTTGATACTCCCTATGGCTGCATATGTCCATACCAAGTGTCCATGTTGATATACTTTGCAAAGTTCTGTTTCTGTGAATATGTTAGGGTGTCGAAATATCTACCCTGACCCCATAGAATCTTTTATTAGGTTTTAGGATTTTGAAGGAATTTCAGCATATTTAAAGTATTTTTAAAATTTTGACTGGCAGAACCAAATTAATTTGTAGGAAAGACGGCTTTTGTTTTGTAAGTAGCATGTTTCTAGTACTTGTGACTACACAGCAAATCCTGAAAATGTGACAAAATGTACCCTAAAGCTCCACACTTGGGAGGCACATAAAACTGAGTAAATATTTATGGTAGTTTCTCATCACTTCTAAGTCAATCTTATGTTTATATAGGTCTGATGTTTAATTTTCCAGAAATACCTTTGTCAGTATGAGCAATGGATTTATTCAGGGTGAAAAACATGACTGCATAGATCTACCTTCAGTTATTATGTGTGTGTGCGCATATGCAGTTTGGCTTTGCAGTGTAAAACTTATTTAAAGTATATGTGTATTTTTGGCAAAACCCTGTTTTTACAGGATTTTTTAAAAGCTCTGGAATCTAGGCTTCCTATTAATTTGATGTTTTCAGTATTAAAGAAAATGCCATGCAATATCCTCGTGGTGTACTAGATTTCCTTCAGGAACTTTGGAACGCTTTATAGACAGTGTAATATATGCACTGCCTCTTAGGAGAAGGAAAGAGATACTTTATTACACACTAACTCTACAACTACGTATTAAAACAGCCTTGGAACATGGTTGGATGTGATTTGAAACAGAGTGTGTTCTGACAGAGTAAAGAACGAGCTGGTTTAACTGGTGCCATTCAGGATACATTTGAAGGTTAAGCAACTACAGATCTCGGCTAATCTGTTGTAATCTGCTGTCACTAAATGGATGGCTACATTCACATTCGTAGCACACTGCTCACGAGTTCCTAGGAATAAAGCTTTCACATTTCTTCATGTCAGTTCTTCTGGGAGGAAGCCATGTATCTGTTTATTTACTTCTACCTCCTAATGAGTTTTTTTGAAGAAGTTCATGGCTTTTGTCCTTCACAATGCACTTGCGTTTACCATGGCAGAATAGAACTGGCTGGAACAAGGTATATATTTTATTATTTGTTATATAGGGCAATTTATATGGAAAAGAGTGTAAGAAATTGGAGATAACATTCTCAGACATTGCAAATTAGTTCTAGCATAGTTGAAATGAAGGCATATTTTACATTAGCGTTCTATGGCTAGCAGCGTTCCTGAACAGGAGCAGATGGTGATTATGGCTTTGTACTTAGCAAATAGCTACTCTAAATCTTCATTTTTTGCAGGAGGCAATTTCTTTCTTCTCCATCACATTCCTGCTACTGCAATGTGCTTTCTATTTCTGCAAACTAGTTAACAACTGTAAGGTGATTCTGGTTTAAATAAATAGTTTCTTATTTTTTTTTAATCTGCCATAAACCATGTAATTTTTGATAGTAAGGAGGTTAATTTGAAATGTGGTGACCTCGTATTGTCGTGTCAATTTCAGGAGATACACTTTGTCATTGCTATTTATTGTCACAACCTATCTGGTTTAAGGCTGCATGAGGAAAAAGTAAAATAGAGTAAGAATCTAGAGAAAAGGCGGGGGGGAAATTAAGGATGGATGTATTGAGGGCAAGGGAATCTTCAGGCTGGTATGTGCAAACAGTATACCCCAAAGAAATTGATTCCTGAAATCAAATAACTGAAAATGCTGAGAAATCCCATTTCGCTGAAATCATTGTGAGCAGAAAGTTCTTTTCATCTCTATAAAGCAAGTAATTTGTACATAGACGTCAAAAAGAGGACTAGAAAGCTCTTCTCTACTAAATTTTCTTTGGTATGTTTTCAATTTTCAGTCTATTCCAAAAGGTAAGTATAGAAAATACTTTGAATCTTTATCATACAGAAAAATTAGAGATTAGTAATCTTAAGTTTGAATTTTAATAATTTTAATACGGGGGCATGCAGTTCCTACTTGAGATACATGCATGTATTTTTTCTTGTACAATGGCTTCTGTCTTTCAGTTGTCAGTAGAGTAAGGGGTAGATAGAGGGTGGTGCTGACATACTTTAGAGTAAAGCAAATCTAGGTTTCCTGTGAAAGGATCAGTTCTGGTTTGTATTCTTTTCGTCTTTGGAGACTCCATGTTTGTGGAGTTTGTTCAACTTTTAAATGCAGAGGACTGTTCTTGATTTCTGTGTTCTTGGTTCTGGTAGAAGTGTTGCAGAAAGTTACAGCATTTCCATTTAAATCTGACATTCAAATTTCTGATAAATAAGTGCAAATATGCCTTTCTCCCTTTATTTTTTTTTTTTTTTCCCTGATGCTAGGTCTGTACTCTGTAATGACCCTGACATGTATGAGATCCCTGTGAATGTTCCTGTGGATACTGTAAAACTTCGCATAGAGAAAACTGTCATACGAAGGATTCCCACGGAAGCCTTTTACTACCTGGTAGATCTCAAATACCTGTGGGTCACTTACAACTGTGTAGCCAACATTGATATCAGCAGCTTCTATAACTTGAAACAACTGCATGAGCTGAGGCTGGATGGTAATCTTCTTTCAACTTTCCCTTGGGAATCCCTGGCAGAGATGCCCAACTTACGGACTCTTGATCTGCACAACAACAAAGTGACCAGCATTCCCGCTGACGCTGGCCGCTACCTGAGGAACCTCACCTACCTGGACCTATCCAGCAACAAGCTGACCACCTTGCCATCAGACCTCATGGACATTTGGCCCCCCTTCTCAGGAGCTATTGTGTCCAAGAACACAGACATTCTGGTGACACAGAGAGTGATCTTGGGTATGTCTGTCTCATCCTTACTGCCCGTCTCATTCCTCACTAAAATATACCTGAGCATTAAATTGCAAGTGAGAGCAGTTAGGGTACCAGCCTAGAATGCAGGAGGAGTTTTTATCCAGGTCAGTCTTCTGGTTTGCTCTGTTATTATTTATTTATTTTCTGTTGGTAACAGAAAACCATGAAATTTAGGTAGTGACCTCCATATGTGTTGTTACCTCAAAGTTATAAAACCAAAGTAAAAGCTATGAGAATCCAGTCTGCAGGAATACAGGGCATATGAAGTATTCAGTAGCTATATAAGTGTGGGACTTGTACTGTGTTTCTGGTGTTATTTTCCTATCTCTGTATGTGTTTGCAACTGTAAGCATGTCCATTTGCAACTGCTTTTTTCCAGAGGCTCATGAGCCAAACAAGTAGCTAGAGCTGATGCTCATATAAAGCCTGTCCTGTGACACAATGCTGCAGATAGTGTTGGTGCCTCAAAACAGGGCAACTCTGCTCTCCCCGGGACCTCTGTTGAACTTGCATTACACTAAAGCTGACTGATTATCGTGAAGTTTTCCCCAATTTACATACTGAATATGAGAGAGAGGAGGAGTCTGACCCCAATATATTCATAATACTTTTTATAGTGTTTAAGGGAAGTATTTAAGAACAATTTGGTCAGACTGATTTTTTTCATAATTTGATACCTTTCTCTAGTATGCAATTGCATCAGTTCTCTTTTCTGGCGTTGTGCTTTATTGACACTTTATCTCCACTTCCTAGCCTTGCCAGGGTAACCCCTTTCTCTTCTTCAGTCTCAGGTTGGAACAGTTCTATCAATACTGTTCTTTTCTATCTCGGTTTACATATAAATGCATGTTTTGATGGTTTTGTAGTGCAACAGGTGGAAGGGAGGAAAACCAGCTGGCTGTCTCTACTGCAGTAATTCTATAAGCACTGGAAAAGATCTGTCCTGCATTGTATTGCCCAATATTTCCAATTTCTTGGTCTAAACCCCCAGTATTCAGTGTTCATTTGTTCAGCTGCTTTGTTTCACAGCAAACTGCACCTTGAAATTCTCATTCAGATCATACTTTATATAAGTAACTTAATGGATGCAAGTGGGCTGCATAACTTCGTAAGTGTGGTAACTGTAGGTTTGCATCATTAAAGGGTTTTCATTTATTCAGGATTAAAAAAAAAAAAGAAGTGAAAGCTGTAAAAGTAAGTCCATCTCAGTACTCCGTTCCATGTCCCCACACTGAAGACTGCAGGAGGCTGTAAAGTGGGAGCTGATTGCTGGATCTAATCTTCATGATCTCATGTGGAAGTCCCAGAGGTTAATTGGTTTCCTTGTCTTACTTAGCCCTCACCACTTCAGAAAAAACAAAAGGAACTAAGAAAAAAAACAAAACAACAAACCCAACACAACAAACATAAAAAAATCTTAAAACCACACACACTCTTCTCTCCCCTTAACTCTGGGAACCATCTGCAGGCTTCCTTGGTGCAGGCGCTTTTCCAGCCTCCTGTAGTCCTGGCAAACCCTCTGGTGCCAGCATTGAGTTCTTTGGAGGCTTGGGATGTGACCTTTGGACCATTTTCTGTTATGAACTGCAACTGGGTTTTAACACAGATCTCCAGAGAGGAACACACACTGGGTTTAAACAGAACCTTGCTTTCCTTTTTTTTTTAATGTTAGGTGCTAAGGGAGGCTCTTTGCAGCCACTATAGATTTGCACCCAAGAATACAAAATGCCAGGTAGTGCTTTCCTTGTGTTACACTAAGTAAATTTACCTTAGGTAAGCTGTGACTGGATTAGCTGAATTTTTCTTTTCATTGACATCACAGTTTTCTGATGAGTATATCCCAATGCAGAGAGACAGTGCTTGCTACATAAGAGACTCTAGAGTGAATAAGAAAACATCCCCTTTCTCTGGAGATTAGGAAGTACAATGCTCTTTATGTCATGGGTTATTTTGACAACTTTATTTAGACTCCACTGAGTATTAGTGCTTCCTTTCTGACACCCCTCCTGTCTTTACTGGGCTTGCTGGAGACTGAGGAAGAAGAAGTGCATCCCATAGATATTCTCCTCCTCCTCTGAGCTACAGGTAGGGATCACAGAGCTATGTGGTCAGGAAGGACCTAGCCTGCTGGGATACAGATCCAGAGGAGCTGAGCCATTCTGGTAAAGTCAGTGCTGTTCTTAAAGCCTGTGGCCAGACCACCCCGGAGCCTCCTGTGGTAACCTCCTCCAGTGCTTATCTGTCAGGGTAGTGAGAAAGTTTCTCCTAATATCTAACCTCAATCTCCCTTACTGCAAACTAAGCTGATTACCTCTTGTCCTACAGGGCATGGGCGTACAGAAAAACTAATCACCGTCTCTTCTAGTAATCTTTCATAGGTTTTCCTTCCCTGTTTGCCATCCTAACTAACCACACCATTTCTTTCACCAGCTTCTAATATAATGTTGAGGTCTTGTGGTTTGGGTTTGTTTGTTTGTTTGTTTGATTTTTGTTTGTTGTTGTTGTTGGTTGTTTTGCTTGCTTTGGTTTTTTTTTTTTGTTCGTTTGTTTGTGTTTGGTTTGACTTTTTTTTTTCTGTGTGTGGTATTTTTATTTTTTTTTTCATTTTCTGCCATAGCTACTGGTTCCCTTTAGACTCCTTTAGGTTTAAAAAAAAGTTTCTCTTAAAATGTGATGCCCACAATTGCACACTTTGATGCTCAAGAGTGTCCTATGTGCTCCAGCCACTCTCTGTGGGAGCATTCAGCCTGACCTGTGTACCTACATGGAACAATCACTGCAGCCAGAACTCTGCTGGAAGCTGGAACCCAGAGTAAATAAGTGCTGGTTTTGTCTAGTCAGGGAAACAGCGGTCAGATTGTAATTAGTGCAATCAGTTATGGCTTGAGCTGTCTTCTCTCCTGGTTCTGGCAAAACAAGATTGTCACGTGTATGTAGTTAACAAGAACAAAACTAGCAAGGCCCTAAACTCATATGTTTATGCAAATGTATTTTTTAACACCAGGAGGCAATTTTATCTTCAGTGTCTTGACTGAGCATCAAGACGGTTGCTCATATGAGAAAGTTCAGGTTGCCCATGTTTACTTCAAGGACTCTTGGTGGAGCCAAAGACTACTTTTGCCAGAGAACTGGCATGTTAGCATCTCCTTATTCCAGTTCATCATCTCTGTGCTAAGAGGTTTGGGGTTTTTAACTACCTGCCGCTGTATGATGTTTCTCTGTGTGTGCACTATGCTAAATGAAAGAGGGTTAGGGAATGATTCCTGGCCCTATGGCCAAGTGGCTCACTCTGGCTCTCATCCACACAGTTTAGGGCTGGCTCTCTTTAAAGCTGACTGTCTTGTTCCACACTTCAGAAGGTTTAGCCCTTGGTCCTCTGCAGGCTCTACAGGATGCTATGGTGACTCTACAATGTAATTCTGGAAGTGGGGATGTTTGTTCTTCAGTCTAACCTGTCTGAAGTTACGTGAGAATTGCACTGGAAACCATTCAACTGAGCTTTTGTAATATGAAATAGCGGGGGTATGTTGTGTGCCTGAAGGGCTGACAGACATGTAGAATAATTTGGAGGTACAAAACCTGCTGCACTTGCATTGGGGGCAGCGATAGGATAGAGCCATCCTTTGTGTGGTCTCATCCATAAGCCTTTCAGGGAGCAATCGCTGAAGTGCCAGCTGTCCCTGGACTCATGTCTGGCTTTGTCTTGGAAAGTGCCCTTCGGAACAGCTCAAACCAAGCTGTGGAGTGAGCTGAAAATTAAACAGTGCAAATGATTGGGGGACCAGTGTGTAAATTCATCTGGCCCTCTTGGTTACCTCTGGAGCCATAGCCTAATACTTTGATCCAAATCACAGCTAAATTTCAGCACTGGCTGCTGTACAGAGATTTACATTTCTGGCAGGAATGATGGCAATAACATTTTCCGGATGGTGGACTCTAGTGAGTCACTGAGAGGAACAGAAGAGTCCAGTATTTGACAGAGTGGAAGTTATGTGAGATCTTGCCTCTGTTGCAGGCAGAGGTGCCAAAAATTTGGAATGCTGTAGGTCCATCAGGCTCCCAGCTGTTATGCTGGGCCATTGGGTAGATACTGCTTTTCCTGAAACTACTCCCTAGCAATTGCCATGTGGTGAAAATGCTGTGACACGGTGTTGGCTATGGAATTTACTGTTTAGAACCACGGATCAAAATGTGTAGGTTCAGTTGGAAAGAGCCGGGGGTGGGCTGCCCCAAGCTGTGGTGAATATTTCTATCAGCCCGAAACTTGAATATTTTACATCTTGCTATTTTGCAGCAACTGAAAAGCAGTGTGTTACACAAGTTAGGGTCTGAGTCTGGTTACTGATTTACGAAGGAAATTTTGCTCATAGCTAAAGTCCATATTGACACAGCCCAGGGAAACCCTTACTGAGAAGACTACAAAAATGTGCATAAGTTTGCCATTGTACGTGCAAGCATACATATAAATGTGTGAGAGTAAATATAAAACACGCTAAACATAGAATAAAGGGGTTTAGAGCAATTTATAATTAATATTAAAATAACACTGCATTGATCTATCTCAGTGCATAAATATTTATCAATGTTTGTTTTACCTTGGCTAGTATTTCTTTTTCAGATCAACAAGCTGCCTTGATATTTCTACGAAATAATCCAGGGTTTATAAAGACTTTGTTTCCTCAGATATATGTGCCATCAGAGATTTATCATTATTTTAATTTTTCCTTCTTAAGAAATTATTTATTTTATTAAAGCTCCCTAATCTTTTCCATTTTCTTATTTCCCCCCCCGCCTTTTAACCTTTTCTTTATTTTTTCGCATCACTTCTAACATCTTGTCAATACCTGTTAAAGTTCAAAATGCCCCTTGTAGCTTGGAAACTAGGTTTACATTCACATTTCTGTTCTCTTCAACACTAACTGAAGTATAATGAAATTCAGTGTTTTATCTTCCTTCCAACTCAATAGTGCTTTCATCTTTTTATTTTGGGAATTCACGCGACTTGATGATTTACAATGGCTGAAAATAATGGGAATACTGTCAGATATTGGCAAGACATAGATAAACAGAGGGGCTGTGCCATGGGGGCAAGGAAGGAACTCATGTAGCTGTATATATTATATGTATTTGTGTAAATCCTGCTTCTTTAGGCTGTTCCATTGGGAAGCATGATGGATGGGGAAGATGAGGTGACTGACTGACATAACTCTTCCTTTGCCGTACACAGGTCAAACCTGTGTCTCAGGCTGGACTGAACAACCATCCAGTCTAAGGACTGTTCATTGTTGCTTCATCGCTCCTTTGATTTTGTCAGTTTCTGATACCTATTGTATTGAATTTGGCTCTTCCTCAGGACACTGGGAGAATGAGAAAGCTGTGTAGGGGTGTATGTTAGGAAAAGTTCCTTCACTGAAAGGGGGCTCAGGGAAGTGGTGGAGTCACCATTCCTGGAGGTATTTAAAAGACGTGTAGATGTGGCACTCAGGGATATGGTTTAGTGCTGGGCTTGGCAGTGCTGGGTTAGCAATTGGACTTGATGGTCTTAATGTTCTTTTCTAATGTAACCATTCTTCGGTTCTATTTCAAAGGCTTCTGAGGGCTTCGAGTAGGTTAGAAACAATGATAAACCCTGTCCTTTCCTGCGGTAAATTTCTTAATATAGTGAGGAAAATTGACCCCTTACAAGCAAGTGAGAAGAAAAAGAAAATTACAGGAGTCTTGTCTCTAACTACAAAGCTTCCCTGATTGAAAAGATGAACACAAATATTTACACACATGTGCTTGATTGAGCAGAATTTTTATAAGCACAAACAGTTGATGTGCCTAGATATGGAAAACACTTGGATAGTATCTTTTCTCCTTATGAATATATGTGTGAAGTTCACAGGCAAAATTTTTATATTTTGGAGATTTTTTTTGAGGGAAACCAGTTGCTGATACACTTTCCTTTAACTTCTCCTTCTCTGTTCCAGCAAACAATAAGAAGTGAATAGATGTAAAATCTCTTCTGTCTGGGAGGGGTGAAATTGGATTGTGATGTCAAAGTCATGGAATCTCTTCAGGTCAAGTCTTGTTTTAAAGAGCAGGGATTAATTGGGGTTTACCACAGTTTTAACCAATCACTACCATTGTGCTTAAAATAACCTAATCTTGGTCTGGTGATAAAAGGGAGAAGTAGTTAATTATTCATGTATTCTTTCATCTGCAGGTTTTTTGGGGAACAACCCATCATTTTTCCAATAGCTGTTTTGATAATTCTTATTAATACACACTGAACAATATTTGCAGGTGTTTAGGGCTCTTTTTGTCTTTTCATACTGGTTTGACTTATTTGACTTGTCTATTGTACTGATCAGTAAATTCAGAAGCGAGGAGTCCTTGCATACCATCCCATCCCTTATTTCAGACCATAAGTTTTGTTTATTATTAGTATGTGGAGAAAATGAGAAAGGCATACCCAAAGGTATAAGTCCAATAAGAAAATACCTGAACTCCTGAGTGATATGCTGTGTTGTATTTTACCTGGTGAAGCCACTGTTGCTCTATGAAAGTCAACATAGTGCAGTAATCAATACCAGTTGAGGATTTAGACTGATATTCTTCAGAAATGGCTGTTCTCTTCCAACATAATAAGTTCACAAAGAGGGAAAAGCTTCTAATTAGTAGACTGGAACCAAGAAGCAGATGTTATTGGCTCTGACAGAAGAGAGATGGGGTTCTTCTGTGCCATCATAAAAATATTGTAGTCATCACGGTGTTTTGTGGTCCTTCCTATTTTCTACTCTTCTGCTATTATTCTTGAATATATTTCAGAGGCTGTAGTGAAGCCGACTTCTAACAATATTGGTGTGGTTCAGAGCCAGATAAGAATTTTGTTGGCCTAAAGCTTTTTCTCCTTAGCCTTTATCCCTTTTTCTCAAGGGGCAGAGATGTTGGCGTAAGCTCTAAACCCTTAAATCATCGTGTTCTCCTCAAGCATTGAAAACAGGGTCAGGGAAGGTCAAGCTGTAAGAGCCCAAAGAAGGACTAAGAGCAAAGGAGAGTGACACGAAGCAATAGCTCTGAGAAGCTGTCTTTCCAGGAGGCACAGGCAGCTGAAAATGTATCATCAGTCGTAAGACATCTTTTTAAAGTGTTTTTTCCTGGATAAATAGCAAAGTTAAGCACAGGTGGTACCAGCACATCACTATGCTCCTGTAAGAAGTGTGAAGAAGTTTAGCTTAATAAACATTCATACTGTTCTCTCTAACCTCTGAAATTACTCCCACACCAATCAGCTGAACAAAAACCACAAGTTGAAAGAGGAAGGATTAACTCAGAATAGGTCCAGAGTTGTCCTTGGTTGTATTTGGTGGTAGTCATGTGTCATACTGTAATCAATATTCATATATTGACTGACAACATTTTTTTCCTTTCC
Source organism: Melanocharis versteri (assembly GCA_013397845.1). Classification (NCBI taxonomy): domain Eukaryota; kingdom Metazoa; phylum Chordata; class Aves; order Passeriformes; family Melanocharitidae; genus Melanocharis; species Melanocharis versteri. The sequence goes on along the minus strand of VZTG01009228.1, from coordinate 2,781,220 downwards.
CCTCTTCCCTCCCTGCCTCAGGTTTTCAGGACAACCCATGGTTTTGTGACTGTCGCATTTCAAAGCTAATTGAATTTTCCAAAATTGTGGACACCTCCGTTGTACTTCTCGATCCATTGGTTTCATGTAGTGGACCTGAGAGCCTGGCAGGAATCTTGTTCCAGAGAGCTGAGTTAGAGCAGTGTCTTAAACCATCTGTGATGACCTCAGCCACAAAAATCACCTCCCCGCTGGGCAGCAACGTCCTGCTGCGCTGTGACGCCACGGGCTACCCAACACCACAGCTCACTTGGACTAGGTCAGACAATATTCCAGTGAACTATACAGGTATTACTGCTCTTTTATAGGAAATGGGAGAACCAAAAATTGTTGGGTTGCGTGTGCTTGGAGGTCATTGTAATGAGTAATGATAGGCCATGTATTGCATCAAGCTGGCAATTGTATCTGTGCAACAGCTGCTAAGAAATTCTCTGTCTAGCTCTCAGTCTTACCAGGTCCAGCAGACTGTTTTGATTCTGGACGTGGTCTGTTACAAGAACAATGTGTGTGGAAGGGAGAAATGGATGAAGTGGGGGAAAGATAAAGGAAAATGGAGTTTGGGTTAGTTGGACCCTAACTCAGAAGCTGGAAAGCAGAAAGCAGAAATTTTTGCTGGAACCTCTGTTTGAAAATATTCATGTTAAAAAAGCCAGTGAGGCCATAACTGAACGACTTAAAACTCAGCATTGTAAACACAAGATTTTCCAAATTCATGTTTTCTGTGTTATTTGCAAATATTGCAAGGCTGTCATTGTCTGATATCATTCTAGCTGCTGTGACAGATACTTATGTAGGAACTCGAATGTAAAAAATGCTACTTGCTAATACCAAGTAGTTAGCAGTTATCATCGGTCTGATGAAGGTAAGGGTACTGAAATATCTCAGGACAGAGGTAATTTCCAATAGTGTTTCAAAAGGGTAGCATGATAAATGTCACATGAGGTCAGTGGGTCTTGTATTTAAGAGTCAATAGCAGCTTTAAGACATTTGATTTCACTTTATATGGTTTTGTTTTTCTTAGTGAAACTGCAAACTCTATTCTAATTACTCCAGACATTTATTTCCATTTTGACCCAAGCTGAGCACTTTTATTTAGTAATAGAGTATGGCTGGGAATTACATAGTTTATTTTGGAAATTTGGTTTGGGGTTTTTTTGTTGTTGTTGTGGTTTTTTTGACTGCTTGTGTTTAATTTTTAAAATTTTCATACATGTGATTCCTTATGGCAGAAAGGTAAGAAATAGTCTAATAATGTTTACTTCCTCTTTACTTCCCATTCATGATGTTTTACTCTTTGCATTTTCCCATAGTAATTCAAGAAACTCCTGGAGAGGGTGTCAGGTGGTCCATAATAAGCTTGACTGGAATATCATACAAGGACGCAGGAGAATACAGATGTAAAGCCAAGAACTTGGCAGGAATGTCAGAAGCTGCTGTGACTGTCACAGTGGTTGGCGTAGTCACTACAACTGTGTCACCACAGAAGTATGGAAGGAAGCCAGAGGCTGAGAGGCAGAATACAACTCAGGAGGAATCCAAGCAGGAGCCCGAGAGGACAACCACACCTCTTTCCACCACGCCGACCACCACAGCTCTGGTCAGCACTGAAAGGTCAACCAGCATCACATTTGCTGACAAAAAGCAATCCAGGCTCATGTTAGATGGAAAGAAACTTTCAAAGGCAGTGACAAATGGAAACAAAAAGCAGGCTGGAGATTTAAGCAAGAAAGGCGAGGATACTTCATTGAATACAGCGAGTATGGCTGAGCAAAACGTTACTGTGAAGAACCTAAGAGTGATCAGTGAAACTGATGAAAGAGTGACCTTAACTTGGAAAACTGTCAGTGCCACAGGCAATTCTGCTGTGACTGTGTTGTACTCCAAGTATGGTGAGAAAGATATGTTGCCTCTCAGCACTGATTCTAACAAAAACAAAGTCACAATTGATGGTTTGCAACCTAGTACTCAATATATGGCATGTGTCTCACCCAAAGGCGTGCCACCTACAAAAGAGCAGTGTGTTGTTTTCACCACTGATGGGTTAAATGATGAAAGCAGCTCTGAGTTTTCTATTCTAATAGTGGCCAGCAGTGCAGCATGCGTGGTTGTTTTACCTTTGATATTTTTCTTACTCTACAAAGTTTTAAAACTTCATTTGAAACCAAAATCTGCAAAGGAAGCTGAACTTGCAAAAGAGACCTATGTGCAATTTGAAACACTGTCGCTGAAGCCTCGAACACTGAGTGCAGGAGACCAGCTCTGGGCACGAAGGTACACAGACGAGTCAGAAAGACTTCTCCTTTGCTCTAGGTCTAGCATGGATTCCCAAATGACCTTCAAAAGTGAGGGCTCCAGGTCTGAGTATCTGTGCTGAACATGGGTGAGGGTGGAGATGGAAAATACAATAGGTAAAATTAATCCAGAATCATGATGCTGCGTCTGGAAGCAGGTTGATGCTAGATGGTGGTCAGAATACATTATCTGATGTAATAGAGTTTTACTGGATCATGGTGGGTAGGAAGGAGAATAGAAGAAAAATGTTGCCTGTTTATTTTCTTTTGTTTTTTATGTTTGTGATTTTGGATATGGAGGAATGATGTTCTTCCAAAGAAAAATACAGCATGAAATGGTTCCATGGTTAAAGATATTATATGGTTTTATTAAAACATTCTGTTTTCTCTTCCCTCATTTTACCACATGGTGTGCTAGTTGCATGTATCAAACATGAATCACAATCTTCTTGGGAGCGATGTACTTCAAAATAATAGGAAAACAGTTTTAACTGCTTCTATTGCGGTCAAAACTTTATTTGAATATACAAGTTTTCTTCTGAGGTCAGCTGGTGCTTTGAGGTGTCATACAGCTGTTTGTACAGTATCTTGTGTTGAAGGTATTCTCAGGCCAGTCAAGACTGAAGTCATGGTTTATGGACTCTTGAGAGGTACAATACACATTGTATTGTCATTTTGCAGATGCTACTGCAAAGGGCAAAGAAGCTTCTTTAGTGTCCTGAAGCTCAGGTAAGATATTATGAGTAACTTTGAGAGAGACACTAGATAATAATGTTAATTTACATCAGATGATCTTATTGCAAAATCTCAGCCTTAGAATTTACTTGGATGTGTCTGTCTATATACCTCAACTTCAGAAATCTCTGTACAGAAAATGCTGTGGTACTGTGTGATACAACACACACTCTTATATGTCTATATATTACACAGATATTGCACAATATTATGTACTACACTGCACTAATATAATACATTTTTAGATACAGTAAAAGGAATTTTTATCCTCGAGGCACGTTGGATGTGAAGTTTAATGAGCATAGTGAAAGTTAATTGTGAGTATGCTTCCCAATGTTTAAAATTCAGGAATTAATAGTAACGATAAATTCAGAATTGCCTGTTAATGATAATAATGAATAGTCTATTCTGAGGCTGCTTTTTTAAATGCCTGAAGTAAATAAGAGAACTTTTGTTGTTCTAGGTTCAGATATTATGTTTAGAAGTACATATGAATTGTGAGCAACAGTTTTTCCTAAAAATTACAGCTGTGTTATTTTCTTGGACCTTTCTATGCCTAGGGGAACAGTTTGTTTTGCTAGGGCATGGGGAATTGACATTTTCCAGAGGGAGAAATATTACTCAAAGCTGCAAACTGAAGCTTAGTTTGTCAGCCTCAAAACAGTAGCATTTCTCAGTGTCACTAATGTAGGATGAAATTTTTCCTCCTGGAATGCTGACGAGCTTATCTTGTCAGGCATAGCTTGGTGATAGGAAAACACTTTGTCGAAAAGCCTCTGACATAAAACCATGGCAGGAAATGAACACACTGAAAAATCTCTGTAGTACCTAAACCATGGTGTCCAATGACCAGGATTAATAGAATGAGTACGTGAGACTATGGGAGCTGTAACAAAGAATGAGATGTTCGAAAGGTGAGATGTTCAAAAGGTGAGATGTTCAAAAGGTGAGATGTTCAAAAGTGCAAAATTAGCTTGCCTGCTTAGAATTAGCCTTGGTGTTCTTTTCTGTGTTATAAGTATGTGTGGTTAAAAATCAATCTTTCTTCTTTTTCTGTGAATGATTTTGATTGCAATGAAAATGTTTTTAGCTTTCTAAGAGGAATATTTTGCTTTGGCGGGGCTTTTTCTGAAATTTAGGATTTTTTAGGGAAAAGATATTCTTTTTGTGTCAAAACCAAGGTTCGTCTGACACGTTAATGACAAACTAAGTTTGAACAGGACCTGACATGTTACAATATTTGCCTTCTATTTTCCTGATAGACAGTACAGTTGATAGTTGTCGAGGGTGTTTCCAATTAAAAACACTATGTTTGTTGTTAATGAGAACAATTGTTTTAACTTTTCTTTTTTTCCTGGAGAGTATTTGATTTCAGGTTTCAAAGCTCTAAATCTAGTTCTGGAGTTCAAAAGTGATATCGCCTGATTTGTTGTAGGTGATACATCGATATATCGGACTGAGTTGCTGCACAGTTCATTGGAGAGAGCTCACTTGTGAATGTTAAACCTTTCGGTTTGACTAATCCTTGTGGAATTAGCATGTCCTAAAGTTAGAAATTAATCTCTGGCCACATGGGCTATCAGTATATCTGAGTATATCAAAGATGAAATTTACTATTAAGAGCCTGTTCTTTCAAGAAAACATTATTTTTTCCATGGTTCTTGAGACAAAAGAGTTACATAATCCAGACATGCTTCTGTAACTCATGTCAAAACACCAAATTTGCTGGGGAATTTTGGCAGGAATTTGACACAGAGGGCAAATCACACAATAAAGATGTTTGCACTGTATCACCCAGGATTGGTTTAATTAAAGAGCTGAAGAAATACTTTGCTAACTGATGTAATTTTTTATGTTGTCAGTTGTTAATGATGGAATCATTGTGAGATAGATTTTGTCACCCATAATCATTTGTATAATGTCTTCTGAAATGCAGTGCTGGATCAATCATCTGTTTGAACAGTGATGACTGTAATCTGTGCTTGCCTGGTAGGAGAATTTGGAGAGGATTTAACCTGTGTTTATGTATCGCCTTTCATATATTTTGCACTTTGTTTTCTGAATTCATCCTGCTATTCACCAGAAAGGTTAGACCTCTTTTTATACATTAACATGGATGTGTCAAAACTGGATGATTGACAAAATAACTGAGTAATGTGAGCTGAATTCTAAGTAAACCTCATTTTTACTAAGAGCTTTAGTGGGCCTTAGTACTTACCATAGTAAACAATGATCTTGGCTTCAATGTGCACTTACTAAGCCAAACTGAAGGCATCTGTGCATCCATTTTAGTCCTTGCCATTGCTCACAGTGGGCTTTATATTCCTTGCACCATCATCGGATTCTCATACTTTTCTCAGGCAGGGAATTAAGAGAGAAAACTCTTTCATGTGTAATATGAAAATGTCTGTAATAGCAAAACCATTCAGACTTGGACTATATCTAGGAGGCTAAACAAAGAAAATTTCAAACTCAATACCTTTCCAAAGAAGTAAGTAAAATAGAAGTTGTTTTCATGTGAAAATAAAAAATTGTTTTTATACGAGACAGTGTGTTTGCCTGAGCCTTTCGTCTTTGTTTATAGCTTTAGACAACGTGTGATGAGTGTAGCTGTGGGGACAAAAAGAAATCTGAAAAGAAATGAGAGAAAATACAGAAAGAAGGCTGAGAAACAACAGAAGGGTGATAACCTAGAGAATTCTGGGACTGCGTGCCACAATGTCTTTTGCTTTCAGTTTTGCCATGTACATGGCAAGGGTGCTGGGGCATCTGCAGACAGGTAGCTGTAAAATGATGGATGAAGGTACTGCTAGATTATTGCAATTATTGGAGCTCTGCACATGCCCAGGTTTGACAAGGTGGGGGCAGCTATAAAACTGGAGTGTGGAACAGTGGCACTGGGCGAATTTGGAGAATGCACTTGAAGCTGGTCTTGAAGTCTGCCTGTGTCCCAGCAAAAGTTGTGAGAGGTTTTTGGAGAGCATTGCCTTTAAACTGAAAAGAGTGAGCAAGTAGCTTATGAGTTTATTGCAAGGAAGAGGGGCATGCATCAGCAACAGTTCTGGAGAGGCTCTGAAATCAAGATATAATATACTACAATCATCCCTCTTGATCTATGTTTTTCTTTTAAAAACATCTAGTTTGTTAGATTTGTGGCTGGGAGGTAAACATACACTTGAATCTTCTTTATGGCCACATAAAATTTCCTAGCTGCATGTAGATTGGAAGCCTGCTGACCTGGATGCCTTCTCTCACAGAATTCATTGCATTGTTCTAGGTGTTGTAGAAAGCCACAGAAGCTCCAGGTCAGCCCTATCACATTCCTTTGTTGAAAATTAGAAGTTCTCGATAGAACAGATGCTTTCTCTTTTATTTACAAATCGCTGAATTTTTTTTACTCTGAATTTCAAGAGATCAGAGTTCCCTTCAGAGTGGACACACAGATATGTATTTTGATATATCTGAAAGACTCCCTTGCTAAACAGTGGAAAATCAAGATGAAATACCAGTCTGAAACAGCCCGTATGAAGGATATTTTTTTTTTTTTACAAAGCTGTATTATTCATCAGTGTTCAAGATGGGAATCTTTTCGATCAAAAAGGCAGAAAGCAGTTATGAACAAAAGGATTTATGTTCACCGGATCTAGAAGTAACTGCACTTTTCTCCAGTTTTCTATTTTTTATGAAATAACATCCTAACCTTGTGTTTAAAAAAGAGTGTGGAATTGCTGCAGCAAGATCAATAGCACCTGACAGCTATATATTTCAAGTATATTTGTTCTAACTTCAGGTCTGGTATTTTTGAAAGACCCTTGATTGCCTTAAGAGTATTATGAAAGGAGCTGACTGTGCAAACAACTACAACTAACCTCTCATAATAATGGAATATCAGTTTACTGACAGTGTATGAATGTCTACATTTTGCAGAAGGGGCTCTGACAAGAAAATACCTTATTCTAAAACATAATGAGCTATCAAGTATTTGACACATCTTTTCTAAGGAGGAGTCAAAGGAATTTGGTAGTGATCTGGTTCCTTGATTTCTGTTGGTTTTTTTTTTCTGTTTGTTTGTTTGGGTTTTTTTGTTTGTTATGATCTTTTATGGAACTAAGGTGACTGAGAGAGGGCTTGGTGAAATGCTTATGCCCAGAGAAGGCTAAAATGGAATGTGTTTTCTTACTCACTTTTAATGCAGGAGAAAGGAGCTTTATATATGTGTGCATATTGAGGGCAGGAATAGAGTATTCTGAGGTTGTTGCCTCAGATAAAATTCAAGCTGTTTCTTCTAAGGCCTCTGGTATGGGCTGCTGGCACTTGAGAATGCTACTGGACTAGATGGAAAGTAAGAACAATCCAAAATGACAATTACCAGTAGATTCAGTGCAACTCTTGTTTAAATTCAGTGGATTGCTTGTTCAGTCAAGTAAATGACTGCTTTGTTGATTTTATTTTTTTTGTATTTTCATTCTTTTAGACACACAGTTGAAGGAAACCTCTAGCATCCTCAAACAAATTTCTCTAATACATCAAAAAGTAAATTCATAAACAAATGTCTAGATCAGGTTCTTGCTTGACTCTCACTTATTCTTTCTAGCTCAGTATTGTTTTGGGAAACAGGAACAGAACAATGTGTATAGTCTGCTTTTTATTATTTTCCAGTCTCTAAAACAGTCTCACCTTTGTTGAAGAAAAAGGAAATTAAATCCAATACTCATAAGTAGCATTTTTTGTAAGAACCTGATTTAATTCATGATGATGAAATCTAATGCCATGGACTGATTGGGTGGACTACTGAGTCATGTGTCTTGAAGTTTTTCCTGCTAATATTTGGCCAAATGTTTGAGACTCCAAAAATAACTTGTACCAGTTATATTTTTTGTTTTATAGTCCAGTCCCTTGTGTTTAAGATCATGTGGAAGTTAAATCACAGAGAGAGAAAGAAGACAATATAAGTGTACAGTAAGCAGGCAACTATATAGCATGGCACACCAAATTCAGAATAATATTGCTCTCTTTTAAAGTTACTTTTTCTCTTTGGATAGAGCCTTCTTCAATGTTAGACTAATCCTGCAGTGTATTGCTTGCTTCAGATTGCACATGAATGACATTATCTGTGGGTATTTTTCCAGAGCATGCTCTCAGGTCTGGAGCAACCTGCTCTGGTTTCTCACTGATTCTTGAAAAAATAACACTACTTGGTGTTTCTTGTTCTCTGGCATAGAAGTGACATGAATGAGTGATTTGCTCCCTGCTGAAGCATGGATGTAAAAACAGGAACCATAACACTCCTGCTTGTTCTGAGCATCATGTTTCATAGCTGAGGATTAGAAAAAGTAATATTATTGTGAATTTGATTTGCCATTCTCTATAGCTGGCTGCTTAATATACTCTAATGTCATCCTCTTTCTCCCTCTGTGATTTAGCTTCCACATGAACTCAGGCACTGCACCTTGCAGTTGTGCTGTTTGTTGTTGTGTCTGGATCAATATCTCCAAAACACTCAATTCCTGGAGTTCTATGTCCATCATACTGAGTTCAACCTAAAATCTGGACATAGCAGTTTTCAGTAGAAGATTGTGCTAAATTACTTCTCAGCGTTAGTAAAGGAACTCTAGAATGGCAGAGGCATATTTTCATACACAAAAGTGCTGTTTATTTGTTCCTTGTTTGAGCATTTTTACTCTTTGACAGAGGAGCAGACATTCCCTTTGGATAGAGTAATCAGCAGCAAAAACAAGGAAAGAAACATTTTTCACAAGCCAGAAAAATAATGGTCTTTGTTCTGGTCAGGCAAAATGATTGAATAGACATTGTATCCAGTAGCTATATGAACTATTTCTTTCAAACTGTAACAGGAATTCATGAGGAGAGGTAAGGAATAAAGTCCCTTGTTTATTGATAGAAAAGTGACATTTTCTTGTGTCTTTGACAATGACTTAACACTAGAGAATGCCTGAATGTGAACTGGCAGAGACAAAAGTTTGGCTGGTCACAAGGTGATTAAGTTTTTGGTTTCTCACTACTGAAGATTCAGACATTTAGAAATGAAATCTGAATCAAATGATATGAGAGAAAAAAGGGTGATTCTTAAAGCTCATTGACCTCCATAAGGAAACCAGAAGAATGGTAATGAAAATTCTTGTAAGGGGTGATCAGCCAAAAGTTGTGCCAAAAAAAGGGAATAATGTTAAACAATTGCTCTTTTTAAACTAAAAGACTGGCAAAGCCCAGAATTGGTGGATGAACATTTAGAAAGGTGCTCAGTATAAGCAGAACACATAAATGATAGTTTTGTGGCTGGAACATGAAAACAGGATTTTTATTTTTGCCGTCTATGTGAAAGTCTGCCTTGAAGTTGAGTACTAAATTGGCGCCTGATCAAACACAGATTCTAAACGAACAAGAAGGCTGTGGTGGCGGGGTATACATAAGAAGCAAGGGAGATTCCTATAGAAAACACACAAGCAAGATTAAGTAAAGAATAAAAACACTCTGCTGAACAATACGCAGTTTCCTGAGTGGAAGGACCTCACCCTCCGATCGTTTGGCTTGGAAAGACACAGGCAAGAACTGAGAGGAGAAAGAACAGTAACAATTCACCAGTTCCCATAATGGATCCAGGAAAGATCTTCAGTAGAATTTGGAGAAATCTCACCTGGGGGACAAAAGACTCTATTGTTGTCCATGATTTTTTCACTATATCTTATATCAATTCAGAAGCTGAGGTAACTGCTTTGCAACAAGACTTGTGGATGGGGAAAAACCTAGGCTGAAGGACAGAAAAAGAGTCTGCATAGGAAAGCAGCTGCAAGATTGACACCTTTGTCATCAGTGGAATCTCACTTAACTGTAAGAATTAGATGGGCCATATGTTAAGTGGGAAAAGCTAGACCAGTATTTGATAACAACTGGGAGCTAGAAAGATAGTTGAAGTGAGCTTGGACAGTGCTGCCTGAATGATTTTCAGTCTTACTGAGTAGAATACTGAAACTGAAGAAAGAAATAAGCTATATAGGTGATGTACTTTTATTGGGTCTATTATACTCAAAACACATCTTGCATGTCTTTCTGATCCTTCCCAGTTATAGTTCTGGGCAGAATGAATTGACAAAACTTTAACTATAGGAAACCCATTACAGTGTAAATAACTTGTGATTCATCAGAAGGGCAGGGGGACAGGCCTGGAGGAAGTCGAAATCAAATGTCACCACCTAAAAATATAGCTGAAATGATGAGATTTCCTCCTCTGATGAATGTTTGGAGTAAATTCCACAAAAGGCCATGTTCTTTGTGAACTGTATGATGCCAGCCTTGTGTGGGCTGGGGAGAAAACATAAGAATAGGTTCTGAAAAGATGTTCTAAATGATTTATTGACAACATCCTGGGAACTGACATTTGACAATGTTTCTGAGCCCACAGCCATTTCAGCAAATGCCAGTAGTGCAAGATTTAGGGGGGCGGTGCTCCAGTTACAGTGAGATGAATCCTGTCACACGTTGTTTCAGGCAGTGTTCATCCACCAAGAATAAGTAGGCATAAATAGCAGGAGTGTCTGGTGAGAGGTTGGGGCATGTGAGAGATTCAGAAGATGCTTTTGCATCTTGATACCTTCAGCAATGTGTCAGGTAGAGGGAAAGGCTCTTGCAGTACTGATAAAAAAGTAATAGACAAAATGTCCCTTACTAATGTGCTTTGCACCTATCCCAAAAATTGTTACACCAAGAAAGTCTCGGAGGCTGACTGTTTATTGAGGAGACCACAGATGACAGATTTTGAGCAGGGTAAAGGAGCCTGTGGAGGTGCAACTGGATGGTCTCCTTCTGTCACTGTACAAATCTGCTGTGGATAAATAATCACTGATGACTGCAGGCAAATGAGAACTCTCCATGATTTTTCAAATTGGCCTTACCAGCCATCAGCGACCTGGGTTCTGCCCTGCACTTTTATGCAACAGAGCTTGTTTTGTTTATGTGCAGGTGTTTCATAGTAGTTCCACCATCCTCAAAGTTCAGCAGTTTGAGAAACAGAGCTTCCAGCTGCCACTCACAGAATTTAACACATCCACTGTGTAAGTAATGGTGCTGCAGAAAGGAAAGTGACTGCCATTCACAACATAGCACACCAAGTCCTTCTTTAGTGTTGGCTGAATTATCTTTCTAGTTGTGGAAATGCTGGTAACTCTGCGATTCAGCTGGTCACAAGAAACTGCTTTGAGTTCAGCACTCCAATCTCCACAGTATTATTTCAAGTCCTAACAATGTTGCCTGAGCACTGACTGCCAAGAGCTTTGCTGCATCAAAAAGACCTTTTTTCCCCCCCCCTAAGCTACTGAATAGGTACTACGTTACTTCCATGAAAAGTCCAGTTGGTTAGTAAGGAGAAATCATGGCAAATTTGGAGGTAAGCTTTCATGGTAAATCTGTCTATATTAAACACAGGAAGCTAAGATATTTTCCTGTCTGTACAATAGTCTGCACAATACATTTGATCTGATGACTCCCGGTAAAACCAGAGTGATGTGAAAGATGAATGTTGTCATTTATTCCTTTTGGGTGCAGCAGTAGCAAGAGTTCTCAATAGCCAAGCATCAGAACAGACAAACCACTGAGCATTAAATGCTTATAAAACTTTCCTCTCTTGAAGTTTTCTACATTTAATGGATTGTTCTTCTTCATCTTATTACAAAAGCATTAGTAGTAGCTGCATAATTGATCCACAGAACACTATGCCTTGAAGAATCTTTAATAATTGATAATTTTTGAAGGTATTATTTCTTCATTGATATTAGTGAACAGGTGCCTGTTTTGGGCAGTAGAGGAAAAGAAATGTTGATGCCAAATGCTAGCTAGTCTTTGCTGCTGGAACCTGCTGTAGACTTTGGATCAGGAAAAGCAAAGTCTATTTCATATGCTCACACAATAGCAACTTGTGTTTGGGACAGGTGTAAAAGGGCATGACATGAAAACCATATCCTGAAGCCTTAATCAGATTGTCCTCTCATTTTGATGTTATGCTTGCTTATATTTTCTAAAATGCTAGAAATATTTTTCAATTTTTCTCTTATTTCTCAGTGCCAGGCCTAAGTTAAATTATATGTTAAAAAAACCCCCAATTTAAGTAGGCCCTGGAGAGCATATGATAGTGATATTCTCTTACCGAGGGACCTAGTATCTTTTGATTTCTGGGAGATAAAAAATAAATGTACTTATTTAATCTGTGTTGATGGTAAAGACAAGAACCTATCATATCCATAAGATAGGCCTGGTCCAATGTTTTTTATGTAATCCATGGGAATTTGATATCAATGAGCTCAGGATCAGTTCCTCCTTCATGTCTGAAAGCAAAGAGCTGTCACTCTGGGTATTTCATCCTGGAATGTGAAGGTAAGCCTGTGATCCAGCAACATTTGAGGGGAGTCCCTGCCCTTCTATGCGTTTTGCAGCTGTGAGTGGCTGTGAGCATCGGGAATGTAAGCAGGAACATTTGACTTTGACTTCTGTGCCAACACACACAAGGTAGGTCCTTCTATAAGTCTCTCTCTCAGTATACAGATTGCAGTAGAATTTTAGTGTTTGCCCCAGGTATTTTGGGTGGCTGGGTTTCTTCTGGCACGTCCTGCCTTGCCTGCCAGCCCAGCTCTAAATAAGGCAGCCAAACGCAAACATGCAAATGGAGAAGTCTCTTTACCATTGGGAACTCAGACTCCCAGAATAGATTTCCTGTGCCCCTCTCCGCTTACTGGAGTCTGATTTCATTTTGGAAAACTGGGCACCTATGGCTGATTTTCAAAGCGCTGCCCAAGAGGTACACCAAACCTTCTCCATGTGCATTGCTGAGGAGGATTTGAGTGGGGGCTCCTTTTTAGAATCTTGTCGTAATGCCCACTTGTAGTATTATACAGAATGGCCCTGAAAAACTCTGCATTTTAATAAAGAGGCTATAATATGGTGGGTTGCATCTTGTAGATGGTGATTTTGGGTTAGATACTGTGTTCATTATTATAAAAATTTTAGTTTGGTAACTTGTGGAGTGACTTGAGAGTGTGGAGCATTTTTTAAATATAGTGTATGGGACAGTGGCTCTCAAAAATGCTCTCATAGCACTAATAGGAATTTTACTATAATAAGCTTAGATTGCACTTTGAAAAAGGTAAATTTCTACAGTACAGTGCAATGTTTTTTAGTATAAAAGCACTACAAATATTAACATACCTCCTTTGAAGGAAGTGTATTTTTACTGTGCTTTTCCACATAGAAATAAACATCTATTGCATTCTGAGAACAACAAGTGATATTTAAAACTTTTTGGTGCTTTGCATCACCACCGTATTTCTGATAAAACTCATGTACAAATACAAAATAATTTTCTCTTTTGCCTTGTATTTTATGGCCTAATTTTTTCTCTCTATGTCATTTTAACAGGAATAAATTAACAACTATTTTGCAATTTTGAGTACAACCTTACATCCAAGAGTCCCAGTGTACTTTACAACAGCTGTTAAATTAAATAACCTTTCTCCATGTAAAAGGAAGTATTGGGCCATTTGCACAGTATGCCAAGATCACTCAGGAAGCCTGTGGCAGGGATGTAGGCGGAATGAAGGAACCTTTTAATATGCTGTGCATATGGTTATAGCATTCACAGAATTTCTCTGTGCATCCATAGACATTTTATTTTGCAAAGTCTAACTGTGATTGATTTCACTGTTGCTTTTCCTAGCCTAGTGTAAGGCAAAGGCTACGCCAGCCAATACATGCTGGCAATTCTAAAGGAGGTAGCTGGGGCTTCCAGGAATCTTTTCATTCACCCTTCAGCTAGACAGATGCTGCTTGTTGTGTGCAGCCACGGAGACATTCTGTGAGAATGTGTGCAAGTGTCAGTGAGCACTTTGCTCGCTGTTTGTTTGTTGGTTCCACAATCATTTTATGCTGCTCCATTGCGAAGTGATTTTCCCCCGTCCCTAATGCTTAACACAGTTCTTAAGTACTTGCCTGATCAGTCCCTGAGACCAAGCCTTTGTTAGGTCATTTGAATTTCTTCAAAACTACTGTAGAAATAATACTATTTCTGACTCTTGCAGGCAATCTCGGTGGATTCCTGTAGTGCAGCAGTGTTTTACAGGACTCCAGAGGGAAAATGACTCCTGTAAGGTTTCTCCCCTTTCTGAAATCACCACTGTCAGTTGAGTCTGACCTGGAGCTTCCATATTCACACTCCAACCAGCAATATGGAATCTGTTCAAAGCTTTGAAGTACAGAACCATTATCTAAAAGCTAAATATAATGTGGGTTATTGCTTGTGCTTAATGCCCCAGCCTTTTCCCCTGCTGCTCTTCTCTCCTTGTCCCTGTTTAGATGGAGAATTGTCAGCTGTGGCCTCAAGCAGGGCGTGTTTGGTAGCTGCAGGATTTGGATGCCAAGTCCTGGGATATCACGCTCGCAGAGGCATTTGGGTCCGTGATAGGCTCTGGCACTGCACTGCCTGCAGCTGTGAGGCTCCCTGAGGTGCTGTCAGGTCAAGCTGCCTCCTGCATGGCAGAGCCCTTGCTGATCACTTGCCACTTTCTGTACCAACTGCTTCGCAATAGGGATAAGAAATCCACTCTGGCCACTGTGGGTAGGGTCTGACCCCCATATGTTGTTTTGCTTTTGTTCTACAGTGCACCTGGAAAACTGTCTCACACAAGAGATGACGTTACATCAAAAACCCGTACTTCCAGTGCAAGTTTGCTTCAGCAGGCTCTGAGCAAACCCTTCAGAAGATGCTCAATGTGCAAATACCTACTAATCAGAAAAAAGTTGCTTCCAGACATCTCTTGAATCTATTCTGTGAATTGTAGGAAAATTGAACATTCCCAGCAGCTAGAAGTGTATTTTATTACACCTGCTCTTGGTTGCCCACCAATTCACTGACGAATCCCTCTGAAACCAGCTGCACGGACATTTATAGGAAAATAATAAACTTCCACGAAGAGGATGTGGCTTGCAACACGCTCAGGATGTCATTGCCTTCTTCAGAGTGTTTGAGTATGGCAGCAACTGGGATCATCCTGCAGCCTGCTCGCAGGAGATCAGTACTGGGCACTGGCAAGATCTCTGGGAATTCCAGTCTTGCATTCACCTCAGATGCTTTTGCTGTGGAAAGCTGACTATAACAATGCCTGTTTCTACTTCTACTCCTATTTATTGTCCATCTTGTTTGATTCTGTCTTTGAGGTGTGCTAGACAGATGTAAGTTTATGCAGATGTGGGTTTGTGTAGATGTGCCAAACTGGTGTTATAGATGCACCAGGTGAAATGGGGTTCATTGGACAAAGTGAACTGGATTGGTAAGTGCAGTGATTCTGTTCCACATAGCCAGCAAGGCAGCCGTAAAACAAAACCATGAAATGTTCCCTGCTGTTTATTCTCTATGGTCATAAGAAGAACAAACCATCTGAAAAGATCTGTAATGAGGAGGAAAAAGTTGACTAAAAAGGTAAATTTAATTGTTCACCTTCCCAGGCCAGAACTTATGGGATAAAAAGAGTAAAAGCAGCAATACCTGTGATAGATGGACTTCAAATAAAAGCCTATGGACTAACAGATAAATTCCTTATCTCTTACTGGTATTGGTGTAAATGGTGAGTGCTCAGGAGCTCTAAAACTTAGTGAAATTAGATTTTAGCCGATGCCTTTGTTCTGAGAGATCTGTTAGAGCAGCTGTTCTAGTATGTGTACTAGAAATCATTTTGCTGTGAGGGAAACAGAGCTATCCTTGGGATGGAAACAGCAGAACATACAGAGAGGATACATTTTTTTACTCTGATAGTGAACTATTGCCATACCTGTTCCTGAGATCCTTTCTTAAATGTTCTCACATAGCAAGCTGCATAGGTCTTATTCCTGGTGAAAAATGACTTGCTTTATCTTCAGTTTTATTTCCACTTCAGAGAGCCAACTGACAGCTTCAACATGCTGTTTTAACTACTCCTTTATGTCTGTTAACATAGAGGCCTAAAGTAGTCATCTAACATTGATAAATGTCATAAGTCAGTAATGTGCTATGTGGCTTCCCCAGAATGTTTCGCTCTTGTTCTGGCTGTTGGGAGAGGAGAGAGAGCATATTTAACTTTCTTTCTGGATCCTTCTGTGGGTTCCAGTGTGGTCTAGCTGATGAAATAAGTATTTACTGTATAGCAGCTGGTGAAAGGTGCCTGTTAAAATGTTAAATGTAAAACTGCTTTAAAATAGATAGTATCAGCTACAATTAACAGTATGCTTCAAATACAGATTATTTAAGTTTTTTCTTTTGCTTAAGATCAGTTTGTTGTAGGAAAAAAAAAATGGAACCATAGAAGAAAAATTGTGGTACTCAAACTTCCAAAAAAACCCCAGTGGATGTTTGTCATAATTTCTGCTGTGCAACAGACAACTGGAAAGAGATTACTTACAATAACACTTGGTTTTCAAAAAGCTTTCATGATTTAAAGCCCCACTCTTTAATTAATTTTATTAGTAAATTAAATTAAAACATCCCGTCAGCCAAATATAACCTGCCAAACTGCTGAAGTGATGAGTGACATGCTTGAGGACAAAGCCAGAATGGCCATCATACCTCAGGAGGAGATTTCAGGCATTCCTGCTTTTAGAGATCACTGCAATATGCCAGTCTCTCATGCTGTGCCTCTCCCTGCTCTGACAGGCAATATAATATTGCATAATGTCCCTTTTGTCAGAATTGGAGATGATGCAGGCTGAACCTGCTGAAATGACATTAACAGTACTGAATCAAGCACTGTCATGTCAGAGAAAGTGTAGTGATCAGTCAGCTGGCCCCGCACTGACCCTGAGATCAGGCTTCAGCAAGTAGGTGTGAGGCATGGCTTAGGCAATTGTTGGGTGTTTTTTTCTGAAGACAGCAAGAAATCCCCAGTATCATCACAAAAGTTGCTTGTGTCAATCAGCTGCTTCTCTGGTGGCAATACCTTTTCTGACAGAATGACACATACATGAGCATCTTGTCCCAGGGGCTGGCAGATTTTATGGGGCTGTTGGAAAGGTTCTGGAATCTGTTTTGTGGGATCCGAATGTTCCTTGCTGGTCTGTGCTTTTTGTACTAGAGATAGCTGCTACACATTTCCTATGCTACATCAGTGAACTCACATTTAATAACTAACCTCTGTTGGTGGTAATTTGGATTATGATGACTATAAAATATAACTTTAACAACATTAGAATATGCCTAAGGCCAGAATTAGCCTTTCAGAGGCTGACAGAAAAAGAAGTCCAACTGCTGACAAGCTAGTGTAATGTGTAGTGAGCAAGAATAAAAGCCAATATATGATTCAAACAATGTGCTTATTAATACAATGTAGATCCTGAAAGCACTGGGAAGCTGAGGGAGGACTGTTTTCTTCACGGTTTAGAAACAGTCAGAATATACTGTCCTTGAACTAGAGCAGCTGTTTGCCAAGAAGCCCCCCTGCATTTGAATCACTAGCTGTTCTTTACCAACTTTGGTAAAAAAAGCCTTCCAAAGCCAACCAAGATAGTGAGAACTCCAAGAGAAAGGGATAAAATGTTTATTTGCTGTTAGTTCATAAGTGTCTCGAGTCAGCAGGTCAAATTCATCTTAAGTTCTTCACATTTGATGAACTGGGATGATTTTAAGATCATTGGGACTGATTCTACAGTGAGCCCTACAAAGGAAACTGTTGAGCTATTTTGGTCTAATTTATCATATGAGTGCCAGACTAATGTAAATTGCTTCATCTACTTAATACCTGAAGGTGAGCACAATAGTTTGCTTTGTAGAAACCCATTTGAACAACTTCTGAAATGCTACATGACTTCAGGTGTAAAGGAATTATTGTGAGCAGTATGCTGAACCACTTGGTGAAAAATAGTATGTTTTAAAAGTGTAGATGTGGCACAGCCTGATGCATTTCATACTTTATTGAGCACTTTCTGGTTTGTTGTAGGGGGAGGTGATTGGTTCTATCCACTTTCAAATGGATAGTTACGTCCTTTGGCCTAGATCATATCGTATCATATCATATCATATCATATCATATCATATCATATCATATCATATCATATCATATCGTGGGTTCGGTAGCTAGTTCTGGTTCAAGTTAAATTTGGGGTTTAAGGATAAAAAAGGCTATTAAGATGTTTTTCTTCCTGTTTTTAAGCCATTCCTATACTTCTAGGATAGTAAAATTAACAACTTTATTAACTGATCTCTGTCTGGCTGAAGTGAAGGGTTCTTTTCAGACAAGGTCATTGTGGTATTGGCATGTCAGACAGTTCTGTATTTATTTTTAATTTAGAGGGGGGAAAAAAAAGAAATTCTGGGATATGCCTTTGACTATGTTTTGTGTAAAGGTGCACGTGGAAATGGAGCAGTGGGGGAAGATGGAGGGAGATGTTCAGAAAAGACAATGTGTGTAAATGAGAGACAAAAAGAATGTGAGACAGAAATTGTTTCTGGGTTTTAAAAGGAGAGGGAGAACTTATTCATTTTTTCTCCTTCAGCGAGTTTGTCTGAGTCTGCCCTGGAAGAGGTCAGGGATGTGCTGGGATGGCCCCCCTCACGCTCTGGCAAACACTCTGCTGGTGGCTGCTCACAAAGAAGTGACACATTCCTTTTAAACTGTGAAGGTTGCCTGCTCCCAGCTCGAACAGTGAAGAAAATCGTGTGAGGAGGAACTGATGACTGCAGAATTAGTAAAAGAGGTTCATGTGGAACATACTACAGTTCCTGGGCAGGATCCCGTAATCCTAGATGGGATGGCATTATACTGTGCTTTCACATTGTTTGCCCTTTTGTATTCCTGGGGACTATTTGGAGAAGCAAATGCTCTTTGGCATGAGTCTGGCCCTGCATAATTTACATTACTGTTATTGTATTTTATAGCATAGCATGTGGGATAAAGACTCGGTTCTGAACAGAGTGTATGGAAATGTGGCTGCCATTTGTCAGTCTGGATTTAATTAGTTGCAATGGCTGTAGCAGTGAAGACTGAGAGACCAGAATGTGCCTGCACACAGAAAGAAACATCAAGAAACAGTTACTTTTAATGGAGAGTGGCCCAATTTATAATCAGGTTATAATCCTATTTTCTGATAATACAAGTCTGGATGCTTATCGATTCAGACAAATGCAGGGAGAGGAGGAGAGAGGAAAGGGAGAATTCCCAGAGACAGAATTTGTACAGTTGTAGGTAACCTTCTGATGCTGCTGCTGTATCCAGGTGTTGTGTTATTATTCATTCCAGCACAACACTCCAGAAATAAAATTTTAAAAAATCAAAGGAAAGAAAAAGGTGATGGAACCAGATTGCCTCACAGTAGTTAGCTCAACAAAGCCTGGCACAGTCAACCATTTAAACAAGTGCTTCAATCTCAGCACTTTCAAAATTCAGTAAATCTTAGAAACACAAACTTATGCTTGTGCTCTAGAGCTTTGCTGGTCTAGGCTGATGGACTGGGAAAAAAGATTTTTTTCAATACTGAAGAATTATGAGCTTAATGTGTCTGGAATTTGTCTGGTTTTTATCTCACAGTAGACCAGGTGTAAAAGAGCATTGCATCCTGAGAGTAGCCTTGTGCAGCACCAGCGTACCTATAAATGACTGCAACATCTGTGGGTGATGCAGGCTCAGAACACGTTACCCCCGTCTCTGACAGCAGGTTTTTCCTGGAAATGCATAAGGGCCAAATCCAGACCTGAGAGAGATAGCTTCAATTTCAAAATTGCAAACATGCACCCTGGATCTGAACTTGACCTTAAGCCGATTTGAATTTCCCGTCAAAATATATCAGAGAAACCAGGGAATTTTTTCCCCTGATTTTTGCATGAAATGTTTTGATGACAAAGTTTGTTTCTGGTGGTAAAACAGGATGATATTAAAAGGAATGCAACTCATCATGATTGAACAGGAATTTAATAAATTTGCCTACAATCTCTGTGGAAAAAAACTTAGCTGGCAAGCTGCAGGTACTTCTCAAGCAGGAGGCGTTGCTTTTCTGAAGAGACTGTATTTATTATGGGTGGCTGGATATCTGCACGCTGGCTCAGTTCCCTGTAGTAAAGGACTGACCACATTACTATTTGCAAACACAGGGTTCACTCAAGTGGTACTAAAAAGAGAAGAGGTGGGGCAAGCTGAGCTTTAAAAAGAAAAGAGGAGTCCATCCAAGTCTGAATGTAAAAAACAACTGCGTTTCGGAGAAGGACGGTACCTGGAGATTTTGCTCCCTGCACTCCACTGAGAGCTGCAGTGAAGAGTTTTCTGAATTCTCTGCTTTTAAGATTTAAATGGCAGCTTTGTTGCAAGGAAATTTGCAGTGATCCTTGTGAGCATTGCTTTTAAGCTGTGTTAAATTTGTGGCAAGAGTGTCAGGCATTTCATACTTGGCTTCCAAAAGAGAAAAAAAAAAAGAAACGAAAGAGAGAGAGAAAAAAAGCCCTGATGTGTGTGGGGAAGAAATCTCCCAGGAATTTCTTCAAGGTTGTAGTCAGACACAGTAAGGTCTAAAGTGACAAGAAAAGCAAGGCAAAGATAAAACTTGAAATTGTGATAAGATGTCTGAGTCTAAAGTGGCAGATTGCAGAAACCTTTTGGGATTACACATGCTCATCTTGTCCTGGATATGACTGAATACAAACTAGTTTTTCTCTAGTGACAGCTCAAAAAACCCCTCAAGATTATGTTTCTCTTCCTTGTTGCTTTTTTGCCAGTGGTTTTTAAAATTGGTTTTGTCAGCCTCTCAGCTCTGCAGCACTGGAACTGTCCTAATGGATACAGATTAAAGCCTGAAAACTCTGCTTGTATAGGTAAGTTGCTGAACATTCCCAGATTAAGAAAACTGCATTTGTATTCTCTTAATTTAGCCTTATAATTTTCAAAGAGTATTTTTACAGATTGCTTGTGTGTTGTACTGGCAGAACTGATAAATCGGCTTCTCAATATCTGTTGCATTTAAAAATGAACAGAGCTCTTTGTTTTTATTTTTTTTTCCAGAAATCCACACTTGTCTGTTGGTTTAACTATCAGAAAGCAGAAAAAAATTTCATATGATAATTAAGAGATATGAACTGTTCTCCAGTTACCAAAACTCCTTGCCACAGCTTTAGTGTCTCCATAGTTTTAGTACATGAGCATGCATGCATTCCCGCTTCAGTATATGTAAAGTTTGAGTATAGGTGTATTTTTTTTATTTCTGTATACATATAAGAAGAGTTTTTGAATGATTATGTATTACTATATATTTATATGTGGGCTAGATAACTTTAAAAACTATTTTTTCTATACTTATTATTACATGTAGAAATGTGTGCTCATATTAATAATGCACCTCACACAACACATGAATAGCAGGTGTGCTTAATTCTGCAGTAGGGAGGTCTGGGAGAAAAGTGCAACACTAACATTACTGTAATTATCTCCAGCGATCTGGAGCATGTAAAATGCAGGTTCCTATTCTTCACACAGTGTAAGACAAAGGATGACAGAACCCTTCTCCCACCCCTGCTACAGTGAGGTCCAATTTTTTCAAGAAATCCAGAGCCAGTGAAGTCGTGGGCTTTGCAGTCAGGAGATGAGGAAATGCTCTGTAATGATTCAAGCAACTCCTCATACTTGGAGTTAATGCTTTTGCCTGAGATTCCTTGGGCTTCAGAGGTTCTGACTCAGTTCTTGTCATTACTCTAGTGATGTAATAACAGGTGCTTCCTCTGTGCTTTCTGCCAAGAAATACCATCTTGTAAGCAGAAAATAGAAGCCTGCATGTTAAATGTTGTCATATTGAGGGGGGAGGAACTGGGCATTTTTTGTGTACAAATTGTAAACCTGACTGAAGGTTTATCTGAGAGCCAAGCACACCTGGAGTGCTCCCACCCTGATGCTTTGGTTCAAATAAGAAGCACACTTCTGAAATTAATCTCCATATTACCGCCTCTTACTCTGCTTTCTTCATGTTGAAAAGCACTCTCAAAGTGCACAGACTGGACTCGCTTTAGGCAAACTTAAACCAGAGAGTGTCCCTGTAGGGATCATCTTCCCTCTCTGCTGTTGGCGGCCATTTGGTCCATAGGACCAGCCTAGACCTGGTTCTCTGTAAGCTCAGGCTGAAATACATGCAGTGTGTGTGCCACATCCTTAGAAACTGTTGTGCTTTGCACAGCCTCTCCTATAGATCCATATTATTTGCTAACATCCTTGTACTTAGCTTCCACAAGCTGATTAGGATGTTCATTAGTTATGGCTTCTGCATTCCTGGGTTGCCCAATTAAGAGCTCGTATATAGTGGGAGAATCCTATTGAGATGGAGGGAATTGCTTGGCTATTGTTTAATGAGTCAAAAACCCACTCTAAATATTAATACGCAACAGGCTGGAAAGGCTTTTTCTTTTTCCCAGTGTACATATTTTGCGCATTGATGCATAGCGCTCTTCCATTAATGAAGACATAACCTGCCATGCATTAAGTCTTTTCTGTTGAAAATTAGCTGCTGTATGAATGGAGGACTCTAGATAAAGCACTGAAAAAGATTGGCCAGTAGCTCAGTAAACTCTCCAAGAAATAGCAGCAGAAGAAATCTTCTGCATAAGAGCTGATGCTCCTGTGACAATTCCATATGTCATAGAATGTGAAAAATGACATGCATTATGGTACTTTTTCAATTACGGACCACTTCATTACAGGGGATTAAGCAAAGGTGAAATTTTGACATGAAATGTAAGACTGAAGGATGCTTCGGTGTAAGGGATTTCCTTTTCTCTTTCCTCTGTGTACTGGATACACAACTGGTGTTCTGACCAGAAGACCGGACGCGTGATATTCTAGTTCAGTAATTATGTGAGACAGAGGGTGCAGTGGAAGCAAGTGGCAGGAAGCTGGAGGCAGGCTTTGAAGGTAATACTGGGGATAAAAGTGGTGAGTGGGAGACATGATTCATACCACTGAACTGTGAACAATGACAGCAAGCTGAATCGTGGCTTGGCGACCATTCTTGGCGAGCTGCAATAGATGCAGCAATCGTAAAATGTTCTTAACCATCTGAGGCTGTGGTGGCAATCTGCCAGCCATAAGGACTCCCCTGAATTGAGAAGGTGTCTGCTCTTTGTTAGTGAACTGCTACAAGTGATACTTGCCAGAACGTGTGTAGGCTTTTTCAGATCTGTTTTCCACACTGCCACTTCAGATGAAGGTCTAGGTCATCTTCTTCTTACATTGCTAAATAGCTCACTCCTTAATTAGTTCCTTTTATTTCTATGGATATTCAAAGATCAAAGACCTCCTCATCCTGTGGAAGTATAATGAAATCTAACCCTAAATGTCTCACATAATTTTATACAGTTATTTTAAGAGAGATTATTTGCATCCTGACTTGGTATGACAAGAGAGAAGAGGCCTTTCTGAGGGGCTGTAAGTTCCAAAAGAAAGTATGAGAGAAGAGATCACAAGGTCAGAGCAAAACTAGTCTGATGAATGAATACGTCAATATATTGACAAGTTATGGTAGAATTGGAAGCACTTCTGCAATTTTTGACATGCCATCTAGAATTAATAGCTTATTTTAAGATGATATGAGGTCTGTAGACTCAGTCATCTTTAGTAACTCATCTTTCGTAGACCCCAGTGGAAACATAGAACCTTCTATCTCTGAAGAAAAATAGTTTGGCCTGCAAAGGAGCTATTATTTCTACAAAGAAAAAACATGTGCATAGTTGGTCCCAGGAGAGCTTTGATTTGTAACATATTTGACAATGTAAGCATACACCAGAGGATGGGCCTATGCCTGTTGGAATCAGTTGCCTGTGCACCCCTGAAACACCACATTAACAACAGCATTTTTTATTCTCTTGTGGTGTATAGATGCTTTCCCTACTCAAGACTGAAAAGGTTTTCCACATGTTAGTCTGAAGAAACCCCTAGAGAAGCCCTTGCATTATCAGTTTTAGAGTAGATATTAATGCCTGTGAGTCTTTGGCTACCCTAGGTAAATATTTTATCTTCTGGATACTGCAAGACTGGAGGTGTGCTTTGGTTTCAGGGCTGACTCTAAATACTCACTTTTTAAGTTTGAAAAATGAAGATAGTAATTTTTAAGATACCCAACAGTATTGCAAAAAAGTCTTGGAAGAAGGCAAAACAAAACCCACATTATTGGAGTTTTGCCTAATCACAGGTAAATTTGATTTACACAAATCTTGAACTCAGCACATCTCTACCAAATTCTGACATTAACTGCTCAGCCCTTGCCACTTCTTCAGGGCTAACATGCTGCACATTCCTACAGAGCTACAGCCTGCAATTGAAGGTGACAACTGCAGCTATCTAGGTCAGTTCTTTTGGTCAGATGCTTCCTTCTGTGTGTCAAGCTTTACTCTTTCCTTTCTTCCTGTTCACCTTGCTCCTACCACAGAGCACTGGAGATGAGGAACATTAAATTATTACTCTTTGTTTTACATCTTTAAATTCCCCTTAATTATCTAAATCCTGTCTTCACTTTGCTCCATACAGCCTTCTGAAGACATGCTGGTAAAACTTCTCGTCTGTATTCCGAGAAATATGAAATGCCAAAACCTGTCTAGTTCCTTTCTTTCTTTGAAAGCATCTCATAAGGAGCAGTAAGAGCCAATGAAATGGGCAGCTGTTTTCTACCCCTGTCGTGACAGGGATAAACCTGACAAGATGCCTCTGCTTCCCTCTGTATTTCAGAAGAGCTGCAGTTGAGGTGTGTTTTTTCCTTGTTTTCAGTAGCTGTCTTCCAGCTAGCTCCCCAAGTCTTATTATACTGACTTGGGGAAAGAAACTTGTAAATATTTTTACCAAACAGCAGTCAGGAATTCTTGAACATGGGTCTGAATGACAGACCAACTCATGAGAAGATTCACATTCAGCTGGATACAGATGAATGTGGACAGATACTATCTTCAGCTGTAAAAACTTGGATCAAAATAGGAAGGAGGCAAATATGTTGCAAGAAAGTACAGAAATGGCATCACCCATCACACGATCTTTAATCCTAAAGAGGTCTAAGGGGCAGATTCCTGAGCCAGTGACTAATATTGAAAAACTCATTGTTTTGCTCAGTGTAAAACAGCAGTTATTAATTTTGTATTCTGTTTTTAAAAAAACTGACTATTTTTTAGTATCTAATTTGAAATCGGATTTTAAAGGGAGCTGGATGACAGTATTTGATGATGTCTCATGACCTCCATCTCTGAAAGGCAAACCAGTAATAATATGTTGAAAGTTGCACGATCCAGGAAGTAGAGGTCCATTTTGTAGTTACTAATTTACACATAGACTTTATTTCACATAGAATTTATTTTAAAGATAGATTTTTTTTTTCCATTCTAGTAAGCAAGCACTTGAGATCTGAGTGCAGAAGGGAAAAAAAATATTGTAGTTCTTGGGGATCTTTTTTTGCCCTTTCTCTTCAAGATGCCTACAACTGGTTTCTAAATTGTATTTCAATTCTAAATTTGATTCTATTTTATACTTGATAAATCATATGCTTGAACTTGCTGTCATATCTGTGACATGATCATCTCTTTGGCTCAGGGCTGGAAGACACCAGGAGTTGTAACCACCTCATTGTATTTCTTACCATAGTACATGAGCATTTCACAACCTCTATCCTCTTAAAAATTGTGAGTGATCAGGTTGTATTTTAAGCCTCATTTAAAATCAGAGATAAAAGATACTGAACTGCGCATCATCTATTTCATTGTGACCTGCTGATAGCTGGAGTGTCTTTTTCTATTTCTAGCTATCTTCTGTTCTTTGAGCTGGCTGCTTTAAACAAAATAGATAAAAGCGATGGGCTGCTTTCTTTGTCAGCCAGATGAAATTTCATGTTCAACCTTGTTGGAAAGATTATGGTGGTGGCTGGATACAGTGGATTGAATTAATCACGAGTCCAGCTCAGCAGGAACTAAATTTGCATGAGGTTATTCAAGTGTATGTATCTGCACGTACACTTTATGTATATAATGTATGCATTTGGGGCCATAATGAAATTCAAGTTCTGGCTCTCTGTGGTTTCTCTGTGTCCCTGCCAGGCATACTAATGCTTCAACCTTCTGCAACCAGAGCCTTTCTCAGGACTCTCAATAAAGTAGTATATTTGTATGCAAAGTCATTGAGAGCTGCCAACATCGTGATGACATGATTCATCGTTTTTGCTGATTCTCAAGGCATTTTTTGCATAAAGAAGTCTTTGAGAACTAAGCAGAACCTCATTCTTCCTTTCAGGGCTGGCTGTCAGGGCACTGCAGACAGCTTTTGTGTTCACTAAGCCGATTTCTTTCACAGGGTAAAGTTCCCACTGGGGGATGTGGTTGCCAGGACACGTAAAACAGCTTCAACAGGATGCAGCTCCATGCTTTCCTTTGGCACTAGAAGTGCTGATGAAGGCACTGCTAGTTACACCTGATGGATGGTTTTGTGATTGAGTTATCCTAAACCTTAAAAAACCATCTTTTTCTGTTTGTTTGTTTTGTTTTGTTTTGGGGTTGGAGGTTTGATTGGTTGATTGGTTGGTTTGGTTTGGAGTTTTTGGTTGTATATATATATATTTTTTTTTTTAATTTTTTTTTTTTACTTTAAGCAAAGAAGAGAGGGTGTTAAGCATAGGATCCTCTTCCATTGTTAATGCCATAAAAGCCAAGCATTCATAGTGCTGTGGCCTGTTTCACAATAGCACTGTGTCTCTTGGCTCTTCCTGCTTACCGCTGGGAGGGCACTCTCCAGTGGCCGAACTGCTCGTGGCCACTGTGCCCCTGCTCTTTTATTGGGCAGTTCTTCTTCCATGAGAGCCATTCTTCAGCTGGAGCCACAGCTTCCTTTTCAGTACGTGTGGGATTTGCTTTACCGTGTGAATTTTGGTGGTGATGAAAATGGACAGGCTGATAACCCTGAAATCTTCACTTCAAGTACAATTACTGGGGAAAGAGTATAAATTCCCGTAGCCTGATCAATCAGTGTTCTCGTTCCTGGAGAGTCAGTTTTGTACACTCATATAAAGCTGGAAAATCCAGCTTGGAAATAAAAGGTCATTGTCCTTTTACCTTGGTCTGTTGCTCAGTAACCTGTGCTTGGTTAAAGCATGTCTTCCCAGTCTGACCTTGGCTTTAGAATATTCACTGATGTTTTTCATGCCTTCAGGGTTTTTCTCGGTAGCTAGCTCCCTTAGTGATTCACCCTTCCTGTTAAAATGTGAATTTAATGTCTGAATTTGAATTCCCTGGCTTCAGTTCTCAGTGCTTGTTAAATTGTTCCTGAAAAAGATTATAGTGTCTTAGAAAATCTGCTACTTTTTCTTTGTAAAGGTATTAGTTTGTGGTGCTCAGTCCTTCTTCCAAGCTTCTTTCTGATAATTTAAGCATTCTGAGCTCTTTAATTTTCTCATAGAAAGGCACTTTTCTTTACCTTAAAATCGGGCTTTCTATCCTTGTTGTATACACTTTCTAGTTTTTCATGATCCTTTAACAACCTTTATCTGAGAAATACAAACAGCATGCCAATATATTCTGGCCACTGCCATATAGAGAAGCAATTTTTTTCCTCACAGTCATTAATTTCTCCTGTGTTTATTTGTGTTATGATTTGAATTTTCTTGCCCAATAACATGCTAAGAGGTCAGCTTTCTGTCTAACATGAACACAAGTCCTTCTCAGGGAAAGCATACTTTCAGATCCAATCTATAGGCCAGGCCTATATTTTTTTCATTCTTATTTAATATCTCTTTATTGTGATTGAATAATAGCTCAGCAGTGCTTCACATTGCTTAATCAAAAAAACCTCTCTCTTCAGCAATCCTGTATCTACACAGTTGCCTTTTTCACACACACTTGTGATTTCCACAGAGAAGTAACTTCAGGTTCATTTAGCAAGCTACTACTATCATAAAAGTATATTGACAAACACAGACTACATTATCAACACAGTCTCACACCTGCTGTGCTGCTGGTGGCTGGATCAGGTCAAGTGTCCAGCTTAGTCAGTCAGTGACTTGATTTAAAAACCAGTGCATCAGAGAGAGTGTGTCAAGCAGTGTTCATGTCTAGCACTGACAGTGGCTGGACAAGGACTGGAGGTCACCAAAACCCTCCCTTTTGGGTTAGCAAAGAGCCCTTTAGTTTCAGTGACATCCAGGCAGTGTTTGCCAGGAGTATCTGGTTTTAGTGGTGACCTGGAGCCCATGGTGTCTGTAGCCCATTAACACCCTTCTAAGCCAGTCAAACCTTCCTAGAGGGGATTTGGAAGAGTTTCTCTTCTAATGCTGTGGAGAATGGAATGTACAATCCTAGTACACGTGGGAAAATATGCTTCTGAAAGCTGATTGTTTGAAGAAAATCGTGGGCTAGAATTAGAGTACTGGATGGAATGACGTTGCTGAAAATGCTTCTGCTTTACCTTTGTAATCTGTTAAACAGAAATCAGTTGCGTGTTCTCTGATTACATTTCATACATTGTCAGATCAGTTCATCTGCTATTCGGAACCTGAACTCGTGGGAAAACTCTGTAAACACTATGGAAGCTTCCCCTAGTCTGTACAGACACATTAGGTGGCTGTAAAACATTGTTTTTAAACAACTTCGATACCTGGACACAGAAGAAGCCCCTTTGAACTCTACTGCTACACAGAGTTTCTTAAAGCGGTTAAAGGAGACAGGTCCCCAAACCCATGGGATGTCAGAGATCTGGTTGCTTAGCTCTTCCTGAGTTGCCGAGAAAGTTTCTTCCAAAGTCTTTTGTGAGTTGGTGAAATTGCTGTTCCTTGTAGTTAAGGTTCCCTTCTTTAAGCTAAGGGAATTCTCACATAACAGACCTAGTTTTGGTTGTGAATCCATGTCCTTTTGTGACAAATCCATATCCTTTAGTGTCCTTTAGTGACATCAAGTGTGTCTCTTTAAAACAAAATGTGTTGATTCCTTAATTCCTGCATATGCCAGGCCATGTGATGAAATACAGAACAAAAGGCACTGACATCAAATAGAACTTGGGCAAGGAAAAAGCTGCTCCTTAGGGCAACCCTCACACAGTAGCTGAAGAAGGAAAGTATTCAAGAAATATACCAGCACATGGTGCTGCCAGATGTCAAGTACCTTGGGAAGTTACTATCAGATCTGTTTGTTTTCAGCAGGAACTAAAATTTATCTCAGTTTTGTGGGACAATTATCCATGGTACTGCCAATTTCTTTTTCCTTTTGTGTATGCTCCTCAGTGGTAATTTTTGTTTTTTGAAAAATAGATTCCTTAATTTAAGACTTAATTAATAATCACTTCCTCAGGCCCTGATAAAACACTTAAATATATCAAATATCTTTCAATTCCTAAAGGTTCTAGCCTAACCTACCAGTTAAAAGCCTAGTTTCTAATTAAGTTGCTCATTGCCTTGGTTTGGGCTTGTTTCTGTCAGAATACAGTGGAGATTTTAGCGTTTTGTATGTCTGAGATTTGACTCAAACAAAAGTGAGCTCAGTATTGAACTCAGTGCTGTGACGGTCTGTTTGCTGCTTTGCTGTTTTGCAAAGTCTGTTAATTTGTTGGCAAAATTATTACTGTTGAAAAAGGGATAAAGATAGAAGGAAGCAGCTGCAAGCAGCATTTGCATAGCAAATAAAAACACGAATGAAGACAAGTCTGTTCCCTGTGTTTGGGCAATTAGAGACCAGAGTGTCCAGACAGCAGAGAGAAGGGTAATTTCCCTTGACAGTCAAAAAAACCGCAAAACAAAAACCCAACACTCTCCAAAATCACTGTGAATGTGATAATGATAAATTAAAAAAACCCCAATAATTCTGAAACCAATGCATGAAGGAATACAGCCATCCTTGTCTCATTTTTTAATGATGGAATATTAAATTTTGTGACAATTTATTATTAGGTAAGTATTCCAAAGGTATCCTTTCTCCTTGATGTTTGCTGCTTTTGCTAGCTGAATTTTCCTGATCTTTTTCAAATGTCTATTTCAGATATTGATGAGTGCCTCGAAGGTGGTTTGGGAACCTGTGGCCAAACCTGTGTCAATATTCCAGGGTCATACATCTGCTCCTGTTTGCCTGGCTACTCCTTGGGTATTGACAAGCGGTCTTGCTATGTGAACGGTAAGGACATTTTCTTTTTTGATAACAGAAAAACGGCTTTAGAGTTTCAGTTACCATTACTTTTCAAAGTGAACCATGCCTGCTGGTCCCTACTGGTCAGTAACTGGGGTTCTCTGGTTTGCTGCCAGAAAACTGCCTTTGCTACTGTGTAGGTAAGTGGCAAGGCCAAAAGTGGGTGCCACAGAAGAGCAATGGTGAAGAATGTAAGCTGTGATGGTGGAAAGGGGAATAAACATAAGAAAACAAACAGCTAAACTGAACAATTACTTTCTGTTTGCCTTCTCTGCCAGTTTAAAACTGTAAACTCTCTTATCCCATCCTTACTTCCAAGAAGACATGGCAGTACACAAGATTCTGCTACCTTTGCTGCTTTCAGTCTGTTGGCCTTGGTGTCTTTCCAGTATGTTTAGGTTCTAGGGGCAGTGCTTTAAAATTAGAAGCAGGAAGCCCTTATTTTTGGTGTCATCTATTGGCAGTTTAAACACATGAGTGCTACTGTGAGTTATTCTTCTCCCTTCCTCTGATCTGAGCGTACAAATTGATTTTTAAATGTGGGAGATGCATTTAAATTTAAAAGTTTTTAGCTCTTCTAAGAGGAAAATATTCGCAGTTATAGCCTTTGATTAACCTTCATTTTGTCTTCAACTGATGCTACCCAGGGAAAAAAAGTTGAGTTGGATTTTATTGATTGGCTTAATCCTATATTGCATCTAGAGTATGAGGTGGGTGTGCTCTGAAGTTCATCTCTTACCTCTCCACTTTGACTTCCTGAATGCCTGGCTTTGGCTCCTGTCTGGGATACACCATAGCTCCCTCCTGATCCAGGGCCTCAAGTTTTCTTTTTTTTCTGACTAGTATTTAGCTGTGACTCCTGCTAATGCAGAGATGGGATGTGACAATGCATGTTTCTGACCCAAGAAGCAGGAGATGTACTTGAGTCCCTATGCGTGTAGCCTTTGGGACCATGAACACAACCAAAAGTATTCTGCAGAGCTCCCAAACTGCCACCAATGCAATTATTTTAGTCCAGCCCCTCCAATCATCTTAATTATCAGCAACATGTAACTCACAACAACCCAAACTGGATTTTTTGTGGTCCTGCCTAAAAAATCCCCAGTTCCTTTGCAAACTCTCCACTTCTGAACTGAAGTGAAAACAAACATGTTGCTTCCCAGTGATATTTGCGCACAGGTATCTTTCGAGGAACAATCTTACCTTCATATTGGAGTACTTCAACTTTTTAACATGTTATTACTAACATTTACAGTAACCGTAGAAAGCGACTGATGGAGCTACTGTGATGGATAAGAAACCCTTATGTCAGGTATAAACCCTTCTGTGGGGTATACACCAGGTGAAATACCCTCATGTTTTAAAGACAGGAAGATCTTTGGTGCAGACATGGTTTACCTGGTAATTAAACCCCTGATGAAATTGAGTCCCAAATCTGACTGGTGCCTCTGCAGCAAAAGTTAGATTAGTTCAGTTCCTGTTCCATTTAGAGCCCTCATTCACAGGCACCTGGTAGAGAACTCAGAGAGTGGAAAGGACAAACTCAAAGTATATAAATACTCTTGGTCAATTAATTGGCAAAAATGCAGGCAGTAGCTGTCAAATCCCTTAGAGAAATCAGCCTTTCTACACTTCAGTGTTCATTTACCATTTACATGAAGCAAGTCTTCATTGTTCAAATATGTTCACATGGGATTGCTCAGTTCAAGCAGCAGCAGAAAAAGGGAGTAATTAAAGTCCTGTAAGTAGCTGCTGTAATTAGGTGATAGCTTTAAAATTTGAGATACAAAATATTCTGTTAACATAGAAACAGTGTGCTGACCATCTTCCCTGTGAACAAAACAAAATTACATCTTGGGTGTTCATCAGAACTTTCTTCACTTGGAGAAATCAAAATTTGTCTCATTCCTCTGCTTTGAGAGGCAAATTAAACAACCTTGCAAGGTTGTTGTGAAGGTGAGGCATCTGTCTAAATTTTGCAGAAGTGCTTTTTGTTGATTTTAAAGCCTCAGGTTTCACTCTAATGGTAAAGATATTTAGTTAAAAAAAGAGGTGAACTTAGTCAATATAACCAGTTTAATTTTCAAAATTATATGTGTAAGAAAACTGGTGGTAGTGCATCTTTGATGGCATCCATTCCTGATAAATGGAGAGTTGCTTCTTCATTGCAGAATAGTTCAGCAATTGATTACACAGGCTTGAAAGCTATCATTCTGTTGGATCTATATCAATAATTGCATTTCAAAGTCATTTGGTTAGAGCACTACTTGTACGCCAGGATCTGTTGTTTCAGGCAACCATGTTATAAATCCCCACCATTACTAACACAATGGGATTTATGTTTTGTATGGTCTTTTTAATAGTAAATTAAAGAATAGACTCAATGCCCCCCATTATGTATTTATATAAACAAACCAAAATGAAAGCAACAAACCCATGTTTATTTTTAAAATGAAAGTTAAAAAGTGTTTGTTACATAATAACTGCTTTCCTATATGCACTTGACAGACAGCCTAAATGAAAACCCTTGTGGTCTGGAAATATAGTTAAGGTTCTTTGTGCAATCTTAATTGTGTTCTACAGTGATGCCATAAAAATAACAAAGAGGGCTTGATAAAACTGCAGAAGCCGCAGTCATTGTGGCCTACGAATTGTACTTCCTTACTTATCACCTTGCTTTAAGGTTGCATTAAGGCTATTGGGACCATTCTAGATGCTCATCACTTTCAGCCTTAACTGGTTTTCTGGAGTTTGGGGCATAATTGGAGCACCTTTCATGTTGACATATTTTATCCTAAGTTACTCTTATACTCTTACTCTTGGCTCATTATGAATATAGATTTTTTCTGGAAGAAATTCTTGCTTTTTGAGCTGTCAGAATTTCAAGTATAGGTCTTTTGCTTTCCTTCAGCCTTCTGCAGCACAAGAAACCTTCTCAGTCTCTAGCTCTTTCCTTTGCCCTGTCCTGGGATCTTCAATTTCTCTTTTTGGATAGTTAAAGGAAGACTCCAGGCTATCTCTCTCTGATAAATTCTTGCTATAGCACAATAATTTCAAGTGGTCTTCAACTAGGAGACACATCTGGCAAGCATGCAGCAGTTGTTCCGACCTCTGGCTGGGCTGTAGGATTTGGGATTAGTGGTAACCACCACTGCAGTCTCAGTTTCCTAACTCAGATTTTTGCCATAATTTTCAGCATTGAGTGTGAAAGGACCATTGCATTTATACCTTACTGGTTCTCTGTGATACACCTAGAAAGTTGTTATTAAGAAATGAGACAGCTAAATCTTGAACTTTCTCTTTGACTGTATGCTACTGATGAGAATTTAATGCGGCAAAAATGCAATGATTATCAATTAATTGGTCTCATTTTGTTTCCTCCACACCAGACCCAGCACCATTCCTACTTTTTAGCCATGGAAATGCCATCTTTAGAATTGACACTGAAGGGACCAATCACGAAAGATTGGTTGCTGATACTGGTCCATCAACCCTTATGGATTTTCATTATATAGAAGAGAAAGTGTATTGGGTAGACTCTGAAAGGCGACTACTTCAAAGAATTCACCTAAACGGCACAAAACGAGAGGTAGAGTAATCAGTTCTTTGGAATTCTCCAAGTTAATGGGTGTAAATCCCTTTATGGAAACCACCTGCTCCTTGGGTACAATTCTGCCTTTACTGTTCATTGATTAGCACTTTACTTTTGCTGTTGTAATAGTTCTGATCCGGAGTCCAGGCTGTTTTACTGGCATTCGCATTCAGTACATACAGTATTTTCTGTGGATCAAGTGAAGGGGAGCTAAAAATGAAGGAAATAAGATTCAGACAAACTAAGGCTTTGTAGACATTAATGTTTCTATCAGTTATAGATTAATCTCTGGCATTACAACATTGTCTTCAAGATTATTGTAACACAAGCTGACACAAATGCTATGAGAAGAATGTGCTTGAATTCCTACTCATTTTTTCTCAAACCTTTTATTGGTTTCTATGGTTGCATGAAATGCTTTTAGCGTTTCATTCTTTGTTCAGGAAAAGCTGTGCAGTTCATTGCATCTGGCTGATTAAGAAGGGCAGACAGGCTGTTGTGGCTGAACTTTAATTCCGTGAGAGCATTCTTTCGTTTGAGAGAGATTGCCAGTATCATTTACCTATGTGGAGTTTTCACTCAGGCATTTTCACTGATTTTAAAGGATCAGGGTCCGGCAACTTCCATCTGTAACAGTACAGGCCTGGGTGCTTCATAGTGTGCCAAATGCAAAAAGTTGTAGCTAAGTATTAATCCAGTGTATTTCTTGTGCAGAACAGTTTTTCCTTTTGCAGGGAGTCACTCAGTTCAGAGGGGGTATGTGTGAGTACAAAGACCAAATGAAATTGATGAAAGAAAAAGAAAGAGAAAGAGCTACAGGCCTGAAAAAAAACAATGAAGCAGGCAAAGGAATGAACTGGAAAGTTTCAATTGGGTATTCCGTTCCCTGTAACGAAAGCCAAGTTTAGAGTAGTCGTTAGGATTCCTCTTGTCAACTCTTTTTTCCTTGTTTACAGAGACTATGTTACATAGAAAAAGGCATTTCAGGATTTGCTATTGACTGGATAAATCAAGACATTCTCTGGGCCAACAGACAGAAGGGAACCATAGAAGCAACAGACATGAATGGGAAGAAACGCCGAGTACTTCTGAGAGCTGTTGGTCGTCCCACAAGGATCACCATTGATGCTGAACAAAGGTAATTTTAAACTGGTTAGTAATTTCATTGAAATGGACTCCAAATATGTAAAGCACTATTATTGTGGTTTCATGGAATCATGGAAGTGGGTTAGAAGCGACCATAAAGATCATCCAGTTCCAACCCACCTCCATGGACAGGGACACCTTCCACTAGGTCAGGTTGCACAAAGTCTCATCTAACCCGTCTTGAACAATTCTGGGGGTAGGGCATCTACAACTCCTCTGGGCAACCTATTCTAGTGCCTCACCACTCTCCTCAGTAAAAAATTTCTTCCTAATATCCAATCTAAACCTACCCTCTTTCAGCAAAGTTTCTGGGTAGGAAAGCAGTATTGGAGAAGCAAAGGGAATGACACCTGAAAATGCTGTGAGTCCCTTGTGCTCCAGACCCAGCACACTTAGAGCATAAATTGGTATTTTTTCTGAAAAAAAGTCTAAACCGACAGTTTGCTGCTGTTTCCCTTGTTTCTTTATCAGTTTCTCTGGATATTAGTTCTGAATCCACTGTTTCTGCTTAGCATCACTAGTAGTTTGGCCTTCATAGAGATGCTCCTTTCAGCTTCGAGTCATTTACTTTGAGAACCATGCTCACATGAGAGGCCTGGCTCCTCAAAGGTTACCAGTATGAATCATCACAGTGGTCTCTCCATGCTAATTTCTCCTTACAGAAAAACCTCTTGCATTAAAGTTGCAAAAAAAAAAAAAAAAAAGAAGAAATAAAAAAAAAGCTCGAGCAGACCTTGAGATGCTTCTGTTTTGTTTAGCAAGAGCATGTCTTTGCTGCCACTTTCGATTTGCATTAGAGCTGCTCAGTGGTGTGTGCAACTATTTTAATATTAAGGCTCATGTGTCTTTCCCTAGTATATTTGTACTTAAACCAAACTTCTGACGATAATAGCATTGCTAGTACTCTTTGGAATCTTACCATCTCAGTGGGACTTAGGGCCTGGACATCAGACCTGCCTTTCCTCAAATTTGCAGGAGCTCCCCATAGATTTGAGAAGCTATTCCAGTTTCCTTGTCTGACTGCATGGCTGAACAAAGCAGAGAGACAGACAATAGTGCTTTGTGGTTAAGCTGGGCTGATTCCTGCTTGACCTACTTGAGAGATATTGCTACTACCTCTAGTAATACTGGTTTCTAGTATCTCCAGCAGTACTAGTAGTTCTAGTACCATACTGAGAAATTTTGTATCCTGGAGCAACTAAATAACTAAATAAAGAGTGTGTAGCTGTGATGTGCTTTTGCAAATGCAGGATTTGTTTGTTTGTTGTGGGGTTTTTTGTTTTGTTTTGTTTTTTAAACGTGCCTCTCTTGCCTGCAGGCTGTTATTTTTGTCTTCAGACGGTACAGTTTCCAGCATACACCGAGTCTCCCTCAGTGGAAGTGATATGATAAATATTTTAAAAACCACAGAAAAAATAAAGGCCATCTCACTAGATCTGGTTGACACAAGGCTCTACTGGATCCAACATGACCACGGAAAAGAGATTTCCCATATTGGATCATGTGACTATGACGGTGGAGCTGTTCGTTTCCTGAGAAATTCTGTCCGGTGAGTTTTCCTTGGCTTGTCAGAAATAAAACATTCATTTCAGGGATGCAGTTAAGATCTCTCCCTCATTCTCCCTTTTATTGGGTCAGTTCACAACATGAGGAGTATGAAGTGTAGTGCAGATGGTCTGTGACTGTAAGTGTAACATTAATGATAGGAAAATGGAAAAATGTCACTGTTATAAGGATAATACTGCCACTCAGCTCCCTCCATCTTCCAAGCGTTTAGCAAATGATAATTAATTAATCCTTAGCAATCCTCTCTGAGTGTTTATGAGTGGCCTTTTTCTGCAGATAGAGGAGCCAAAAGTAGAGATTAAATGATTTATCCAAGGTCATAGTGGGTGAGCTCAGGTGTCTGAGCTGTACTCATGAGACTGAACTCCATCCTCATCTAAGCCTGCTGTCCTCCTTAGCTGCTGGCTAGGGAGGCTTGGCCCTGTGCTCCAGCTCTCCAAGAAGCATCAGCAGATTGGTGAAAACTGTGCTGTGCAAGAGAATTGTCCCACCCCAGGGCCAGGGCTAAGCACGGCTGAGGGGGCTCTTAGGCCCATGTGCTCTTGGTCTCCGTGCTGTGCAGGGGTACAGGTGCCCAGTGGTGGCTGTGGGGTCAGTGAGGGGATCAGGGAAAGGTTGTCCCTGCAGTGTCTTTCGGTATGGTTGGATCGCCCTGTGTGGAAAAAGGATTTCCAACTGCAAACAGAAAAATGCACGGTTTTGATGGCCTGCTGATTTAAATATGTAGTCCACTATTTGCATATGATGAGCACAAAGTTGGCTTCTCCGTACATTGCCAGCAGTCACTTTAGGTTTTTCCTTACTTTTTTTCCTTTTCTCCCTTGAGTTGGTTGTCGTTCACTGGGGCATTAATCCTTTAGCCTGGATGATCTGGATTCTCAGTTTTCCACCTGGATTATGTCTTCCTGGAAAGTGGAAGACAAAAATACCTCTTTCAGTACTTTTTCTGCTTTCTCTTTTATTTAAAACTTAGCCCTTTCATGATTCCTGCTAGCTGCTATTAGTAACCAGTGAATGGAAAATACGTTCCTGAGGTAGGAGAAGTGGCAGAAGATGGATTTTAGGAGAGCCCTATTCCTACCACTCCATCTCCACCCCAATTTCCTCAGACAGTCAGAACTGTCAGAGCAGGCACTGGATATTGGGAAATGGTGGAATTTATCTGACCTACCTCCTTCCACAATCCAAGTTTCCATTTTGGTTGCTGGGTTCTCCAGAAGCAGGGTCACACCTAGGAATTATCTTCCATTTAAGTCAGTCCTGACCAATAGCTCATTAAACCTGTGAGAAATTCAGGTCATCCATTTTCTGTCTATTTCTTGCAAATTTGCTGGATTATGAGTGCTGAATTATTTTGGGAATGTCTCTGCACCGCTTCTGATTCTCATATATAGAAGATAATAAAGTGTGTGTGTGTGTGTGTGTGCGTATATATATATATATACACAATACAAAGAAAGGTAGTTTTCAGTGAACCTGACTGAACCAGGCACTCAGAAAATGTTTGAGTGAGTGAATATATAGGGATCAGGTAATGTGCCACTTTGCTCTCTTCTCTTGTTGTAGACACCAATTGCTTGGTATGACTCTCTTTGCTGAGCACCTGTACTACTCAGACTTGAAGTCTGGCATGATATGGAGAGCCAACAAATATACTGGAAAAGTTGTAGTCACAATTAGCCTGAAGCCATCATTTTTCCCACCAGTGGAGATAAAAATAGTACATCCATTTAAGCAGCCAGGTGCAAGGATTGATCCTCAGGATTTGGGTAAGTAAATGTAATGCTGCAGCTCTATATGTGAGAATAATAATGTCATACACTCTGATTCTCTACAGTAAAAATTTTCTTTGGCAAAATTACAGGCCTTGGAGAAATAAAAGAAAAAGTTTTTTTCACTTCAGCAGTCCACAGTTCCACTTGGTGTGTGCAGCTCCAGCTGAGTATCAGGCTAGAAGCATGCCGAGCATGAACTGCTCATTTCATTAATCTAAATACACATGCAGATAAATGTGACTTTCTCCTTCTCTTGCCTTTCTTTACACAAAGATATTTTTATGCTTTCTTGCTAAATGCACAAAGCATACATCTTTTTAACCCTCTGTCTACGTTATCCTCATCAAACATCTGCTTTGTTCTGGAAGTTTTAGTCTGAGGTGCATCTAAACACCTCTGATTATGATGGCACTGAAGGATTTTAAGCCCACAGGATGTCCTACAAGTGGATCTCAGCTTTGCTGTGAAATTATTCAATTAGAAGTAAACAGGTCTTAAATAGTCTTGAAGCTGCCATAATAACTGTAGGATAAGAGTCTCCTATCTCTTTAATTGATACCAATTGCAGCCCACAGCGTGTTGGTCATCTCTCTGCCTTTCACTGTGGATCCAAAAATGAAGGTAATTGACTATCAATAGTTCACCTTCCTTGAGGATTCCTGCTTAGGCAGTAGGAAGTGGGGGATATCCAAGGAAAGAATGTCTTGTCCTCTAGTTTCTGGGGGGCAGAGCATTCTTGCTTTAATGGAATAGCTTTTGTCACTAGTTTTGCTTGGATAAGAACAGTGGAGCAAACAGCGTGGAGGCATTTGTGTGTCAAGCAATGGTTGCACAACTCCCACGGGAAGATGGCCAGATATTCCCAGAGATATAGATGGCATAAAGACATGGGGAGAATGTAGTGTTTGTTTTAGATCACACGACCAAAAATGAAACTGTAACTATATCTTTGAACTATTCGTAAATAGCTACTATAAAATAGGCTTTGTCTTTCTTCATGCCATCCAACAGCTTTATGCAGTACCATGCAGTCTCTGCTCTCAGAAGACTGGTCTGAGCAGGAAAATCAAAACTTTCAAAGGAACTTTCCCCTTCAAATGCTTTCTTTGCAGTGCCAAGATGTGTTGAGATGCGGAAGATAAAGTGTTCCTGGAAATCAAGCTTACACTTGTAAGCACAGGGAGTCTCTATTCAGAGACAATACTTGATCTGTCCTTACTTTTGGGAAAATGGCTGTCCTGGCAAGTGGAAGCACTTTTTTCTACTGACGCATTTGGTGCTCTCACATAGAGGAACCAGGGCAAGAATGTGCAGCTTAATTTCAGTGACTGTGGGCACTTAGCCTTTATTCTCCTCTCAGAAGATTAACTCTACTTCTTCCACCGGAGTATTCTGCTTTCTGGCATTTCTCTTTCCGTGGAAAAGGCTTTCCCTGATTTTATCAATATATAAACTACCAATGTTTTCAAATGTACGTATATTTCCAACATGTTGAGTAAATTTTTTGTATGATAGTAAGTGTTGTCAGCAGTAGGCTTTTTTTTCTAAAGTTCCAAATAACTTCTGTAAAAATGTCTGGGAAGTGATGGAGTAGAAAGAAGCTTAACAGGCTGAATCTAGATGAACCTTTTGGACTTTGTACGTACATTGCTTGGCTTATCCAATGCAAGAACGGGGATGAAAGAAGGACTAATGAGCCTGGAGTTCAAATGAGATTTATAGCTGATCTTACAACAGAGAAACCTGGAGATAAAAGCATACCTAGACTAATTGGATGCTCTGTACAAGCTAAGAAAATGTACATTGCAACGTAGTGTCAGCTGTGAATTATCAAACCTTCTTTAAAGCAGATAACTAGTGAGCTCCTCCAGATGAAAAAGGAACCTAGGAGAAGTGTGCAACTGATATGATTTGAATTTTTTACTGGAATTTGAATTATTTACTTTGCTACTTAAATTCCTCATGTCCCCATTTCCCTTTCTCTTTCAAATGAGTTCCTCGGATTGGTCAGGGCCAATAAGTAGAGAGAAGAGCATTAATTCATCTACAGGTTTGTTGTAACCCCACAGAACAACTTTGGTGTGGCACTTTTAATATAGGGTCATAAGATATTTGAAATACCTTAAAGTCTCAAATACTGCCTCTGGAATTC
This sequence comes from Melanocharis versteri, assembly GCA_013397845.1. Lineage (NCBI taxonomy): Eukaryota > Metazoa > Chordata > Aves > Passeriformes > Melanocharitidae > Melanocharis > Melanocharis versteri. The sequence continues at coordinate 2,740,800 of VZTG01009228.1, read as the reverse complement.
TTCGAAAAAATCTTTCCTAGCAGATTAATGATATTCAGTACACTTGGATTTATTTTTTTTTTTGAGGAATTATGTTGTGCTTCTTTCCAATGTAAGATACTAGCATCAGGCTAATATCGAGTACACGTAATTTCCATGTAAGACAGGTGATGGGAGGGAAAATACCCCACAAAACACAAATAAGTTAGAAAGTATGGTTTGTAATGGTCTTCTTCCAGAAAATATTACATTATAAACCTCGTGATTCATAATTTAATCACCATTCTCTTTAAGCTTTGAAATGTGAATTGTTTTTTATGTATTGATACGGCTACATAGAGTTCTAACACTTATTCAGTTAAAAATTACCATCTTGAGATTGTCTAGATGGCAAAACTATAGGTTCTGTTATTTGTTCTGTAACTCCCAGGTGTCTTAGGTCTTGTTAGACCACTTAGATCAATAATGGTACAACCATGGGGAGAAAAATCAGGAACAATGAGAAGCATATGATGCAGCCTTGAATGTGGTCTTGTTTCTGGATCCTATTGTTTCGTGGATGCATACATTTGCACTTTTGTCATTCTAATGGGTTCTTTATTTGAAGATTAGACACTCCACTACTGTATGTTCCTGATTCAGTTGCAGTAGCAAAAGATTGTGTAAAATTCAAAATTAATTCTACAAAATGAGAGGCTTAGCTAAAACCACACAAAATTCAAGTCTCTTACCAGTAACATGCTAAATAGCCTAGATAATATCCACCTAGTCATCCATTCATCATTTTTCACTTAATAATACGACCTTGGTTAGAGAAGGCTTAATCAGTTTGATGCAAATATGTGCAAGGTGTCTGTGTCTGCAGCTAAGCTGCAGTGTCTGTCTGGGAAATTGTATATCATTACTTCTATAGATGTGATCTGTCATTCCACCAAGGGGCCAACACTTCCTCTGTTGTGGCTAGCAGAAGAATAAATTTGGAGCTTAAATATTAAGCAGTTTTCTATCTCTTGGAATTTGGATTGTGAACTGGAAACAGCACAAAAATATTGGGTACATGTGCATTTCTTTGCCTGTATGAGCCCGTGGTTTCTTGTATTTTACACACATAGCCCAGGGCAAAGAGAATGTTTTGTGTGGCTGCACACCCACATTCAGTAGCAGCAGTTCAGCTATTGTTGGCTTGGGAAAGGGGCAAGAAGCTCCACAGGAAGATTATGAAGATTATAACAAAAATAATCATTTTGGAGACAAAAATAAAATCACGAGTGTTGCATATTTGTGAAAGCACCAGCCCTGAAAGATGGCTGAGCACAGACATGAGGCTCTGCAATTCCTTCTCATGAAAAAGGATACTGGAGTAGCTTTTTCTGTGAAGCAGGAGAAATAGGAAGGCTCCTGAGAGCCTGTTGGGCACTTTTTTTCTTCTTCCTTTGAAGAAAGGTTCTGAGTTTGAAATTTGAGTTCAGCATTTATGGTGCTTGTGTTTCTCATAGATCCACACCAATACAAAGATTCTCTAGAATGTGCTAATACTTTTTGTCCAAATGAAACACATGGTCACTATGATCTGCCCAGCTATCTTTTTTGTTAAATATTATAAGTAATAAGGAGGTAATAATACTCCAGTTTAATAATAATAATAATGACAACAACAACATCAACAACAACAACAGTCTCTGTATGCTGTGTTTTAAAAAATCTCTCTTCTCTCTCTTTTTTGCATGTGTGCTCCTTCTCTGTCATTCTTATTTCTGAGTGTTTTACAGAGCAATATATAACACTGTGCAGGACTAGGGGCATGTGAAACCTGAATTTTCCCTTTCATAGTCACTATAGGTGTGGATCCAAACCAAACCATCTCCTAGTTCTGGCTCTTTCTAGATCTGCTTGTGCTGATGCAGAGCCTGAAAGGATTATTTGCATGCACCTACTCCTAGTATTCCAAGTACTTTCATTTTTATGGTGATTGGTTTTTTGCCTGATTTTACCACTGGAAAAAAACGAAGTTATTTTGTGTTAGTAAGAAATTCCTCAGGTCAAGCCAGCAGATGTTGAGAAGAAAATACATTTCTTATAATTTTTCTACTGGAAGGTTAATATGATAAGAACTCCATTCTACTTACACTGTAATTGTTCTTCCAGAAAAAGGAATCTGTGATTTGAACAGAGAAAAGTGCAGAAGAAGAATCTGCAGGCCAGACTCAAGAACTCATCGGTGTAAATGTTCTAGTGGCTTTATTTTAAGTCGAAATAAACAGTTTTGTGAAGGTAATACATTAATTTCTCATCAGCTTTATTCTGTCACATGAAAAAATTCTTCTGTTATTTTAATTATTATCTTGAGTAGGAAAAATCACTGGGAGGTTTTAAAAATTCCAATGTGCCATTTCAGTTTTTTGTCCTTCCAAGTTCTGAAATAGTTTAAAAAGAGATGAAAATGTCACGAGAGCTATTCTTGTGAGAAATTTTGGTCTTAGTCTGAGTAGGTAAAGGAGCTTCAGATAAGTAGACATGCTTACGTGTGCTAATTTAATTTTTAAATAAAAATTAAACCGGATGTGTCACCAAAGGTGAAACATTGAATAACCCAGCAACAAGATGTCTGTCTTAAGTGTCATTTTCAAAAAAGACAGAAATTCTTAATATGCTTCTAAGTATTTTATTCTGGATTGTTTTATTAAAAATCTAGAATTGATATTAATAATAGACAACATAATACTTTTTAAAGCATCTCTTTCACGACATGACCAGATTTTATAAGACATAATGGCATCAGAATTCCTAGCTTACAGGATTTACAAACCTGCTTGAGCATCAGCATTCCAGCTCTCAAGAAACACATCAGGTTTGATTTCTGAATTTCAACTTTTCATACACTCGTGTTTTGAGGCTTTTACTTAAGTCATGTTGAAACCAAAATTTTTAAAAGAATTTTTGTTTTAAGAAGGTGTCTAATGTACATTTTTGAGATGTGCACAGGATTTAAATGGCACTGGAATCTGTATGGAAAGGCATCTTTTTGGAAGTCCTCTGGGCACCTATGCTGGACACACAGAACATGAGTATGTTTTGCTAGAAGGTTTTAAACACTGATTTGAATGAGGTCTGCAAACTTGTTTTCTTATAATTCATTACAAAAAACACATTTTTGTGAAATGAATGCAAAAAAAAGGATGTACTTTTTCAGACTGTTACTTTGTTTCATTAATCTATTCCCCAACATTGGTTGATGATGTTATTCCAGCGCAACAAGTTCTTATTTTTTTTGCAGACATTAATGAATGTGGCTTCTGGAATCACGGCTGCACTTTAGGCTGCGTGAACATCCCTGGCTCCTATTACTGCACCTGCCCGAGAGGTTTTGTTCTGCTGCCTGATAGGAAAACGTGTCATGGTAAGGAGCTGTAATAGACAAACACTGGGAGTATCGTATCAGAGAGAGTCCTCACTTAACACTGGAACTGCTGAAAGTTTTGTGTGTTACAATGCTTGCTTCCAATCCCTCATTACGTAAGCAGGATCGGCTTAAACCGAGTGAACTGATTTCAGGTGTCATGTTTAAGGAAGCATAAGTTACACGTGAGAAATTGTATACGCTTCTTCAGAGAAGGAAAAAACCCAAGTCACGTCTCCAGAGACACCTCCTCTCAGATTAGGCCTAGTGACACATTCCACGTGGATAAGCAGTTATGTATTTTTAAATGTGGTCTCTGAATTTGGCTCACTCTGTGAGAATTTGCCCAGCCTCTGAATGAGCAGCTCACAGCATCTTGTATTTTCTTTTCAGATCAGACCTGATAGCATTGCTAATAGGTATGACATTAATGGAATTAAATGTGTATTCTCAGCCTACAAATGAATTAAGCCTTTCTGAAGTAAGGCTAGAATATAAAATGTGAAAAGCTTCCAAGTTTTGAGGTCTTGGGATATTGTCAGTTACTTCTGAAGTGAAACTTATGCATAGACAAAGGTCCTTCTACTTTGTTTCCATGGAAATAAGCCCCAAGCAGGAGTGCCAGTGCACACCAAAGTGTTCAGTGTGGATCATGGCAGGATCAGGACCCAGGGTATATTAAATATCACTACTGGAGAGTAAATATAGCCATAGAATCTAACTGACTCTAGCAGTCAGTCTATTTTAGACTCCAAGAGTCCTGGGCAGGGCCAGGAGTTGGACTCTATGATCTCTGTGGGTCCCTTCCAACTCCGGATATTCTACCACTCTGCAAGAGCCACTTCTTCCTCTTCATTAAGACGGAGCCAGGAGCAGGATTCAGAGACCCAAACGTGGTGGTCCAGGGCGTGTGTGACAGCTGCAGAAGGCAGCCAGCTGTGGCAGAAGACCTATGGGAGTGCTGCAGCCAGAGTTTATTGGGAGGTGGGATATCATTTTGCATCCAAAACAACACTTAGACACTGTGCAACTCAGTCCTACCTTGGATGACCAGCTTGAACTGTATGCCTGCATTTTGGGTGGCTCAAATTAGATAAAGAATAATGTTTTTCTAGCACAGGATAGGGATGCAGCATGGACAGTGTAATTCCTTAACTACTGCAGCACAAGGCAGATGCTCACCGACTATGCAGCTTGAGAGAGAGACACACACAAGATGAGAAGTCCAAATGCTGGCCAGAGATTTTGATGCTTCATCCTCCAAATCCTTAAAAAGCTCTTCATCTAAAGCCACAAGCTCTGGTCAGAAAGAAACTTGAATTGTCTGGACCCTATTCTCTGTGCTTAAGTGGTTAGAACAGTCCGGTCCAGAACGCAGTTGCCGTGGAGAAGCAATATTTGCAAGAGTTATGCACCATTTAAGCCAGTGTGTGCAGCTGATTCATAGAAGCAGCTGTGGGAATCTTGCATTAGTTCCAGCCACATGGCACAAACGGATGGAGCACTGCAATACAGAAGGTGGAAGGAGCATATCTTGTGAAATTGCATTAAATTAAAAAAAAAAATTAAAAAAAAAAAAAAAGTTGGAACTGCAATGTTTCTAATAGCAAGTAAAGGAAAGCTATTGCCAGGTCCTCAGGTGGTTTTGCCCTTATAACTTCTAAATTTGACACTAAGGAACATAGGTTTGTTTCTGGAAGGTTCATCTCCAGTTTTCACTGATAAAAGATCCTAGATCTTTTATATTTGGAGTAGTAGGAAAGCAGTTCTTCCTCATTCTCTTTGTCTTTTATTCTTATTCTTTCATTATAGATTCCTTGTAGTTTTTAAAATCTGTTCTATTTTTTATAAAATGTAAGAAAGAAAGTTTTCAAAATTCTATTTTGATAAAACATCTTCAGAGAATTTTGGAAAATTTAAGGCTGGTAAGTATAACGGCTTCAGGACTCAGAAATTTTGGCTTTCTCCTGTGCTATAATTAGGAGAAGGTGTGAAAAAAAATTGGAAAAGAAAGAAACAAAGCAAAACAAACCACAAAAAGACTGCAGAAGTGTTGTGCGCTCAACATCACGCTTTTATTTATTTATATATTTCATTTATCTTTCTTTTTATTTTCTTTCTTCTTTTGCTATTTAAGAAGGTGTTAACATCTCTTATTGGGGGCTTAGTAAAAAAAGTTTTCATCATTTAGGATTTTTTTTTTCTCCTTAAATTACCGTAGAGCTAATTATGTGTACAAGTAATGACACTGGATGCAGTCATGGCTGCCTTCAAACATCTAAAGGCCCCGTTTGCTTTTGTCCGGAAGGATCTGTGCTCAAAGTGGATGGCAAAACATGCACAGGTAAGTAACATTTTTGCTAGCTGAGGTGACTGCCAGGCTCTGTTTATTCTTGGCACCAAGAGCCAAAAGTTAATGAAGGCATTCTACACTCATTTTGAATAGCTGTAAATGATTGTACACGATAAAAGACAACAGAATGTAAGGTGCTTTGAGTGCTGAGTTGAGTAGTACTCATCTTCATTTTTAATAGATTTTTAGTAGCAGCAATATCCAATATTTGCAGGCCAAATTCTTTCGTTGTCAGCACAGATCAAGGCTTGTCGCAGACTTTTGTTGAGGGAGATATCTAAAATTTATACTTGAGAGGAAATACGTGTATAAAATTAAGGCTTGGGTGAAACCTGAAGATAACTTTATTGACATCATGCAGGCCAGGTTTAGAGTCACTCTAACTTACCCACGAATGGAAGGTTTTGCAGTCAGACTACCTGAAGTTGCTACACTCACTAATCTGTCTTTCCTCATCTCAGCAGTTTTCAAAATGGAGGGACTGTAACTTCTCAGCTGCATCTTTTCAGTCTTAGGGATCAGGGTAGCTCCATTACTGACAGGCTTATGCTGTGAAATATCCTCTTTCCCTTTTAATCCCTTTCATATTGTGGTCTGTAGTTTATACATAGATTCAGCCATTATTTCTGTTTTGCTAGCTCATGTTGGTATTGAGAATATAACAGAAAAAATAACAAAATAATGGTTTCTTTTTACGTGAAGTCTTGTTTTGTTTTATTAGACAGTATCAATTTGCCATCCTAGCCTAATTAACTTCTGGGGAGAGAATTGCATTAATTTGCCATTTCTTTGCGTGGAGTGCAAAGTCTGATAAAATTTATTACTCTGTTGTAGATGGGATGAGATTTGCATGAGAGAAGAGTTCTCTGAAACACATGAAGGGCTCTCTCTCTCTGTGTATTCCACCTTCCCCTCTTGTGTTGTAAATTTTCAGGAAAACTCTGGGACAAGTTACTACTAACTTGTTTTCACTCCTCTGGGCTTCTGCTTTCAGCAAGAGGCCTTTTGGTAAAACTACCAGTCACTGAGATGGTTTGCACTGTAGAAATCCTGAGCAGAGTGAATCATTCTCTTATACCTCTGATTTTGTTGTATTTTATTTTTTTTTAGAACGGCACAGTAAAATTTTACAAATGCTCTGTTTAAGGTTGTACATCTCCAGATAATGGTGGCTGCAGTCAGATATGCTCTTCTTTAAGCCCATCCTCCTGGGAGTGTGCTTGTTTTCCTGGATATAAGCTTCAGCGAGACAGAAAGCACTGCACTGCTGTAGGTCGGTGTCTTGGTATGCCTGCATATCTCTGCCAATAAAAGCAACACCTTTTTTGAGTCCTTTAGGGTGGATGACACACCTGAGATCCCTTTTTGCACTGATTTTAGGTTACTTTGTGAAACTTGGGAAGTATTAGTTGTTAGGAAAAATAACCAATTTTGGAAATAAACCAGAACAACTTCATTATATGGTTCAGTCTCCTTCACAGAAAGTTCAATCTGTGATCCAACTTCAGCATTTCACTCTGGGCTCCCATACTGTGGAGGTCTGTCCTGCAGTGTGCAGGGGTTTGTGCCTTCACATAAATGTGGATATAGTTTCTGTCCCGCGTTACAGGCCTGGGGCTGAAGTCTCTGTATTTGGAGAACGGGGTAGGGAATAGTCTGTTAAAGGGCTTTCCATACAAAGATATTTCTCCCACACTGGCCCCAGGAAGATGAGGTGTTTGATGTGAATGTTTGGATTCCAGACCCTTCTACTCCTTCTGAGAAAAGGGCAGACCCTGGTGATCAGCAAGGCATAAGCAATTGCCAAAAAGAGAGGAGGAAAGAGAAGTTTTTGATTTGTGCCCAAAATAAGGGGAAAGCCATATTTTTTTTGGAGGACAGTATTTTTCTTGCTTTTACTACAAAAGACTCCTCCATATGCAAAATTCAAGTTGTTCTGGCATTTATGGTGATGCTGTGAAATGTAGAGAAATGATTGCCTAGAGACTAAATCACTCAGTGTGAAATGCAGCAGGACTAGTGATTCCTTTCGTCAGAAATGTTGAGGCTGATGTTGTAAACTTATATTCACATCTATCTTTAAATTCTGAGGCAAGTGGAATGTAGGAAAATTGCCATAATTTCTTTGTGTTCCTCATTTTGTCTTTTACTGTTACTTATTTACAATGCTAGTTAGGTGGTAATGCAAGCTAGAGATCACTTTGAACTTAGAGCAATTAACATGCTGGCAAATTTTCATCAACAGGTCCTAAGCCATTTTTGTTATTTGCGAATGGCCAAGATATCCGCCAGATCAGTTTTGATGGAACAGATTATACAAGTTTACTTGACTGGCAGATGGGAGTAGTCTTAGCACTGGACTCTGACCCGGTGGAAAATAAGGTAAGGCATTAAAAATGAGAGGATTCTGGAGTGTTGCAAGGACAAAAGGATTGAGCTTTCATGTGCCTTAACCTTTCCTCTGTCAGTGATCTGGATTACGGGTTATGCTGCTGGCTGTTCTGTTCATCTAGGAGCACAACTGGTACAGGCTGCCAAATATTAGTTGAAGAGTTTCATCCTTTAATCACTTAATTTTTGTACATTGAAAATTATAATTCACAAAGAATTTGGATTTCTAAATTCACTTCAGGCATGATTTCAATTTCAAAGATCTTTTGTGTGATTGATAAGTTTTCTCCATTAAAACTGCAGGGTTGTTTTCTGGAAATGTATTGTGGCTTTTTTTCACAATACAGTGGTACAAACAACAGTATCTTTTTTCTGTTTCTGTTTTTTTTCTGTTTTCTGTTTTTTTTTCTACTATTCTTTTTTTACAGCTAAATCTGTATGATCCCTACTAAGTGTAGGAGCAACCTTAACAAGAATTATTTCCTGTGTCCTGATATTATTGAGCAAAACTGCTGAATGCTCACAGAGTTTATTGCTCTTCCAAAATGTGTCCCTCACGTATTAGATAGTGCTACTGGAAACAGGACTCTTCTCTCTATAAAGACCTGTTTCTCTGTGTGGCCACATCCTAATATCCTACTCCTTGCCTTTATAGTTGGGAAGAATAGGAGTTCAGCTGTGCTTTGCTTAACCTTATGTGGCAGATAGTTAGATTTTCCCATGGAGAGACTTATTTACACTGTAAAAGTGTTGCAAAGAAATCCTGGATGGCGCAGCGAAAGCTGATGAGGAGCTCGGTTAAGTTGTTGGAAGCATCTCAAGGCCCAGATGGACACAGCTAAACAAATGTGAATGTTACCAGATCTGCATTTACAGGAGGAGCACTTCAGGCGCTTCTGGAACACCGCCACCTGCTCCTGAAATAGGGCCCTGCTGCAGAGGCAGCAGTTGTCCTGTGCTGTGCCAAGTGCGGATCAGCTGCACCAGTGACTCTGGTGTGCGCCCGGGATCCCCTGCCGTGGTGTTAGGTGGGCAGTACAGAGGTGAGGGGACATGCAGGGGGATCAGCCAGGCTGCAGGATCCCGGTTTTGTCAGCACAGAGCTGAGCGGCAGGGCAGCACCCCTTTGTGCTCCCAGGGTATTGAATTAGCTTCTCTAAGGCTAGAGGCTCCCTCCGGTTTTGTTTGACCTCATGGGTAGCATCGAAACAAAGTTACTTGTTTTGCTGTTACCATTTCCAAAGAAAGCCTCAGCACTGCTTTTCGTATGGTTCTGCCGCACAGTGTTTGGCTCCCTCTAGTACTGCATACAAGACAAAATTTACACATCCTTGGAAAATGCAAACCTAGTTTCCCTACCAACAAAGATCTTTTCTTTTGACCCCAAACTAAGAAACCTTTTCTGGAAATGTTGGATCCTTACAAAATAGACACCTAGTAAATAATTAAGATAGCTGCAGGATGAAAGAGTGGAAAAAAAATAGAAGCAAATTTTATAACTCCTTTTCCCCTTCTCAGCTCCTTGATAAACCTGGAGTGCTACTATCTTCTCCACACTTCTCCCTTTTCAACGTGAGCAGCCAGTGAAATGACAACGTGCTTCTTTCTGCCTGCTCCTACTTTTGCTTCCTCAGCTGTGCTTCATGTGAAATAGCTGCTGGCTGAAACAAAACCACGGGATATTCAGAGGGCTCTATATAGGGCAACCAGGATTTACAGCTAAGCACAAGCTGCCTGTAGAAGTCATCCTGGTTGAAGGATAAGGGCCTTTTTATTTGATCAGGGATCACAGGTTACCTGTGCAGCATTTTGTGAATAAGCAGTTTAAGGAATTTTCGAGATGAAAAAGGTGGTTTAGAAATGGAGTTGCTAGACAGGGGAGGTAGAGTAGAAAGTGAGATGGGAACTAATGACACCTTGTCTGCTATTTATTTACAGATTTACTTTGCTCACACTGCCTTGAAATGGATAGAACGAGCTAATCTGGATGGTTCAGATCGTGAAAAGGTTATTCATGGAGCTATAGATACACCCGAAGGCCTTGCTGTGGACTGGATTAACCGTAAATTGTACTGGACAGACAGAGGGTACATGCTCCACAGTGCATTTATGTTGAAGCATGCCATAAAATATTTGGAATAAATGACTGGTGATACAGAAATAGCTGAGATATCGCTCTAATTCAGTAGTGCTTCACATTCTGGTTGGGTAGTTGTAGTCTCAAGTATATACAGCTAGAAGGTTGTTTAAAACTAAAATGCTGGAAGTTCACTTGCAGTCTGCTGTTATATTTTTATCTTTGTCTTTCCAAGAAGCAAGGGTTTGGACTCAGTTGCAAGGAATCTGAAGCATGCACTGCATATATCCACGTACATATGTGCACATGTGCACATGAATATATTTGCTTACACTCTTTTTTATATACATACACTGTGTATGTGTTTGTGTGTGGGTATAGGTATATCTTTATATATACATATAAAAATAATATTACTGTACTGAGTACATCTTGGGCAGAAGTCAGTGTTGTTTGTTGGCAGCCAGAATCATATTTTTAGAGAGCCTTTGTAAATTATCTCTGATAAAAGAGGAATGACCACTGCCAGACAATATGAGCACCTTTCAGCTGATACCTAACTTCATATGCAGAGGGAAACAAAATTGACCTTCGATGAAAAGGCAGTGTCAGATCGCAACAGATAATGAGGACTCCTTGAAGAGTGGTCACGAGCTTTCAGTATGATCCATGATTCATTAGTCAATAAAAAGTAATTTTGAGGATTTAGATCCCCCTCCTTCTCCATTTTAAATATTCTGCTAGTCCACTTCCTAGCTTTTAGGTACAATCTTGTCACATGATTTTTCTGCTGTAGAAATATGCCAGTGTTCCTTGTGAAATGGGAGATTCTGGAGCTTCTCTCCATACGACAGAAGTTCAGAATGTGAGAATTTGAACCTGCGACTTTCTTCTCACCCACTGCACTCACCTGTTTGTATTTTACATTTGCAGGCATAGATTTCTCCTTCCATCTCTGTGAGGCCTTTCTTTGAAGGTTCAAAGAGGCATGGAAGGCTGTAGGCTTGCTTGCAGGTATAGGCTGATATTTGTCTGGCAAGGTGAACATTGCAGCAATAAAATCAGTTTTCTGGAAAAAAAGGTGAATTGGAAGATCGGCAGTGTAGATTCTATGCTTGAGTTGGCCACATGCCAGATTTAATGAGTAATCTTAATAACCTTAACCTCATTCTTTCCTGCAAAATAGATGTTATATGTAAAATGACCAGTGATTTCTGGATGAAAAATGCTATGCAAAAGTACAATTAAAAAAAAAAAATTCTTCATACATTTGGTAATGGTGTTCAGTTAGGAGCTGGTTTTCCTCCTGACTTCTTTTAAAGCTAGCATTTATCTATTAGTGATCATACTTGCAATTCATTATTCACCCAAAGAAGGAGACCCTCATGTCTCCTGCAGAGCAGCAGGTATTTTGTCATCATGCTCTGGACCAGATAATGAAGTTGTAACATGAATGACTTGTTGATAAAACAACTCGACATCCCACATCAGCAGGATTACTTCCTGTCACTGTGAAGTTATTTATTACAGCTAAACTAAAGCAATGCCAAATCTTAGTACATTCAGCCCAAGAAGGTAATTAAAAAGATAGCAGGGAGGACCTAATAGTGCTCTCTGTGTTGCAGGAAGGTGTGCATTGAAAGGAGCAATCTGAATGGAATGCAAAGAAAAATGATCATCTGGGATGATCTCTCCCAGCCCCGAGGGATTGCCATTCACCCATTTGCTCAGTAAGGAGTGATAAACACAGTAAATAATGTAATACTTGTGGAGGATTTTTAAAAATGAGCATGCAAGCCTTGCCCTTTCGGCCATCAAAATGTGCATTAGTCTCGTGCTGGGTTAGTCATTGCCTTGCAGGGTTGTGTGAACTGTAATGTTTTACTGCAGGGTTTCTTTCATCAGCTGGGACGTGTTCATTCCTCATGTAGATTTTAGAAGAAAGTAATAGGAGCATTAATGATATTGTGTGCAGTTGAGGCTAAAGAAAAGCATGAGCAACTGAGGTCACTCTGAGAGCTGTAGGTGCCACACTACAAACTTTGATGGTTCCGTATCTATTAGTATGAAGAAGGTAATCACTCTTAACCAGTAGTGCTTACAAAACAGCCTCTTTTTTTTGTCCATGTTTCAGTTTTGGAGGAAACTGAACCTAATTTACTGTTCTGGAGATTTGTTGTTTTAACTGCCCCTTGTATCTTCCTAACTAGTGTTGAAATGATCACAGGTTTTTAAACTCTTGATGAAATTCTGGCTATTTCAATCAATGGCAAAGTCCCATGGATTTCAGTCAATATGCTTGTAGTAGGAGCATTTTAAATCTGGCCCTTTAAATTTTGTTTTGATGCTCATATCCTGCTACAACAAAGTACTGATGAATCCAAGAAAGAAGCAGGGTTGGGGAGAGTGTTTTGTTAGCTTGCCTCTGGACATAAAAGACCTGAAAGAATCTTTCAGTGGAGGCTGAATGCTATAGAGACATTTTGCAGGAAAACTTTGAAGAAAGGTAGGTTGTGGAAGATCATTTATTAGAATTATTGATAGAGGCAAAGGGAGGAGGGAAAGGGAGGAGGAAACATCACTAAAACCTTCATTTTTAGAAAATTAATGGTGAAAGGATGAACAGACATTTTGGCAATGTCCATAGCTGTAAATATTAAAGAGGGATGTGAAACACAATTAGAGCTCTTGAAAATACTGATCCCTGCATTGGTTAGAGCAAAACTGCTTGTGTAACTAAAGATAAGTGAACCTCTGGGTTATTTCAGTAAACCTGACAGAGGCAACTGATGCCTGGGAAGATGAGCTCAAACTTCAGACATTATTTGCAATTTTAGTTTTTAGTTGCCATTTTGAGTTGCCTTCTAGCACAGTCATTGAAAACTACTAAACGCTCAGTGAGCAACACACAGGACTCTAGAGGGAGACCCTGAGAATCATGATTTTATTAAAATAAGAAAGATTCTGGGCCTGATAGTTGTGTATTTTTTTAAAACAACCTGCCTACTCTTGTTTGTTTTCCATGGGTAATGGGTAATTTTGGTTTCATTTGTGTATTGTTTAGACAAGGGTCTGGCTAATGCATTTTCTGTTGTCTGGGTTTGCTAAACCACCATCAGCTGTCACATGGAAAATCAAAAACCAGATATGAAGAGCTGGCAGTTAGCATAGTCAGGAGTTGTTTTCCAAAGGTTTCATGCCAGTGAACAGAGTGAGGATTCTGCATAAGTCCCAGTGTAATCACCTGGAGTCTTATGGAAAGTGTGAAAAGATCAGCAGCCAATATGTTTGCTTGAAGCGTGCACTTTTCCTCCTGTGAGCCAGGGCCGTGTTGCTCTGATCTGACCTTTCTGCTTTGAAAGAACTCCATGGAGAGGAGGACAAACATTTACTTACTGACTTCCTGTACTCATTTTGTTTTCTGAAGGAGATTATTCTGGACTGACATGGGGGTCAATCCGCGGATTGACAGCTCTTCATTAGAAGGCTTCGATCGCCGGGTCGTAGCCAGCACTGGCCTGCTGTGGCCCAGTGGAATTGCTCTCGACTACCTGGCTGACAAGCTGTACTGGTGTGATGCTAAACAGGCCGTGGTTGAGAGCGCAAACCTGGATGGTTCTGGTCGTCGAATTCTTGCACAGAATGATGTAGGTGAGGCTTTGGGGTTGATAATTACCTACTGCTGCTTGTCCATGTGCATCTGCACCTGCATATGTGCACGAAAATTGCTGGCCAGCTGCTGTGTTGTGTATCCCATGCTATGCTGGGGTTAATGACAGCACTTAAGTTCTTCATTCTGTGACCCAGCTGACTTTTATTCATTTTAGCAAAAGTATGTCTTTCTAACACTCTCTGCTTTTATTAATGAGTCACTTTGCTTTGCACAGAGGACTTCTCTGCCTTCACAGAAAAATGAAAAGAATAAAAAAATTAAAAATGTGGTTTGCTTTTCCCATGCATGGCTGCTTAGTTTAATTCAGGTTTTGCTCTGTTGATTGCATTAGTGAGTTATATTGATGTAAGAAGAAAGGGAATTAATCTGGGTCGTTAAGGTCCTTGAGCAGCAAACCTGCATCTGCGATGTTGAACACTGGAATGACTCTAAACACACAATAGATACCAAATGAAAAATGATTTTACAATGTGCTGGTTGTTTTTATGGCTGAGATTTCTACTGCTTGACACATAACTGTGTTGTTCTGGAGCAAGAGAACAGAGGTGTTAGCAACAAGGAACTGATGTTGTACTACATCTAAAGTAAACCATGTGTTTAAGAATCTTGTACATGGCAAATTAGTTTCTGGAGAGGACAATTTCTTTTCATGGTGGGATCTCTCTGGGGACCATTTTGTAGGTGTGCATACGAAACATGGGCAGAGTGAGGACTTGTAGCTCAATGCCATGACTGCCGTGGGTAAGTTTATGGTCACTCTGTTGAGCAGCCTCTGTTCTGGCCTGTGCTCTGGGAAGGCTTTTGTTCGTCACGTAAGCCACATACCCTCCCACTCCTTTGGAGGTGAGCAGAATGAGGTCCTGGAAGAATCAGTGTTCTCCAGTTTGTAAGACATCAAAAGGCCCGAGAAGAGAGACTTTCCAGCCTTCCTCTCTCTTCCCCTGCTGCGCAAATTCTGCTGTATGCTCCACCTTGCAGCAGACCTGCAAAGGAGGACCTTGAAGCCTGATCAAAGTTTCATTTTGTTTCTCCACAAGGAGTAAGACAGTGTCTTACATGGAGAAAACAGAGCAGGAGAGCTAGGAGCACTATAGAAACATGGACTATGAGAAAGGAGCAGTGATACGGCTGTTTGGAGGTGAGAGAAAAGGATATGAACATCTATATGCAAGAAAGAGATGAAGACATGTAGGAGTATGAATTTAGGGAAGCATGTCCTGATCATTTGCTAATGCTGTTAGTGAAGACTGGAATTCAATTTGTGTTCTTGAACAGCCGTACAATGGAGCACGGGAAGGTGGCACCTCTTCATAAGTGTTCTGCTGTAACATGAAATTTTATTACAGCAGCTCCCTCTAGTGCCCCTGTACTGAGAGCTCATTCGGTAGAGCTGCCTTCAAAATAGGTAAATTATTTCTGCTCTTCCACCTAACCCCGTTTTCAGCTGTATGTAAAACAGCCTGTAATAACCTGCCTGAGGCAACGAAGAGCACAACCCTCCCTTTTGTTTATGCAGTGGTGACCATTTGCACTCTTCCTGCTATCTCCATTGACTTACACTACGCTTCTGATTTCAATCCTTAATGTATTTGCAAAAATAAGAGGTTAATAAACTGCTGGTCAAGGCAGGGTGCTGTTTGTGAATAGCACAAACTACGGATCCTAAAATTGTGAGCAAATGTTTGTGTGGCAGCTGTGTCTAGATCTTGGTCTAGTTGTTCAAATTTAACGGGAAGAAAAGGTAAGAACCAGGATGAGTGATTAAGCATGGGTCAGTGGAGGTGGTGAGGTGCCAACAATACACTCTTCAACATAACACTCAAGAATATTCTAAGTGTCTCAGAATTTTTTTGGTAAAGGACTGGTTTTTTCAGTTTATTTGTGAGGTGAATTTAAGATATGCCAACACATACTCCTTCCCCAAGGTTCTAATTTATCTATTGTTTTATTTTCTTCTCTGCTTGCCTTTGAATTTAAATTTTTTTTTAAGCTAGTACGTATTGGGATCCCAATTTCATTACTGAAATTAAACATCACCTAGTTGAGGTCTACATCAAGAAGCAAAAGCACAGACCGTAAAAATCACATGCTTAAAAAACATAGCTTTCAGAGGGGCTCAGACTGCAGTGGTACAGAGTGCAGTGCACACTCAGGCTGTGAGGACCAGAACAAAGCAAACCTGCTTCAGCCAGGAAGCATCCACTCCGAAGCCAGGTGCACATCCATGGAAGAATAGCATGTGTTCTTACCTTCCATTGCAAAAAGCTTGCCCAAAGGCTACCTTGAAACAGGAGATTTCTGAGTGTATAGAAAAAATGCATAGTCCCATATGGACTAATGACAATTTTCTATCATGAGAGATTAGAAAGAGTCAGAATCCTCTTGTAAATACCTTTATGTCTGCCATCATATATATGATATTGTCCTTTGGATTCTGAATTGTTGTGCCACCAAGGAAAAGTTCCTTTGCTCTGAACTTGGGAGAGAATTTCTCACAGCTACTGTTAGTCATGTAATTGTTAGATGCCTGGTTGAAGGTGGTGTCTGGGATCCTGTTGTCATCAGTGAAAAGAGAGGAAGCTACCTGGATGACCTGTTGCCTCCTGCGGTTTATGTTAGCTGGCTACATGCACGTGTGGCCCTCTGCATTGCGCTTGTGTGTACTTTTGGCACTTGCAGAGAGCACACTCTGGCTTTGGGGCCCTACCAGGAGTCAGTGGCTGCAGTTTGTAGCTCCTAGGCTGCCCTGTGCCAGGACGCTTATGCAGGATGCCACGAGCTCCTCTCCTCCTTGTTATGTGAAGACTGCAGAAGGAATTGTGTACCTCAGCTGCTCTTTGCCAGGCCACTTAGAGGCAGTGGAGGGAGGTACTCCAATTCTGAAAGGCTGGTCCCAAGGCTGCCTCAAGAAATGATGATGTGTGAGGTAGAAGCCTCTTGTGAACTAGATCTGGTTGGAAGTCACCAGAGGTATAGAGACTGTGCTGAGCCAGACAGGTGTCACAGCCTCCTTTGCTAAGAGCACAAGTGACCTGTGCCCGTGGCCCATTGCTCATGGACACTTATCCCTCTCCATGAGAAATCAAAGTGGAGCACTGGCTATGGCTAGGCCCCTGTGTTAGACGTTGATCTATATGCAGATAATGCTTTCCTTTACAAGGTTTCTTGCGTATGTTCTATAGGTGTGGAAATGATAAACCTGATGTCTTTGTAGGCCACCCTTTTGCTGTAGCGGTGTTTGAGGACCACCTGTGGTTTTCTGACTGGGCTAGGCCATCACTGGTGAGGGTGGACAAGAAGACCGGCCAAAACAGGGTACGTCTTCGAGGCAGCATGCTGAGACCCTCATCAATGGTTGTAGTTCATCCTTTGGCGAAACCAGGTATACTGCAAAAATTAAGCAGTCATTCCCTTCCAGCCTCCTCTTGTTCACTGATATCAGTAGAATAGATGTCCTTGGGGAGAGGATTATCTTCTCAGAAACAGGCTCTTTAAAAAGCCTTGCATAGTCAGACTGGCATTTATCGAAAGCATCATCTGGGCGTGTGTCCCAGGAATGCTGACAGATTTATGTTCATGCCCCAGAATAGATGCTGATCAATTGCCATGAGGCTACCACAGTCTTCTAATTCCTATTTATCCTAGTCTATTAGCACCCCCCACACACCAATAATAACAAATGACACGGGGAAAGATTTTGTGAGATTTATTAGTTTTTGATCAAATAATTTGATTTTCTGTTGGAACGATCTCCCTGTAAGCAGAAAAGAGTAATTCAATACACCAGGATTGAGAGAAGGTAATCACAGCTTCCTTATGTCCTTGTAAAGTTAGGACTCTAAATATTAAAGGAAAAACAGTAAAGGAAATAAAATAATAAAAAAATGTGGTACATGTATTAGATACAGAATACGTGAACCTCTTTTCCTGCCAGGGGTTAGGTGATAGTATCTATGCTTTACTATATGCATCTGTTGTTAAATAAAAAAATAAAATAAAATAAAACCCTAGTTTTTGTCAGTCCTTATTCTTTTTCCAACTGCTTCAACTCTGCATGTCTAAACAGAGATGTTGACTGAAGAAGCAGCTTGTTACATTTCCTGTTTTTCTTCATTAGGGGCAAATCCTTGCCTTTATGAGAATGGAGGCTGTGATCATATTTGTGAAAACAGCTTTGGAATTGTCCGCTGCAAGTGCCATCCAGGATTTAGGAAAACTCAAGATGGAAAAACGTGTCATGCTCTGGATTCTTCCAACTCAACAGCAGGTACAGTCCAGTTACCAAAAAGACCCCTCTCAAAACCTTGAGGATCCTGACAGACAGCACTGGAAAAATTCACCTTGTTCTAACATAAGGAACGATGGTTTCTCTGAAGAATGAAAATGCTGGAATGTTGTCCTTGGGGCAATAAAATGTTGTCTGACCACTGTGATTTTTCCCTTGATATTTTAGCAGTGAAATAGATGTGTGCAATGCTGACAAGTACTGTGAGCAACGAGTCACATTTCTTCTCTTTTTTGTTTGAGAAAACTCACCAGTGAGGGCTTATAGGAATAATTCGATGTCAGAAACAGGTTGGTCTGGGAGGATAATGATGTTTATTTTAAAAGGAAACCACCACGATCATTGGAAAGTAGACAAGTGTTCAAAAATCAGAAGGCTATTTCGGTAGATTTAAATAGTCCATGTCACTTTTTTCTTGTCTTTTTCAGGAAGTCTTTCTGTCCACAAGGAGGTAATGCCAATGCCACCACCAGAGACTGTGCTCCAGAGCACACGGAGCACTGGGATTTTGAAGGATACAGACAATGGGGAAAAGCAGAAAATAAATTTTTTTATGGCTGAAATCATGGTATCAGGTAGAGTCTGATGGTTATCTTCCTTATGCTTACTCTGAGGCTCTGAACAGGTTTACAGAGCATAGAGCAGTCATAGACCTTAGAGAGAAAGGTTCGTTGTGCAGACTGGTGATATTCATGCTCTTTACCTTCTAACAAGAATTTGGGTCTGTGCAATTATTCCAGGTAGGACTGCTTTTTTGTTTTTGTCTATATTCCTTGGCTATGTCAACAAAAATTGATAGTACTATCCTGGTCTAAAGAAGAAACATTTCTGATTTGGAATGCTTGAGAAAGTCTCTCCCCCTTAGATTTTTAAGTATATTGCATTCCTCTAAACAGAGTTAAAGTAAGCCCATTGAATTCTACATATCTTTGATGACACTAGATCATTAAATTTTGCAATAGGTTTTGAATAAAGTATTCAGAAATCCTGATACTATATGACATGTCAACTCCATCTAGACAAAGAGAACAGCTGCAGTGATTGTATTGGCTTGTCATTATTAATCCTGGAGAGCAAAGTTTCAAACTTTGACTGGATGTTCTGGTTTTGTTAGTTACATCTTTTTTTGTTTTGCTTATGCCACAGATGAAGATGACTGCACCGCACTGGAATGTTATGTCAATGCAGAGTGTACTTTACTGGAAGATGGTGCTATGTGCCAGTGTTTGAAAGGATTTACCAGGAAGGGGAAATCATGCTATGGTAATAAAAAATATTGTTACAACTTTTGAAAAATTGTATTCTGGGGGGGGAGGAATAAAATCCATCTCCTTTCACACTGGCAGCTCTGCTGTGCAAGCCATCAGAGAAAGGTCAATAGTACGAAAGGGATGATGAGCAGAGAGCATGGGAGATGAAATGCCTAATTATCACATGCCTTTTTTTCCCCCTGGAGCCATGAGTGTTAATCCTATTAATATTAACAAGCAATAACAGGGATAATAAAAGTATAATGTATTTATTTGTAAAAACTGACTAATTATAAAAGCTCAGTCCATAGACATAGTAGCTGATATATAATTTAGACATAAGGAATCGCTTCAAAATTAATATTCCTGATGTAATATTTATATAAAAGTGCTGCTCTAGTTTCTTTCTAGCGCTAGAAAAAGACTCCAACACCCATGCAAAACATTGCTCAGGGTGGTCTTTAAATTTTCGGACTTGTTTGCAACATAAATGGAAGAACTATTTTGCTCTCATAAAGGTCAAGAGAGGAAGATGTTAGAAACAAAAAAATACCATCTGGTGGCTAAGCATGAAGACTCAGAAGAATCTATGAACACATGTTACTATGGAAAGGGAAAAAAATTGTAGGCTGAACTGAGCATACATTTTTTTCACCATAGTACTATTTCTTTTTTTAAGCTTATGTGTTCTTTCACAAAACAAAGTTTCTAAATGCTCTTAGAGGTCCTTTCCAACTTAATGAATTCTATGATTCTATAATATAAAGCTTTTTTTGGAATCAGATCATTTCCTCTGAACAGGTTTTTTTTCAGCAAATGGTATTTGTGATCTTGAGTTGATAGTACCTGGTTGACTGTCTTGGATTTTAGAAGACCCCCATCAGATTTCATACCAAAAAAGACCACAAAGTCCTTCTCTTCCCATTTGCTTCAGAGGCACAAATGCCAAGTGACAGCAGAGTCTGAGGGAGATCCATGGTGTGGACGTTTCTGTTTATTGATTAACGTGATGGTTTCCTGACCCACGCGTCCCGTCCCTTGTTTTGTCTCCCAGATGTTGACGAGTGTGCTGTAAATATGGACCGCTGCAATCGAAGCGTGTCAGACTGCATCAATACGGAGGGGGGCTACGTCTGTAAATGCCTGGAAGGCTACGCTGGAGATGGAGTCCATTGCCATGGTATGGGCGTGCATGAGGGCTCTGCTTTGTCTGGAAGGCTTGGGGCATTTCTGCCTTTGTGATTCCTCCCTCCCTGTTTGAAGTGTGGTAACCTCAGCAATCGATCAATATGCAAAGCCTGTAGTTGTCAGTGAATATCTCCTCTCAGTGTTTGCACTCTTTTTAGTGGCTATAGAAGGAGAGAGAGGAAGAGTGAAGGGGAGGAGGGAAGTGGAGGTGAAGCAGTAGAGCTTTATTGGAAATCATTGCCATGAATATAAACGAAAGCAGGTATTGAGTGTGTCATAATACTCATCAAATAATTCCAGGTCTGTTTAATAGGCATGAGGTTCAAGGTGTGACACTGACAACTTGAGTACATTTAGAGTCTTGTTAATAATCAGACCCACTGATTTTCCCATCCAGCTCTAATGCCAGGTCTTTAGTTCATTCCCTACGTCTCTTAAATTCTTAATCCATTTTAGTGGTAAATATGAACAGGAAGCTTTTTCTCTCCAGTATTTGACTAGCACACAGTTTGTTCAGAGCTTTATAGGAGTCTTGCCTTCTCTTTTGTCCTTTTCTTTTTCCTTTTTTCCTTTATAGCCTAATTCAAAGCCCATAAAGTTTGAACCAATTCTTACATAATCTTTATTGGACTTGGTTCTTCAGCACTGATTAGGATGACTGAAAAATTAAGAACAATATCATTATTATGGGTAGAGCATGGAAAGTAGCAGAGGCAGAAAAATCAAGGAGGCCTTTTGCCTGCAGGGGTCAGAGACAGAGCTCATGTCTTTGAGGATGTTTGGAAGTGCAGATGGAAGTGCAGACAGAAGTGACAAGGTCCTGTTGCTGTCCCAGCACCACCTAGAAGGCAAATCCTCTGGCAGCCCTGGACTCTTACTGTCTTTCTTACCACTATACTGGACTACAGTTGTTCAGGATGTAGTACCTTCCACCGTCATTGAAAAACAGCCTAATATCTTCCTGAAGTCTTTAAATCCAGAAAATAGATTCTCAGCATTTTATAAAAGATGTTTATAAAAGTATTACTATGAGGTAAACATAACTGAAAGTAATTTTGTGTTTGATGACTTGAAATTTACTATGAAAACCAGAGCTGGTCAGTGATTTTGTGCTTCAGTTGTAAGCATCTGCATGCATGCACAGCATCCAGGAATGTGGCAGTGTGTCCAGTGATAACACATGATGACTTCATGTTGTATTGGTGAAATCATGTTTGAAATATGCTGCAGCAGTTCTGTTCCCCTTTTCTTTGTTGTTGTTGTTTTTAAAAGTGCTCTGAATTTCCTATACAGTTATGAGCCAGATTCTGTTAATTTCACTGTAGAAAAATTCCCAGCAGTTTAAGTAATCCTTTCACAAAAACTGGGGCAGCAGACCTGTGATTCCCCGAAGTAGATCTGGCACATGTAATCTGCTGACAGTTCATAAAATGAATCAGAGGCTCCCAAACTGTGCTGTGTGAACGAAAGGCTTCACCTTTGAGTGGAGTGCTTCGGCACTTCGCAAAGGAGGAGCTGCTGCCAGGAGCTTTGAAGGCGTGGAGGCAGAAGGAGGGTGTGGAGGCAGGAGGAGGGTGTGGAGGCGGAAGGAGGATGTGGAGGCAGAAGGAGGGTGTGGAGGCAGGAGGAGGGTGTGGAGGCAGAAGGAGGGTGTGCAGCAGGATTGGGGTGAGAGATGTATATGAGTCTAACATGGGCTCTGAGCCTGGAAACTCTTGTAGTCAGGGAGCCTCTTCACAGTCATTCAAAGCCTCACTCATTGAAGTTTCTACACAAACTCAATAAACCTGTAGGTTTCGAGACACTTTTCTTCTGCCTGAACTCTTTGTCCAGGCTGAACTAGGCAGGTGGTACAGGGGTGGGCAGCTCCCCACTCAAAACCCTTCTGCTGTGTTACTGCAAGAATGCCAACGTACGGATCTGGGCTGCAAGCTATGACTAGCAATGCCAGGGGAATACATCTGGTACAAATAAGTCCCCTCTTCAACTCTGCTATACTTGTTACATTTCATGGGGAAGCCTTTCCCTCCTTCTCCCTGTGGAGAGTTTCTGCAGCAGCACAGCATGCTCTTGCTGTAGGAAGTATGCTGGTTGCTTTTCCATTAGGCTTTCCATGAAGGCATACTTGCAGAGGGAGAGGTTTTTGGTGGTTTTCCCCACTGCCTGGGGAGCGCAGTGCTGCAACTGCTGCCCTTTAAACCGATGCTCTGAGGCGTTTCATTCTTCTAACTGCAGACTGTTTGGGTGACAGATATCGATGAGTGCCAGACGGGGTCCCACACCTGCGGAGAGAACATGACCTGCACAAATACAGAAGGAAACTTCACTTGCTCGTGTGCTGATCATGCTTCTGGGACTGGCATCGGCTGCAGTGAGTAAACGGAGTGAGCAAATAAAACGAAGTGACCCTAAATTAAGAGCTGTGTTCTTGGATAAATTGTTGTACCTGGAAACTAAAGGGTTCCTGTATAGTAACATCCTGACCAGCTTGTGGATCCATTTAGCATTGCCTTTAGGAGGCTGTTTTGTGGTGGACTAAGGAGAACAGATCCGAGTTTAGCTAGGAAATACCTACATTAAGGTTCAATGTGAATTTTTACTGTCTAAATGTAAAAACAAATCTATCAAATGTCATTTTTAATCAACAGCAGAAGTAAATACTCCTTGGAAGTAACACTTTTTGGGGGTAATTTCAGTCTGTGCCATTTTTCAAACTCCCTGTGCCTTCTGTTACTATGCGAAAGGCTAGCACAGGAAATGCACATAATTTAAGTGCCATTTGAATCTTCAGAACAAGCTTGTCTTTCAGTTCCAGTCACTAATTGTTCAAAAGGGCTCTGAAACTCCTTAGAAAATCTGATTACCAATTTACTGAAGGGAACTGTTGAAGGTTCAGCACTAGTGACAATCTGACCCTCATTTTAGTGCCTCGATGTGGTAGCAGCATTCTCTGAAAATGAAAGCGACCCGTGGTTTTACTCCATGTCAGCCCTCTTGGTCAGGGTGAATTTTACTCCAGATTGAGTGACTTTCTGACGATTGAGGGACATTGCGTGATTGTCACAGAGCTGTTTCTTCAGAAAAACAAGGAAATTATGGCTTTCTTAAATACAACACCTATCAGGATTCCCATTCCCATTTCAGTTACTTAATCTTTCGGAAGTTTCAGGTGTCACTCAGGAAATGATGATTTTAAATGATGCATGACTTGGAAGTAATGTTTTCTAGGTCCCTCATCTGTCAGTCTGATCCCATGTCTTCATAGATGTTAACACACTGTTTTAGTTCTTTGCCTAATAAGCTCTTTTAGCAGGATGAAGTTTTCTTTGCTGAATGCATGCACACCAGTGGTTCACTATAATCACTCATCCCTTCCCATTCAGGCTCTTTGCCATGGCAGTTCTCCTGCAAATGAAATTTTAAAACCCAAATGTCATTGAAGGTCATGCTGCAATAGAGCTGGTGCGAGTCATAGAACTGACCCCATAATTGTGTGAGAATGATTAGGAGTGTCTCTGCTAGTCCATACAGCTGGAAATTCTTTGCCAGGTAGCTGTTTTGTTCTGACCTATAGATTTGTTGTAGCATCAAAGTAGGCATGAAAACACCCCTTTTCTGTAAGGGCATGTCCACACTGCGGTCATGCTGTGCAGAGATATTAGTGCTACCTTTAAAGCAAGTTAGTTCATATGTGATTCAGAGCAGGCTGCAGAACCCTTTGAAGAACTGGGTCCACAGGGCTTCCTGCTTACCTAGTGATGCTGTTATCTGTACCTGAGCTAGCCTGAAACAATAAAAAAAGGTGATCTGCCGTCACACAGAGATGCAATCAACTGGATGGCAGCAGAGTAGAAATAATCTACATAAGAATGACAAGTTGCTTGTGAAAACTTCTGAGTCTGGGATCCAAGTGCATGAAATACAGTCACCCTTCACTTCTACCTCTCACTCTGGTAATTTATGCATGGTGGAGATTTACCATATGCCAAAGCTGCATAAGTTGCAAAAATCATTTCAGAGTAAGCACCTAGACTGTTGGTGCAATTTTTCTTCAGAGCTGGGCTCACACGTCTAAACACACAGAACTCAGTCAATCACTGTAGGTCCTTCACTATGAACCTAAAATCAAGCATATTTTGTAATTTGATCTAAATTTCTATTTGTCTAGATTTGGTAACAACATAAGCAATTAGGTAAAACACAAGTAATTAATAGAAATTAGGTATTTTTACCTAGATTAATACCTTGATGTTCTGGAACTCTTTCATAAGATTATGTTGCCAATGAGGCCAGAAGTTTGAGATGTCCTTGTGAAACCCTCTGTTTCAGAATCTACTGTTCCCCCAGCTGCTGTCAGCAATGAATACACCACAAATGCTGTGCAAGGTGATATTGTTGGATGCCCTCCTTCCTACGAGTCGTACTGCCTCCATGGTGGAGTATGCAATTATGTTTCTGACCTACAAGACTACGCCTGCAAGTAAGTAAAGAAATTTGTATTTTCTCTGCTGAAGGATGGCACCCTTGGAGTGCTACTCTCAGTTAACTGCAGGCAGAGTTATTCCATAAATGATCTGTTTATCACTCATGTTAACAATTAGCATTAGGATGTCCTCTTTCCTGTAAGTGATCAGTGTAATTTTCGGTGCATGGCCACTCCATTCACACCCATTACAATTAATAGCAGGATTGGATTTGTTCCCTAAGCACTTGATTCTTTGCTTTGGAAAAGGGAGGTAAGTTGTTAAATGACTTAGTGCTCATGGCTTTATGGAAGAGGTGCTTGCTGTCTCTCCTGTACGTGTCGTGCAGACTTGTATCTCCCTGCTGACCTTGCTGTTCATTCACTGGGATGGAAGAGGACCCCTCTGTCTTGTCTCCTCTGACTGGGGCCAGGCAGCAGTCTTCTGGTGTCAGCATCTTCCATTACAGAAAGGCAGAAAAGGGTAGGATATAATTGCCCTCTTAAAAACAGGAAGAGTTGCAACGAGACCTCAAAATTGAGACCTACCTCCCCGTCAACATTTTTAACCCTGCCAATATTTTTGTGAAGCCTGATTCTGGGTTCCCCAAATGCAGGTACTGATTAAAGCAAGGAGAATCTCATCTCTCCAGAAGTCAGCCTTGGCTTGGTCAATGTGACAACCTAGTCCTATGGGGTAATCATTTCTTCAAAACATTTAGTTCTGGCATTTAAGTGTGTAACCTGATTACATTTGAAGCTGTACTCAGAATCTTTCTTCAAAATCAAGCATAAAATCTTTACAGTGGGACAAATCCAATGCCTGCCTCCTCCCCTGGGGTCACAGGTGGTAAGTGAGGACCTGTGCAGGGGGTGGATGCCGTTCCAGGGCAGGCAAATCTCTCTCTGTGTCTCAGGCTTTCCTATTCTGAAACATGAGTGGTCTCTCCTGCCTGCAGACCTCTGTAGCTGTAAGAATACGAGAGGAATGTGTCTCATGTACATAAAAGGGAATGAAGTGGACGCTTTTTGCTGTGGATTTCTTGAGCTCAGCAAAGCCCATGCGCAAAGACATTACGGGAGACGGACTCACAGTCATCTCTGGTAATTGTTTTGAGTTTTTAGTGTAACTTATAGAGGCATTGTAAGCTATCTACTTTTACCTCAGAAGTTTCTTCTCTTGAAATTAAAGAGTCTATACCTGAATAACTTTCAAATTGGATCACTGGGGTTTTTTTTCTTTTATTTGTTAGGTGTTACTGCATAATGAGAATTCAAATTACATATTTTTCAGTTTTGGAACTGGAAGCAGTTAAAAAATTTAAGAGCAGCCATGCTTAGCCGTGCTGTTGGGGTTTGCGTGGGGATGTTGCTGGATTCGGTCCCCGCTGAATCCTCACTAGATGGCAGCATTCATTCATGTAGGCTCTAATAAATTATCCACCGAAGGGAAGGAATGGAAAAATGTTACCTAGCAAAAACCACACACCAAATGTGATTTGTATTTTAATTCATAAAAGATCTTACACTAGAAAGTAGATCTGCCAGCTTGTTCGAAATTCATTGTAATTTAACATTAAAAAATTTGCATTTTTTCTGCATTCCAGCACACATGCATTCTAAATTGTGACAGAATGAGAGTACTTGTGCCTGATTTAATAATGAATGCTGATATAATGTTTTCATGACATTAGGTAAAAGCTCCTACAGGTCGAATCCTGCTTCTTTTTCTCATTTGACTAGCTCGTGGACTTGAGTAAAATTAGACCAATTGGAATTGTGATGATTTGAGCCTACATTGCTGAGGGATTGTTATGAATTGAGTAGGCTTTTCATTTTTTCCATTTATTATTTATGTGTTTTGTCTTGCACAGTAAAACTAGGCTGGGATTATTTCTTGTTGTACTTCTCGCTTTCTAGTAATTTTGATTTGAGGGTTTCATGTGTCAATAGGATATTTCTATGTTGGGTTTTACAATGATAAAACCAAACAAATAAACAAAAACTGCCTACAGAAGAAGCTTATATTAAAAGTAAGTTTTGAAGATATTTCTTACCCTTATGCATGGTTTTTTTCGAACACTTTCATTCATCTTTAGTTTTAAAATAAGGATTCAGATTAAAATTTGATTCTCTTAACCAAGTCACTCTGAAAATATGAGTCAATCCTGTGCTGCCTACTTTAAAGAAAGGGAAGCTTGCTGCTGAAAGAAGTTAAATGGAAAATCCTAGGGAAACACTAATCACACAGCAGGATTTACAGGATTTAAGGAATTTTTTTTTTCTACTTTTTACCCATAGGAACCTGGTAATTACAATCTCTCTGTGTAATTCTATAGGCGATTCAGTACCAGTAAGAAATTACAGTACAAAAAAAGAAAGAAAAATACTTTTAATGCTGGATTCTACAGGTTTCGACAGCATTCCTTTAGAATAATTTTGCCTTCCACACCGCTAAATTCGAGCAGATGTTTCTGTCGTGGTGGTCAGCGGCGAATCAATGCGCGAGGCGACTGGAGCGGCGGTCTGGGGCTGTGCCCTGGCGCCCGCTGCAGCGTGTGCCCTCTTGCCTTGGCAGCTGCGTGACGGGCTTCGTGGGGGAGCGCTGCCAGTTCAGCGACCTGGAGTGGTGGGAGCAGCAGCGCGCCGGCCGGGCGAAGGTGCGGAACATCGCCATCACCGCGTGCGCCGCCGTGCTGGCCCTGCTGCTGCTGCTGGGCGTCCTGGCCGCCTACTGCCACAGGTACTGCTGCCCAACGCGGGCCCGGCTGCTGCTGGGTGCTCGTGGCCAACAGCGTCAGCTGCTCCTCAGCTGATGGGAATTCCTGTTGGTTCGATTTTCAGCAACTGGATCTGTGAATGGTACAGAAAGTTCTGGCACGTCCCTTGCCCGCAGAACTCGCGCTGGTGTTAGTGGGCAAACGTGTCTGGAGGGAAGAAGAATAGACCTTATTAGGTTTGAAGAGGAGCCATAATTCGTATTGATGAGAGAGCTCAGGAGCATGCCATTTACTTCTTCCTTGGTTTCCCTTCACAGCTCTAGATGTCTGAAACTCTCATGCAGGGGCTGGCTCTTCTCTGCCAGCAATTCAATAAGTCTGCTTTTGTTTCCCATTCAGTGTAGAATTCCCCCTGAAAATGTCTTTGCCGTTGAGGAAAGCAGCCCTACTAACCTTCCCAAGGCAAACTTAGAGTGATGCTTCCAGCAGTGAACATGGAAACAGTTTTCCTGGCAGTAGAAAAAGTAAAATCAGGGAAGAGAGTCGGAGCACATCTGTTGTAAAAGCACTCCCTGGCATTTTCCACGGCTGTAATGAATTGCGCGGATTTGGGATTCTTCTTGTGGCAAAAGAATTCCTACGGTCACTATTTAAGGACCCAGCCTGATGTGAAATTAAATGTCATTGGTGTCCCTTAGACTGGAAAGCATTAAGCATTTAAGCTAGAGTCTTTTGGCCATGACCTTGGCAGACAGCTGTTCTCACAGGCTGATTTAAATGCAGGATTTTTGTTTGTGGTTTAGGTCAATTTTAAAATTAGACTCTCCTAGACATAAAAAGTTAAGCTACAAAAGAAGTTAACTATGTAAGCTAATATTTTGTGTTTTTATTTAACGGTTCTTGGCATATTTAGTCCATAAAAATAGAGAAGCTGCAACATTTCTTATTTTCTATTAATTAGTGGTAGGGGTCCAGAATTAAAGCTAAGTGCAGCCTGTTTTTTTCTCATAACTTGGGGTTCAGATTTTGATCAGTGGATAAATAAAGAACATAAAAATTGTGAGATTTTTATATTTCCCACGTATTTCATATGTTCTCTTGTGAAAAATAGACAGAATATGATTTGTTTAAAGGTATGAAGATATTAAATTTCTTCCCTTCCTCTCTCTTTTGTAATTTCTCCCAGATTTATGTTTCTTTCTTGCCAAATGCTTTTGATCAATATAACTATTTACCACAACAACAGGTTTTCAATTACACACTTGACTGAATTTGAACTGCAGCAATTACTAGATCAAAATTAAACCACTGATCTAAAATCCCTATTTAACTGGAGTCTGGAAACCAGTATTTGGGTTGAAATTGCTATACCACTTTTTCAGATAATCTACTGTATTTCAAAATGTACCGATTAGGTCTGTAACAGTCCTGTTCCTTCCCCTGCAAAATGGAGATGCCTATCTCCTTTTAACTGAAGGAAATGAAGCTGGAGGTCTACACCTGCCAATTTGAAAATGCATGAACTGAAGGCC
Organism: Melanocharis versteri; assembly: GCA_013397845.1. Lineage (NCBI taxonomy): Eukaryota > Metazoa > Chordata > Aves > Passeriformes > Melanocharitidae > Melanocharis > Melanocharis versteri. Next base: position 2,711,493 of record VZTG01009228.1, on the reverse strand, counting down.
AAGTGTGCTGAAGTATTGTGCTGGTTTGCTCAATGACTGTGTCCTGCTGAAGAGCACTGCGTTATTCTTAATGTTAGGTTTATGTGGTCTGACTGTATAGTATGCCAAGTTTCTTATCTTCCTTGGGAAGCAAGGGAACAACTCTTTTCCACAAAAAAGCCCAAATCTGAGTCACACATTCAACACCGACAATTCTCCCACCTCAATTGGCCAAGGCCACACAAAGCAAAATTTATTTACATTGTATTTTCATGAAGGGAGCAATATATGGCAATTATGCCATGTGACCTTTCCCAGTTAGTATATAAAAGTAATATAGAAATAAAAGGAAAGTTCCTAAATAACAGGAAAACTCTAATTTTCTTTGGTAAATATCTACTAAATTTTAATTGAAATAGATCAAGTAAAAAGATGTTATAAGCTGAGACTTCCAGAATTTGAAGAGTATACCATTTATTTTGTTAGCTGATGCTTAGAAGGACAAAAATGTGTATGTAAAGTGAAAAAAGATGTACTGATTTGGATCTCAAGAGATGTAAAATAAAATTTTATGTTTGGGCCTCTATGGGCTTTTAATACTGCCTTATAAGTGATTGATATTTAACTGCAAAAATAACAATTTTTGTATTTATGGAACTAGCCTCTTAGAGCTGATTATTCATACCTTTTCCGGCTCTAGATTGTACTGTTAGCTTTTTCCCATAAAGCCAGTTCTGCAGGTCATGAATTTTTCCTGGAAGATCTTATTTCCAAGCTTTTTGAGATTTTTAGTTTGTTTATTTCATAGTAACTTCTGAAACTGTTACTTTGCATAAATGATGCAGATGAATACAAAAGCGACTTTCTCAATTGTAGCTACCAACAGTGTACAAAAATACAGTCAGATTTTTATTTCTGAGCTTCACTTACAAATGCTCTTCATTGCATTGGCTGAAACAAATCTTTGTAAGCTAAACATATTATAAATAGAATAACGTAAGAAAATGGAAGGGTCTAGTTAAAATTACGAGGCCTATTGTTCATTCTAATGAATGACCCTTTACAGATGGCACATTGGAACAAGCATCTGTACACTTCTTACTGACTTCTTTTTCTGGCAAGCTATTTGTTTCAGCCACTGTGGTAACGGATAGCCATACACAAACCAGTGAGAGAAAAGAAAATATATGTACTTCTGTGAATACTGATAGAATAACGTGTGAAAAAAAGCAGCATCTGTTCCTCTCAAAGCAAAATAATTTGCTTCAGCTTTTGTTCTGTTGCAGAAGTCAGAATTTGTACAAGAAGAATCTCTACGCAGAAGCGATAAGAGCCGCCAGCAGCCGCGCTGACAATGAGAGCGTAACACCTACTGGCAACAAGTCTCTGGTAACTGTATTAATGTGGAGTGGAGAGGGAATCAGGAAGGATCAAAGAGTGTTAGGGATCCACTTGAGATTATCCATCAAATAATTCACATCTTAAATACATTAAATAACTGCTAGAGTCATCAAGTGCTTTGCTGTGAACCCTAGTTCATCTTACCTCATTGTTATCCCTCAAAGTTCACAGCTGCCTGGATGTATTGCAACCATTAGCCAGTGTTATTGTTAGCTTTGAACACAACAGTTGGGGAACTGTGCTCTAAATTAAGGAAATGGCAATGTGATGACATGGCATATCACACAGTTATTTTCACAGGAAACTATGCCCTCTGTAAAAAAGGCTTCTTGGAAGCCAAGTATTTAGTATGCTACATGAGATGTTGAACTCTATTTTAGGGCTTGATGAAATTAAATGTCTTGTATGAGAAGCTGCTGCCTTGTAAAGAAAAACAACCAGGATTTTATCAGGCAGCTTGGTAGGGTATATAAAGTTCCAATTTTACACTGATGTAGGTGAAAATGCTGACATGGTCTGGTTGTAGAGGCCTGTGGCTATTGTCATTTTGGAAGCTGCATTTAGCCCCACAAAATCTGGTCTAAGGACCTGGTCCTGACTGGCATTAGAATGACATTACACTGCTGGGTGATTGCAGCTGGAACCTGAAGTTGTCAAGTGACACAAGTGGCATCTGTGGCTACTTTTGTGCTCAGTATGAGACTCTCAGAATGGCCTTGCAAATGATTCAGTGAGAATGTCTGGCAGGATTTGTGAGGGGGTAGCCACTGAAACACGGTGTCAAACACATGTTGGTAGTCCTGAATCGACTTGACCCTGGTTATGGCATATTTTTCCTTAGCTGGTCAACTGCATACTCTTATGCACGTTTTATTATCAGCACCTTTCCTTCAGGTATTGCACAGCAAAGGAGCTGAATCATGGCAATGCCATTATTTTTTCACAGCAGAAGTAAAACCCACAGTTTGCAAAACACCTGAGGCTGGGAAAAGCAGAAACATTTGTCGGGGCTGAGAACAGTTCACTGCCTGGGAGCGGTGTTCTAAGAGGCCTGCAGCCCATCAGCTCTGTCCCCACCTTCTGCTGACCCTGCAGTTAATGCTGGTCACCAGTGACATTTTTGCTGAATATAAGGTAACTAAACAGCTAAGCAATGGACTGAATCAGCAAAAACAAATCCAGCTTTTACATCTACTGTACATTTCTGTTACATTTCACTATGCACCGTGACACATCGAATACATTAATAAAGTAATTTATTGCAATGGCTTGTTGTACACTGGAAGAGGAAATCACTGACCCTTTGCTAATTACTGGTGCTTACTCAGTAATGGATTGCTGTGGTTTCATGCATGTGATTTTCTCTGTGCTGATGTAGCCATTGATCGTTAAGTTCACCAGGGCTTCACGCATGCATGCACTCAGGTTAGAACATCTAGAGCTGCCAAAAAGCTGCGGGAAGTTGTCCATTTCTACTGTTCACTTCAAGTAGATTATTGGAGAGCTTTATGTGAAAAAAAAAGGTTATTCTACATTAGGCACAGAAAACCATAGCTGTTCAACTCTTAAGGTACTGGAATAGGTTTTGGGGTACTATTGATATGCACAATATTAATGATCTTAACAAAGGACTTCATATTGGGACTGGATGATGTGTATGCAGTAACCATAAGGAGCTCATGAATTTCACTCATTTGGTAGTCCACGCTGCCACTGCTCATTTGGGAGGCTGACGAGAGACAGTGCAAATACTTTCTTGTTCTTGTCTGTCTAGGTTGATGTAGAGGATAACAAGGTCTTGTGCTATCACATACATCAAAAATTAAGTATCATGATACTGAAGCTATACCTACAAATTGTCCAAGCATCATTCACTTTTCCCTTTACTTCTGCTCTGCCAGGCGAGGGTACAATTAGCTAGCTGAGGGTATGCCTGCATATTTTTGACATTCATATTAGAGTTCCAAAAGCCAGGCCAGGTTGGTCCTATTGATATGTAAGCCTTGGTAAACTTCTGCACATGCCTGGATTTTGATGCTATTCTGAGACTTTTCATCCACCAAGTGTTTTGCTTTGCACAGTCAAAAATATTTTGCAGAACTGTGCGTAGCTGAATCTCCACCAGGGGTCTGTCAAATGCAGGTTAGCAGCTGTAAGAGTAAAGATTTTACATAAATGAACTGATGCCTAAATAGGTGCACCTGCTACATGTGTATTCTATTCACATAAACCCACCAGTTATCCACCTGGACCCCTGAATCTGTCAGTCCTTCTGTTGGAACATCTTATTTACAGATGTTTTCTCTTCTTCCCTGTCTCCGCTCTTTAAACCTCCCCCCTTTACTGGTTTTTCCTCTTTCCCTCTGTACAATTTCATCATAATGCTTCACATCGCTTTCCTCTACCCCCATTTTTTCTGTTTTCCCCCTGGTCTTTGCAGCATGTTCCCCCAGAGAGTCTCATCTTCTGACTTCCGCTGTCACCGTGGTGTGATGGAACCACATCCTACAGGAGATGCTGAGAGCTAGGAAGCAAGGCTTGCTTCCTTCCCTGTGTTTGACACAGTTTTCTGCTGTCTGGATTCCTGCAGATATCTTTAATACTTTAAAAATGGCCCTCAGTACTATGGAGAGGGTTGATTTTCATGAACTTTTGTCCTTGCCCATGGAAATGTTGATTTGCAAGGCAAGAGAGTTGATAGTTCTTTACTAGACTGGGACTGTGCACTTTCCAAAGGAAGACTGGGGCTGTCATCAACTCGGATGTTTAGTTACCTGCAGGGGAAGGGTCATCCCAGAAGCCAGGATGACCTTTTTCCCTGTTCTGTGGTTGGTGCGTGTGGCCCTTTTAGTTTGCCTTTTGGGTTTCAGAAAACCAATTCATTTTTTATTAATTTGGGCTCTGCATATTTTGTGCATATTGTATGTATTTGCAGTTTGCGGTTTTAAAGGAGGGTAACAGTTCTCTGGAGACTAGAGCAGCTGATCTAATTGAGTGTGAGACAGCAGATCCTCATCCTGCCTGTCCTGCAGAATCTGGTGAGTAGGATGTCCTTCCTTATTAGATCTCTCCTCACCTTGTACCAGTAGGAGCAGCGGCTGATAGAGGAGACAGAGAAACCCAGATTTTTTTCTGGCAGAACCCATGCTTGTATTGCTGCAAAGAGACTGTTCAGTCCTTCATTTTGCTAATTAGTCATGAGAAGCTGCACTACAACAGTGCTTTCACACTCAGAAGCCAGAGGCTTCTTGTGATAGAATAATATCAAATGTTTGCATTCATATAGACCTTCAGAGCTTTGCAAGTGAAGTCATGCCCATCATACTGTTGGAGAACGGATATCCATGGAACAGCACACTTTGACAGCCCTTATTCATTCAGGCAAGATAACTGGAAAGATGTGAGGAGTCCAGGTCTCACCACATGGCAGCAACTGCAGTTCTGCTTGTGTTAAACGAGGTGTTTGACTGCTTGGGGAGTGTTTGGTGCTTAAACAAAGATGAGATGAAGGGAGGAGATGCGCCTCTCATCACTGGTCCAAAGGCAGCAGGTGGCACAGAAGCATACAAAGGGCTTCCATGGCCCTCAAGTTACCAGCTGAACCACTCTGAATTTTAGGAAATACAGCCTGCTAGGTGGCAACTGGGTCTCTTAATTGCTCAGATGGTGAGAACTGATGGAGAAAGACTAATACCCTTAGACACTTGTTTCATTTGCCATGTATGGTTCCTAATTGCAGAAGTTACTAGAGAAGCCAGTTTGCCTCAGTCACTTAGAAATATGCAAAGACAAATGTTTGAGGATACAAATATCCAGGCATCTTGCAAGATTTTCAAAATTGCCAGTCCTGTCCTTAGACATACATTGAAGAGCCACTTTATTAATCAGTAGGAAATGTGCCCCACATTTACTTAGATGGACTGATATTGGGAACATGTGTAGAACTTTACTGTCCAGCAAAGGAAGACTGATGTTTCCCATTAGGAGACTCTGTTTTCATTTACAGCTTTATCAGATGCAGGTATTGGAAGAGAAATTTCCCATGACAGGTGTCTGATTTTTTCCTGAAAATTTTAGCAGAAATAGTTCCACCATCTTAGGCCACAAGAGCAGTAAATAATCTGGTATTTTTCCTAAGATGTTAAAGAAAGTTCTTACACCATGCCAGTGAATAATTCTAAGATCTTTTGACTTTGAAGCAGGGACTTTAATTTTGCCAGGCAGGTAGTCTTGACATGCCTTTCCCTTTTATATATTAAAAGAGAAAACCACGAATCTAGCCTAGGACAAGTAATTTCTTAAAATCTGAAGCAAGTTCTTGACTTTGCCTGTTTTTTTGTTCTTTTGTCATGCGTTGGTATTGAACCTGATTCTGTGCTTGCTTTCATAGCTTTCTTCTGTCAAAGCTGCCACCACATTTCTTTTATCTTAACTCTCATGAATCTTTTCACATGGATTTCAGTAATATATATATCCATTTTCTCCAGAGGAAGAACAGCCTGTAACATACAACAAAGCAGCAGAGACTTTGGCAGAAGAGGAGAAAGAACAAGACCATCGAAAAGAGGTTCCTGTTGGTGAGAAATCATGTCTGTCCATGGGAACGGTGAAGGGCCCTCCCCAGGCTCCCTGGAGCATCCATCCCAATCCCCTGCCAGAAAGGGAGCGTTGCAGTCTTGCCCCAGCCAGCCTGCTGATGCAGCCAGACTAGAAGCCGTCTGTGTTTGAATGGGAAAAGGAGGAAGTCAGCAAAGAATGGGAACTCACCAACACTGAAGTAACGCTCATTTTTTCCATTAAAATCTGCTTTAGAAAAAACCCACCATTATGCAAAACAAAACAGAGAAGTCCTTGCCACTCCTTCCCTGTCGTCTCTGCTTGGAAGAATTACTGTGAGCAACGTGTTGGCAATGAGTACTCTATAAGTATCTCTGCTACTAACTTCATTAACTGCCTGCCAAAAGGTCACTGAGGGGAAGATAGTCAAGTGGGTGATTTATCAGTGATAAGTATTTTCTAAGGGAGCTTGTTGCAAGTAGTGATCTTTACACACACACAGTCTAGAAACTGCCTAGGAAACAGGACACAAAGACAGCTGCAGAGAAAGAGGAATGGAGGATAATGCAGAAAAATTAGTTCAAAATTAATCTTTCTATTAAAATATTTTTATGGACACTATATGCCTCTCCCCAGTGCTGCTGACAGGCTAGCATAACTTCTTGGATTTCACCTGAGATGTCCTTGTGTCTTCTTCTGTGAGCAAGCACCAAATAAGGTCTTGCATTTCTCGGGTTTGGTGTGCTAGAGGAAGGTTTGTGGGCATATGTTATTAATGATGGGCAGCATTTGAGGGGAAAGGTGATTCCTCCATTTTTTCCCCAGTCTACATTGATCCTTCAGAGCATAACAGGATTATTTCTGGGCTGAGGAAGTGGGTTTGTGTCTGCTTTCAGCCCTGCGGAGAGGCTAGTGCTGGAGCTGTCCTTGTCTCACAGAGGTGTGCCTGGCACCAAAACCTGGTCCATTATAAGTGTGAGGACAGAAGTCCAGCCAGCTGCTGTTCCAAAAGAACAGGAGGAATGGGACAAAACCACAAAAAAGCCACCTCAATTTGGACTGGTTTCCACTCAACTGATTTGTGCTGCCTGTTAAATCTGAGGGAACAATTGGAAAATGAAACCGATTTTGCTTTTAACTGGATTTCTAACACCTACCAGATTCCCTTCCAGTTATTTACTCTCTTATAAAGCTCTGTTGTACACAGGGATGAGGTCAGTTGCTTTTTGTGAGATTATCTCAGTTGGTGAAAGCATGGTGCTGGTAACACCAAGGTTGTGGGTTCGATTCCTGTATGGCCCTCTCACTTAAGAGTTGAACTTGATAATCCTTGTGGGCCCCTTCCAACTCAGAACATTCTGTGATTCTGTGATATCAGCTGATTTTCACCAACTTGTCTGGACTTCCTAAGGCTGTTTTCAGAATGTTTTGGAAGATACCTAGACATCAGCTAAATTACTAATAATGTTTTTATTATTTGCGGGGGGTCTCTCAGTCCTCTGTTTTTGAAGCCTGCTGTTGTAACCTTTAAATTCTGCTACAGTGCCCACCACTAATGTTCCTTGCAATTCATAAGATGGATAATAGTGGCAAATGTTACTAATTTGTGTGTTTACTATCCTGCTTTTCTGGGTTCTTTTTGAATCCTGCCAGAAAGGATTCTTTTCATTCAGAATGCAGTCCTTTTTTTTTTTTTTTTTTTTTTTTTTACCAGCTCTGTAGGCCAATATGGGAAAGAATATTGAAAGGCTCTTACTCTCTTATCCAAAATAATTACACACTGGACTAACTTTGTGAAGTCATTTTTGTTTTATATTGGTGAAACAGTAAGAACACTGAGTCCAAGGTGTCAGAGTTACAAAAATTGTAATGCTGGTTTTGTAGAGTTATCACTTATTTAACTTCTAAAGTGATATTTGCTGGTGGTTTTGAGTTATTGAGTCTGTTTTCTAACCACATCAATTCTGGATTCAGAATAAACTTGTAAAATATGCATTTCCAAAGCTTAGTTGGAACTACTAGCAGTGAAGACTCATTCTCTTGTGTGAATGGCAACAAGGGTACTTCCACAGAAAAAGAAATAGTTGAGAGGTGTTGGCATACTAAACTGTGTTGAGGAGCAGGCAACAACTGTGTTCAATCATTAAGATTTCGTAGATATGATTTTAAGTTCAGTATAGTTTAATTTCACTAACATTGTTCAAAGCACCTAGTTTGGATTCCCTGGTCTTTCAGTTACTGATCTTCTGTATTTTAATGGGAAGAGAGTCCAGGTCTAAAGGCCCAATTGAAAAAAGCATTTTGTTTCTGTGAGAGATACCCAGTAAGCAGACTTTGATCCCTGCACATCGAGTTTCTCTGGTGAAGTATGTTTTTGTGCTTAAATGCAAGTGTTGTGTTGAATGACAGTGAACATTTCATTGGAAGTTTCCCCAATCAGAAGAAAGAAATATTTGTAACTTTGAACCCTGCCTAAATAAAGATGTTTCAGACTCCTTAAAAATCAGTTTGCTATTCTATCCTGGTTTTTTTGTTTACTTTGCTTTCCTTCCAAGGGTCTAATTTTAAATTTGATTGTACTCTTTACAGAATAAGATAGGGAAACCAAGCTGATATGTTTTTGTAATTAGCGTGTTCGGAGTTTTAAATGTTTCCTAAACTCAGCTCTAAACTCAAAATAATCTTTAGTGTAAAAACTTGAAATTATATTTCAATACAAATATAATATATTTGGTTTATTTGTATGTTTATAAAGTTATTGATTTATAAAATAAAAAAAATACCAGACAAAAAGCCCTGGTGTCCCTCTTGTTTCAAGAGAAGAGAGCACAATTCTGGTTTCAGTTAGCCCATGCCAGGTAAGTTGAAAGCTCTATTTGTTTCATAGAGCCACAGTCTATAATGTGTTGGTGCAGCATGTGCAGGTATCATGGGTTTCTCATTCTCCACCCAGAGGATCTGTACTAATGAGGATTATCTGGTGCAGCTCGCAGGTTGATCCCACCTTGAATACAGTAAGTTTTTATTCATATTTTATTTATATCTTCCCATAAACCAGTAAAATCCATATAATCCTTTTTGTCCATATTTAAATGACTCTTAGGAATGCTGCTACTTATTCGTCCAGAAATAATATCCATGGCTTCACAATATGTTTTCAAATTTATTGCCAAGATGTTAGTTTCAGGTTTTACATGCAGGTCAATTGAAGTAAAATAGTTGAATCCTGGAGGTTCCTCAGTCTTTCTAGTTAAACTTTCTTCACCAAAAAAGCTTTTTAAATTATTATAATTTCTGTGTATGTAACAAATTTAGTATTGATCTTAAATCCTACTGGTATACTCTGACTTTTAAAAATGAAATTGTCCTGTGTTATATTAAGCTATAAAAGAGGAATTTAGAAACATACAGGGAGAAAAGCTTGACAAGTCCAAAGTGAGAAAATCATGGGCCATTTTAAAGAGCAAAGTGACTTTGTTGATTATTATTTCATACAGATGCTGTATGAAATCTTGACTTTATTGAATTTAGCATTTCAATTCTCTAAAGCTATATTTTCATTGTAGGCAAGTGAGGAATGATTCATGCTCATTCCTAAGGGACACAGGGGATGCAGTTTTTCCTAGTCATAGAACTGCATGACACATGTAATTTTACATCCCTTTTGCAGTCACTTGCAGCTTTGTGGAGGTTTATCTCTTCAGGCAAAAAATTTTCATCTTGGTAATCTCTTTCAGAATGAAAACCTTCCCCCCGCCACCTCCAAAAAAAATTCTATGGAAAAAGTGAAAACTTATTCAGAACGGGATTAATTAGGGGAAGCCTATGCCTTCTCAATATATGTCGTGTTTTTGTCTTATTGAGAGTAATTTTATCTCATGTTATTTCAGGGTGATGCCTACAGAGTTCCATTAGTCTTCAGGACACACTTGGTGTTATTGCTTCACTCTCTGATAACTGGCCATCTTTATCTATGTGCATGTGAAAAGGAAAGAAGTTAGTGGCATTAGAAGCCTCCCCCAGAGCCCAGGAATGCACCCCGAACACAATCTGCAAGGGTGATAGCCTAATTTGGCTTATGTTTCTCTGATCTTTTATTGAGACTGCTGTTCAATGCCGGTTTTGATGTGGACCAGAACCAGCTAACTTTGTGAAGACTATTCATCATGGGATTAACTTTCAGGCACTCCTCAGTACAGAGGTGGACTAGGTTCAGACCCATGAAAAGCCTTAGTCCCTTCTAACCAGACTTGGGGATCCTTAAAATCCTGCAACTCCAAGGCTTTGGAACTTGATTTTTGAGGCAATTGCTGCAATAATCATGCATAAAGATGCAGAAGCCCCTTTGTAGTGGGTCCGTGGCCACTGCCACCTCTTCCTCCTCAAGCTAAACGCCTGTAGGTGTTGAAACCAAAACCGTGAGCCATATCTTCTCCTTGCCCACTTTCTCTTTGGAGGGGATGGTTATGGCTCTTCCATTCTATTAGGTGCAAGCTGAAGCTAGCCCGAAGCCTAGAAGGAATTTCTACACTTCATAGATCAAGACCATGTAGTCCGGCAGCTGTCTGTGTTCCAGGTAAGAAGTTAGGATATAACCTCCAAGAATAATTTTAAGAACATCTGAGCCCTGGAACTGTTTTCGCTCGCCCTCCCTGCTGCATGACACAGTTACCTTCCCAAGTATCCAGTTTTATACCACATACATTGCTGGAGATTCAGTTCACAGATAGTCTTGTCCATGTTCCCCCTAATCTGTCCCGATCAGCCTGACCCTCACTGTATGCTCCTTGTGGGTTTTGGGATCCTGTCTGACAGCCAGTTTTAAGTCCATGTTGAAATACTGGCCTCACCCATGTGGTCTTTATCCAAACCAATTTGGATTGGTTTTAAAAGAAAGTCAAAAGACACCATGTAAGGGAATTACTCACTTTCATGTGAGCAGATACTGGAAACAGAACAGCTGGAGTCCTGGTCCAGTAATAAGTTCCCTAGGTATTAGTAGGATGCAAAAAATGAAAAGAATACTTAATAATTTATAAAATAATTAGCTGCTCTGGGATCTCTATCGATTAATGACAATGAGTTTTATGTGCTACATTCAGTCCACAAAACCGTGTGCACACTTAAATGTACATGATCTTTGTTAATATTGATTGCACAAAATAATACATTTGATTGTGATGTAATAAATTGAAAGAATGCACAGCTGATGTTTCATTAGTTTATTAACAGTAGTTAATCATACTGTAGTAAAAGTAGTGGAAGTGTGCTATGTATAAATTTATAATTTCTTCACTAAAGAAAGAAATAGAAATATTTACCCTAAGATTATAAAGACCATTTTGCTGTTTACTTCTTCTTTACAAAAGAAAGTTGGACCCAGTTCTGTGCAGCCTTTGTTCAGTGTCTGTGCCTGTAAGTAAGTTAAGAAGAAGAAACATGTATTTTAAATGGCTCTTGAAAGACAACCATTTAAAAAAGAAATCAATAAACTGATACAGCCAGATGCTGAACATCTCACTGGAGACCAAAATAACTAATAACTATGGGAAATTCAAGGATCCCTACAGCATTTGTATGAAATAATAATAAAGTTCAAACATTTCCGCTGACCTTCGTGTTGCTCATTAAAGCTTTTAGCAGAGACCTGGATACAGTTGCATTTAAGCGAGGTGTTTGGAATTAAAATACAGATAAAAGGAAAAAGGTTAATCCAGGTCAAGGGAACAGACCAAAACTGGGATTGCATTAGATTATAGTATCTTTCCTCATTTCTCCAATGGTCAACAGCAGCTAGTTTTAAGTAACACTCCTCTCCACAAAATCTCCTAAATGAGAGCCTAAACATGGTATTACCTATCCATTTTTGGGGAGTTGTCAGTGTCTTTAATCACTATACAACGTTTTTTTACCTCTACGAGAGTTTTGTTGGCCTAAACGCAGAAATGTGCTAAACACCACCTTCAGTAGACAGATATATAACAAAGCACTCCCTATTGCTTATTGTATGTTGTAATCATAATAGTTCTTTTCTCTTTTCTCATACCTAATAATCTGCACGAATCGTAGGAAGTACATCAAAACACACTCTGAGCCTGTTTTCATAATAGAGAGGCAACCTTGACCCCAGAGCTGAACACTACCAAATGCTCAGGCAGCTGGATCTGGACCCAAACTGCCTTGTGGCTGAATGTAACAATAAACCAAACCTAAAATCTTTGTCCAGCCAGTTCACTACTCTTCTTCTGCATCCCATACAATGTTCCCTCAAAATGCAAATCCAGGGCTGTGTGGCTGAGGGTACTGCTACCTCAGAGAGTGGTTGAGAGCACTCAGGAGCTCTTGGTTCGGTTCCTCACTCCACTGCTCATGGGGTGACATCAGGCAAACAGCTCAGCAGGTCCTTGCAAGCTTCCTCTCCTTGAGAAGAAAAAGAGAGATGGGAGGAGAGAGAGAGAAAGAGAGGAAGAAAGAGAGGGGACAGATGAGGGGAGGGAGGGAGAGAAAGCAGGGCACAATATTGTTGCCTATATAGTTATAGCTCTTGGTATGATAGTTTGGGTTTTTTTTAAATATCTTTGAAAGAAGTTCCAACGGAAGGGCTACTCTTATAAACAAAGCAAACATTAAAATCAGTGGACTTGGAATCAAGCTGATTGAGATTTGTATTTCTTTCTGCTCCAGAGACAGACTAAAACCTGTTTGAAGTGGATGCAGCTTTGACAATGTTGTGTTGGCATATTTTACATCAGATTTGAATCTTACCCGATTCTCACATTATTATGTGCAAAGAATGAGTACCGTACACCCAAAAATACTCAATATTTTATTTTTTAAATTATGTTAATTAATCTCTCTTGCTAAAAACTCAGCCCTTTGTTTAGAGCCTTAGAGTCCAGCTTAAATCTTGAAACAGTTATAACTGTGCTAAGCTGTAGTGTAGAGGTGAATTCAGCCTCTGTTTACATGTGTAATGCTAAGCAGATCCAGATCTAAGATTTTAGAAACGCTTTACCGAAGAGAAGTACTGAAGCCGTGCGCGAGCAGCTTCAATAAGCAAAGCACAGGTACGTTTGCCCGAGTGTGTACTTTAGGACAAAGGGAGCATTAGAAGCATTTGGATGTGTTGATGCGAGGCCTTCTGACCTCCAGTCACACGAGGCACGCAGTGTGCAGTCGGGTTCAGGAGTCTTTTCAGCCAGAGGTCCCAGCCAAACCCGAGCATGTCCGCCGGGGTATGTGCACGCCTGTGAGCCACCCAGCTTGCTCCAAGCAAAGGAGGGAAGGGTGGCTGGGCCCTTTAAACAGTTGGACCTAACAGATGACTCGTTTTGAAGTCTTAGGAAAGAATGTGTGCAAGACTGCATTAATGCTGGCAAACAACAGAAGAGAAACGGATATGGCCAAAAGTTGGCAGATCTTCTCTTGGAATGTAAAGGAGGTGGCGGGGGGGAAGCCAAGAATAAAAAAGGCTAGGTGTTATTCTTTCCACATGTGTTTATAGAAAAGGGATAGATTTCACATTTCACCTTTTTCCAGTTTAATGTGTATTTTTTCTTCTGGTTTGGTTTTTGTTACTTTTTTTTCACCATCTATTGTTCTGTTACGGGTCATTCAGCCTTACATTTAGATGGCTTAGTAACCCGAGTGGTGTTGCTCTGCCTCCCATCTGCAAAATCAAAGGGTCATATTTGGTACACCACTAAGTATTTGCATTTATCCCGCATGCTGTGCATGGATAACAGGCATCCACAGTCTGCTTCTTCAAAAACATAAAAGCCAAACAAATGCCCACAAGGACTGGAAACAAATGGCAATGACTTGCAGGTTTTGAATGACCTCATCATAAAAATTAAATAGGAGATTATTTATTCTTTAAATGCTCTAGGAGAAACAGAGGGAATAAAGAAACAGTGGTTAAAGGTAGTGGTTCGTCAGACCAGCCTTTCCTGAGACAGACCTAGATCATATCTCATGTGACGTAAATTAATGTAAACTCTTTACAGGTCTCTCCTATTATCTCCATTTGTGAAACTACCAGTCCTAGTGCAATGTTTTGAGGCTCTTCTGTATGCATGTTTGTGTGTTTCTATCTTTACATTACCAGGCTGTGAGTTAGTTTAAATGTGTAACTTAATATTTTCTGTCCTATCAGGTGAAAGGGGCACAGCAGTGAATTGCTTCAGTGTTTCAGATGATGAAAGCAGCATTCACACTCTGAGCAGTGTGATACATTTTTCTTTAAAACTCTAAAGAGGTAAATATAATTGTGAGAGTATTATTTACCTTCTTGGCTGCTGGATTGAGAAGTGATAGCGAGCTTGAGGTAGAGTCTCCCTTTTGATAAACATCTAGAATCAATGTTGCAAAATTGGAGAGGCTGGCTAATTCTCTGCAAGGTTTCTGGTCACAGCTCCAGTCCTGCAGCATATGACGTGTTCAGGGGGGTTTTGCAGGGCTCTTTTTTTTGGCCCCTTCAGGCTTTCCTGAAAAGTTTTTTCTCGCAGAACTTTGCAGATTACAAGAGTTTGGCTAAGCCTCAGAGAAGAGTTATGTGAATGTGTAGCATCACGGCTGAAAGGAACCTTTGAAGGTTCAACTATACTTAGATACTCCATTTATTTTCTTGGGAAGGGTTTTGGGGCCCAATTTTTAATCAAACTTGTAGCTGACAGCATGACTTAGCTGTAGGAGCAGAGAAAGCCTCAAGAACAAGGACTGAAATGAGCGAGAGAATACCAGATATATTGTAGAACACTTACAAAAAAACCCATAAATGAAAATTCATTTATTCACGAGAGAAGCTGATCAATTGAAAATTATTAAATGGTGCAGTCAAAACTCTTTGTCCAATATTACTTCCACCACTTCATTTATGTGCATTAGACTCATTTATTTTCTTTCCTTCTATGGATTTTTTATTCACTCATGAACAAAATGATTTAGAATAGATTTGCATTTTAAAAAGATTATTTTGGTTCTCAATCCTGATTGTATTTTATTGGCAAAATCCCTAATGAGGTTTTAGAGAAAGGAAGCATTAAATTAATTTAAACAGAATCTTAAAAAGCATTAAACCATTTTCAGATGGAGCTTAGATTTGAAAGTTGACTTCAAATGTGCCTGCTTCGCAATATTAACACGTTGTGTAGACTATTAGCAGTGATGTTCTGTGTGGTCTCTTTGTCCTGCTTTACTACCACTGTTCAAGCTGCTCCATCAGAAAGACCCAGAAAGAAGAAATGTCCCTGGTAATGCCGTTTAATTCCAAACCTTCATGCCTGTTTTGCTTCTCTTTCAGTAGGGGCGGTGAGACTTTTAAAGAACCTGTTCACATCTGAGTTGCAGAAGTTAAACACAGTGAGTTTAAAAAAGGATGGAGTTCCAGCTAGAACAGTGAATTTCCTGACTTCTGATTAAAACCAGATGCTCAACACTGTTATAACATAGAGTTTTATGGGTGAGTACAGAACTATTTTGTTTCATAAATGTGTGCTTTACAACAAATCTAATGGGAATTGTAAAGTAGTACCTCACAATACCAATGTTTAAATGTCCCAGCGTAGCATATTGAAACAATTGCAATTCTTTGCTCATGACACAGCTGAGGTGCAAATCCATATGCTGATATCCTCTGTAAAATGTGTCAGATGGAAGACAGAAACACAGTCTCCCAGGGCAATATTTCAGGGCCAAATGCAGCCTCTCATGGGATGTCCTTAGAGATCGATTTCTTGGGGCTATGAAAAATAAATGTAAACATTCTTGCAAATGTCTGTCAGCATTTAGGGCTTTGCATTATGTATAACTTCTGTCCATTTATGTCAGAAAGAAACACCACAGTGTGTCATACAGGCTTTCCTATATTTCATGCTAAATGTTGTATTGGTGTTTTAATGGGGTTTCGAAGAAAGTCTTGTCTAGCTCAGAGTTTGCCTTCTCGGGAAGAATTAGTTGCACATCCATATCCTTCTCTAATGGAAAAATCCCATGTGAAGCACTTTTTTCCCCCCTTTATTTTTCCCCCTCACTATTTCCTTGCTCTGGAAAGCTGTCCAGCCATGTCGCAATAAAAGCAAAGGTATTGAGAGATGCACTCCCAGTGAGTGGTGGAGCCAACTGGGCAGCTGTCAATCCAGTTGCTGTTTCCCCTACCTGACCTGTTCATGCCAGTGCCAGACCCAATAGCTCACACTGGAAACAAGGAGGCTTTGGTTGCATCCAGGCTGCCTGGGCTTGGTGCTTCAAGTTTTCACCTCGTGTTATATTTTATAGCACAGGAAACTGTTGCCTCTGGGGTAAGGCAAGGGCTGGACCTACTGTATAAACAGTGGTCAGAGTGCCAAGAGGCGTGATTTGTGACTGAAACAGATCTACCAGCAAAAATTCCTCATGTGAATGCATACACCCAGACTAAACTTTCCTCTAATTGGGGGTGGAGGTGTGGTGTGGTGCGAACATGGCTTTCTATGTCCACCTTTTCTTTTTGCTGTTTTGCTGGAGCCACTCCCTCCACTTTCACCGATATTTTCCCAAATCCAGTGTGAACACGAGCACGTGAAGGCAGATTTCAAACCCACAAGGTTTCATGTAAGCAGGAGATGTTAGAGCTATAGTGATTATTCTGTAGTGCTTACTCCAAAATATTGGAGGAAGAGAGCTGACACAAAACATTAAATACCATTTTTCTTTAGGAATGAGAGCCAGGACAAAACAGCAACAATTAAGTGTCTAACTCATTTCAGAGTTACAGTGGTCAAAATGTTGCAGTGGTTCACCTGTAAAGATCAATTCCTAAATTGGGCACAATGCTTTCGTTCCAGTTATTGCTGATATGGCTGAGATGAGTAGTGCTGGAGCGGGTTGGTGTCTTCAATCTTTCTCCTAATTTCTGTGCCAGGGAGTCTGTACTTCTACAGGGAGTGAAAATGAAGGCATTATATGGGAGAAAGTCTGGATCATGCTGGGCGAGGTCCATCACGTTAACCTTTTGATCTGTGGAGGTAAAAACCTGTCCTTTTACTTTAGATCTATTTGGTGTTTGTGAAGACATATGGAGTGAGAATACTGGAAACCACATGCCCACATTTATCTGAAGGTTGGGGATTACCTTCCTGACAGGTGAGAAAGAAGTTGTCCCAAATCTCATTCAAATGTTTCCTTTGTTTCAGTAAATCTTGGAAGAGCGACAAAGTATAGCAAACATGTAATTTTGACATGAAAAACAGTCCAAAAGGGCCTGAAATGAAACCACAAATTCCTTTCAGCTAGGCACAGAGATTGAGTGTGACTCTTTTGCAAATGATCTTTTCTCATGTGTTGAAATTCCAAAGGTTGGTCTCTCTCCTTCTTTTTTCTCTTTTTAATTGAAAAAAAAAGAATCATTGCTCCCCCATCTCATCAACTCTGCTAGTCTCCAAGGGTATTAAGTCTCTCTTACGAGTAATTTAAAGCAACCTTTTTACATTAACTTAAACATGTCAACTAATGTCAACTTTCTGAGGGTCCTGCATCCAGGTATCAAGCTGGGGTGGTGTTAAGAGCAGGACCTCAAAGAGAGGATCTTCATGTTCTGTCAAACTCTTTCTGACTTCGACCCTAACACAGCAAATATGACCTGAGGGACTGCATGAATCAGTATGATCCAGCAACTTTCTCTTCTGGTTCCAGGTTCACCACTGAACTGCTCTTCGATGTTGGTCAATGAGGTGTTTTATTTCTGTGTCTTTGGTTTGTACCTCTCAAGATAATCAGCTCTTGTGCAAAGCCTGCCTATGCCATGCCCCGCAGTCCTGTGACTTGCCCTGCAGTCCAGAGACTTGCCCATGTCAACCTGAGCTGGGGCCAGAGGGAGATCACCCAGCTGCTGTGGCAGGCAGGGCATGAGGCTGGACCATGCCTTTTCTGGGCTGAAAGCAGAACAAGAGGATCTGAATGCAGGGTATGGCCTAATAATGCCCTTGCTTATCCACAAATGGTAATAATGAAAAGCACGGGGTTGCTGTAGGGTGCAGCACTAGGGTCTATGTAGGAAAGAGATCGTGTGGGGTTTGTTACCCACTTATCTCTCACTGAAACTGACAGATATGTTCTTGCTAGGAAAGAAGTGTGCCACTGAAATACCTATAAAATGATCATTTGCACCAGCTCACCAGTCATTTTGCAAGTTCTTACGTTAAACATTAATATATTTTGGTGAATGGCAGCTGCCAGCACATTTTTCCTTAGCATATAGGCTGTCACATTACTGCACTCAACACTAGAAAGTGATGGCATTCTGAGGCACACAGAAAGCTGCTGTTACTTTGTCGTCCTGTCCTTCCCCACAGAAGGCCCTGTTCCATTACACTGTACCATTTGAACTTGGGAGCAGTGTTTTACCTTGCTGTGGATTTACTCAAGGCAGACATTGGTGTGGTGGGGATCAGTGACAGGCTCTGCTCACAACTGTGATGTCCCAGCAACTTTGTCACCACTTCGCTTCTGTTTTCAACTTCTCTGACATCACCCTTTAGAATATACAGGGGAAAAATAAACCAAACCCAACCATATAATTCTTGTGTAAGTAAAATAAGATGCTGGGTTAAACTGCTAGAGATAGCTGAAATCTTTGCAATAGGGGGCAAGCTGCTTGTTAGAGGGGGCTGGAAATGGTGCGAGGAGGAATTTGCAAAACAAGACTGTACATCTGTGAGCTCTGTGCAGGCCTCTGGAGGAAAGGAGGGAGGAAGGGAGGGAGGTCTCCTCTTTTATTATCTGATGAACATCAGTCCCTTTGGTCAGACTGCTAGGCGCCTCCCGGAGCTTAACCTCAGATTAACATCTGCTTCATTTCAGTGTCTGTCTGATAGCGATATCAATAAACATCATCATCTTACAGTAAAAACTGATAATTAAATCTGTGCCTGCTGACTCACTATCTATTGTACCCTGGGGAATAATTACAGATAGTGAAGATTTAATAGATAAAGAAATATATTTTATATATCATCGAGTAATGGATATGAAGTTCTTGTAAGCACGATTAACTGCATATAATGTGTATCTATAGATCATATGAAACGCAGCCAGAGGCAGGCTGAATTTTCTTGTGCTGGTGTAGACCTGCTGTGAGTGGGTAATTCCTGTTAACCAGATTTGGACCTGTTACACCAGGATGGTACCCGCAGGTCTGATCCATCTCATTTCTTCTTTGCAAAGATCTGCGGCAACCGAAAGGAGCATACTGGAGGAAAGCCACAGATGAACCCAGTGTCACATTGCACGTACATTTGCAACGAAGGGCTCTTGCCCTCTCTAGTAGGGCAAATCTACCATCAGGCTTTAGTTGGACAGACCTGCGTTTGAGCTACAAAAATCAATTTTTCATGATTTTCCTCTAGACTGCCCCATGGTGTCTGGTGAACAGTCTCTTGGAGTGATGCAGCTGCACCTCCCACCACTGACAAGGAGTAAGAAACATCCTGAAGGAAAGCATGAGGCACGAAATGCTGTGAGCAAGGAGAGAGCTGACAAACACTTTCTAGTGTTACATGTGAGGCCCTGTTAAGAACGGAGCGTGGTCCAGCCAGGAGACTCCTGGCTGGCAGAAACAGCTCTCCAAAGGCCTCGTGCACAGTAGTGGCTGAGCATCCTGCTGAAACCAGTGCTCAGCCCCCGGGAGAGTGACAGGGCCACGCTCCTGTCAGCCTCCATCCATCATTGGCCAATGCCAGTAGGACTGAGCAAGACCAGGAGCTGGAGAGGGCTCAGCCCCCAGCCTTGCAGAGGTTTATGCGGGTGTTCAGCTCTGTGTGCTGCCAGCAGCATCTTCAGTGGTGCTGCAGGCAGGCTCAGAGTCTTAAGCTGAGTGGTTTTGGTCTGTTGAGAAGAAAGAATGGGAAAAAGAGAGAGAAAGGCAAAAACTATTCCAACTCAGTGTATTCTATGGTTTTGTTTCTCTAAACAGATCTATCTGTATGTTCAGAAAGTCACTCTCAAGAAATGAAAATGTGAAGAGTGATTTGGAAGAAGAATAAAACAATTTAACTCTGCCATAAGCAAGAGAAAACAAAACCTCTTTCTTGTATTTTAAATCAAGTTCTTTCCTGCTGATTTGGGAAAAAAAAGAGTAGGGAATGTAAAACCGTTTGCATAAGCACTAATTTAGAAAGAAGTTTTTAGTAAGTAAAAGAGTAAAAACCGGTTAAAATATTTCAATTGTGTGCACTTTTATTATCAGTATACCTGTTCAAGAGCAGTTGGTGTAACCCACCTAAGGTCACTTCTTCTGGAGATGGACCAAGGGATTCAATTGAATCCTTCCATGACTGGGGCACCCTGTCATCAAACCTGCACGAGGATTTGGCTCTCTTCTGCCATAGTGTGCGCGGGGTATTTGGAGTGCTGCTAGCAGCTGGTGTACTGGGGTGCACAGAGCCTGTACCTTTGGGTTTGGGATCTGCTCTGCAGAACAGGTCACAGAGCCAGTCAGAACTGAAACTCTCCCTGCAATCCTTCAGGATTTCATCTGAAGGTCTGAATTTAGTGCAGCTTGAGTTCTTTATGAGCAAGGATATTTAAACAACTTTTCTAGACATTCCTAGGTTGTAATACATTTAAAGTTTATTTAGATTTAATTAAAAAGCCCAAACATTGACAACCCCTTCACCCCAATCCATGTACTACACTACACTGACTGTCAGAAGTTTAAAGCAGAGGGAGGTGAAATAGCGCAGTGCTCTAATGTGAGAACACACGAAATAAGGATCTGGGGACCCACATTTAAGGAATCTTTAGAGAGCAGAGATAAGCTGTTACTACTTTAGCTGATCTCTTTCATTAAAACATGCAGCCTTATCACAGATTAACACATATCATATCATGAAGGCACGATCCTGTTAATATCAATGGTAATTTGGCCCTTGGTGCCCTATCAATTCAGTTATTGAAATAATTTCTATTAAAAAAAAATCTGTAGCTTTTTGTGTGTATTTAATGCAGAGATACAACCAGAGATCAGTGACTTGCACCAATATTTTACGCAGTGCTTCAAACTGATGCTGATTTGGCAGTGAAATGAGGGACTGAGGAAAGACAGTAGGATACATTTACAGTTTTCACTAGCAGGAAAAAATCTCCTTTGTCAAGGTTTACTCTAAAAGCTGTTGCTTTCACTTTTCCCACGTGGACGGTCCCCGTGGTTCAGGCACATACATTAACCCACTCAGCTGTCTGAAGGTGTCTGTTTGGTGAGAGGAGGGAGAAACTTGTACCCTCTCCGCAGAAGAGAGGAGGGACACTTGAGCTTTGTTTGGCTTAACCTGCTTATCACAGCACTTTGCATTACGAAAAGAAACTTTGTGTTTAGTGGTAGGTAAGGGTGGCAAAAGCTTTGTGGAGACTGTGGGTGGTCTCAGAGGGTCTGAATTCCGAATCATGCCTTGCTGCAGGTTCATCCCACAGTGAGGCCCTGGGCAACTTGGAGGGAACCAAGAGTTCCTCCAGTGTTTTGAGCACATGGAGGCACCTTCCAGTGTTGGCTCTCAGGGGCATCCTCACCTATAATCTGGGGTTAAGGTACCAGGGGACACATGACCCCATGCTGCCCTATTTACTGAGTTTGAGGCTTGGACAAGGGTTTGCCCTTTCTCTGGGTCCTTCAAGCTGCTGTTGAGTTTTGCTACACAGCTGCTTTGCAGCCCAGAGAGAGGCAGCTTCTGGTAAGTGGTCAAGCTTGGAGAAACCTGCTAGGAAAGGTGGTCTGTGACTTGATGGAACACCATGGGTAGCCAGGTGTGCTCGGGGCAGCTGGGCAGCATGCTCAGGGTTGTACCACCCATCCTCTTCCTGGCAGGGGCTGCTGAGCCATGCAGGCAGGCATGGAGCTGGCCAGTGCAGTGGGGCAAGAGAATGCCAAGAAGCTGGGATTAATTATTACAATGAGGTGTCTAAGAGCCCTTTCTAATTTACTGGTTGCTGTTTTCTATAGTGTGCATTTATAAAGGGGCTTCTGGCAAAAGGGACTGTTATTCTTAAAATTCAGACAGTAAAATTTTGGGTTGTCTTGGAAAAAGTTATATAATTTACCCATCAAAAGTGAGACCAAAATTAATGGAGCAGGACTTACATTAATGGAGCAGAGCCATCTCGTAACCTTTGCTCTCTGAGCCATTCTGAAATTCCTGGAAGTATACAGATCATCCAGAAACCTCTCTACATCACTAAATGTGTTTTAGTTGTGTTTATTGAGGGAATGATAGCTCAGTGTGTAGTATTACTGGCCATATTTATAGAGAAAACACTTCCACCCAAACTCGTAAGTGTTTCACTGATCTTTATGAATCCTGGCTGGAGAGAAACATTATTTGTGTTTATGAACAGAGCACCTGAGGCATTCAGAGAGTGAGTAATCTTTGTGAGTGCAGAAAGGCACTTACATCCACCTGTGCAACGTGCTCTTCTCTGTGGCTGCCTTTACTAAAGCTGGGTGGCTTCTGATTCTTGGGGCTGGGTAGCACCCCCACGGATGGTGCCAGCATTTGTCCTCCCCTGTCCTTCTCTCCTTGTCCTCAGGATTCTCGCACCTAAAGCTAAAACGCCAAACACTTTCAGAGGCCTCGCTGCTTCTGCAGATTTCCTGGTGCACTTTTTCATTGCTTTCAGTTGTTTTTGGTTGTGCGAGAACTTCCACAAATTGACACAGTAGAAAAAAATAACTCACGATGCCAGGATTTGTGTCTAAACCAGGATCAATTCCCAGCTCCCAGGTCACCTGCTTGCCTTGGCCAAACCTGTCACCATCACTCAATGACACCTGCACCTATTGCTACTGCTGGCACCTCGTTTCCAAGTGATGGAAACCTCAGTGCACGAGAGAGAAAGGAGCTGACAGCCTCCTCCAGGTCCCTGCATGAATCACCAGGGCAACGTGATCCTGGACCGTGCCAGGGCCATGTGTGCCAGAGAGCATGAGCAAAGGCAGAGACCTCAGCACCAGCTCCCTGAATCTGAGTGGAGTCTTCCTGGTCCCCGACTCTTTGTAACTTCTCAAAGTGCACAGAGGAGCTGACTGGGGTGTAATTGCAGTATCACAGCCTGTGGGAAACAGTTTGGCAAGTGAATGGTACAGGCTCTCTTCCAGCAGGTGGTTTTCCATGACTGTGGGGAATCAGAAGGAAAATAATTTGTAAACCACTGTTATTGAGATGATGTCTATTTGTTTTCTAGTTCCTGGTACACAGCTCAAATATGAGAAACATTGTTCTGAGGCTGCCGATGGATGGATCCCTATAAAAGTTGTGGCATCTCAGGTGAGTTCCCCATTGGCTTTACACTACGCACTCTTTTCTCCCTTATTTTCACTTTCACTTTTCCCAGTTCCTGGTATTGGCAACTATCATGTCAAAATGCACAAGTGCAAGTTGCCAACCCAGGGAGCTTATTTTTCCTTTGGAGCTGTAAAATAAGATATTATTAAAAGCCCAACCTGTACTGCTGCCAAACAGTGCCACTAAACAAAGATGTGAACTAATTTGTATGCACTTAAAAACCTGTTCAGTGTTTCTCCTAAAGCTCATATCAGACCTTTTGGGGACGTGTTGGGAGAATTTGACAATAACAACTATATATTAGAAAAAACACATCACAACAGCCTTGAATTTTTTAGGGAATTTGGGCAGATTTTTTTCCTTTTTGGGAAAGGAAGTATCTACAGTAAATTGCTTTGCTTATATTCTCCCCAGGCTATCAATTGGGAAGATGTTTGATAAAATATGCACTTGAGGAATAGAAACTAGGACTTTTGTTTTAATGTAGCAGGCATGAAGGTAAAGAGATAAAGAACTGATTTAATTTCTGTACAGAAAGGTGTAACTGGAGTAAAGAAAAGGGGGGATTTGGAGAGTTTGGTTTAGAAAGAAGTTCTTTTTCCTGCAGGAAAAGTTGAAGACTCGTGCTGGGTTCTGTGCGGTAGCCAAAGAATTTTTTTGGGAAAACAGGAGCCCACTGAGCTGCAGCCTGGATAATCTGTCCATGAACTAACTCTGATAAAACTAGCTTTAAATTGCCAAGGGGTTCAGTGTCCCTGGTTTTCAGAGTGAGTATCTTGCAGAAAGATCAGGAATGAGGCTCTAAACACCATTGGAGGCTTGTCATGTAGTTTTTATTTGCAAGATAATTGTGTGCTAGAGTCTGGTTTTGGGCATTTGTACTCAGTGTTAACATCTCCTTTCATTTTATTGTCCAACCCTTTTAGATGTGAGGTTTTACATGGATTAAATCAGGATATAACAGTTGTTTAGTCTTCTGTTCAAAATCAGTGCATTTAAAGAAAAGAAGCTGCAGCAGTTAAACGAAAGGCAGTAAGGAGTGCATGCCCAGAGGGGCTGTCACTTCAGATAAGTGTGAAGGCAAGCTCTGTAGCAAGCTAACACAGAGAGCTGTTTTCTTCGTGTGTTAGTTTTGCTCATTACTCAGTACAATAAGGAATCCAGGAACTGTTCATCCTGACTCAGAAGAATAAAAGCTCTATTGAAGAATGCTGTATAAGAATGCTGATAGATTTCCAGGATCTATTATATATCCCGTAATACAAAGGGGAAATATGACTCCAATCTGCATTCAGCGCGTAACAGTAAACACTAATGTTGTTATTTACCATGTTCTAAAAACACGTATGTTCAGTAATGACATATAGGCTTGGATGACTGGGTTAATCTTTACACCTGGATTTACGAACCTGTTAACAAGCCCTCCTATTCTCTCTGAAGGAGGAGGCCATAAACACTGTGATTTAATCATAAAGCTTTTGACCGCAGCACTATCAATGGGACTCCTTGTTGCTCGCTGAGGGTGTATAGGAGTACGCTTGAAAGTCAGTATTGCAAAATTATGTTTGCTATGAATGAACATTTGAGTGAATTTTGGCAGCTACTTTATGTCTGGTTTTGTCTGTTCTCTGGTACAAAACTTTATCTGGAATATCTGAGAGGAGTTACATTCAAACTTGAAACGCAAAAGTATTCAGTGGAAAAGGAACATACATAAGCTACACAGTTATTTTTGCTCTCTCAGCCAAGGGCTGGAAGCAGTCCCAGTCATGGCCAATAATAGCTGAGCAAACGTCAGTCTGGAATATTAAGTATTTCTTTACAATTTTAGTAGATAATTATAAATTTACTTATTGAAATAATTGGTAAATTAAACAGTTGCATAGATGTTTCAGAATGGTGTTTGCAACTAGAGTTTTACATAAAAAAATACTTTTGGCAGTGGTAGAAAACAAAATACATTTGAGAAAATTACAATTGGTCTCAGATATTCTGCAGATGGAAAGAGACTCTTACATCATCGGATGTGTTACTTGTTGAGAATCAGTTTTTCCAGCTCCCATTGTGGATGGAAGAGAAATTTAAACTGATCAAAATTACACAGAGCTGTAACTGTGAGGTTTAAACTTCAAGTACGTGGAAGCTGAGAAATGAAAAAGAGCCATTTCCACATGGCTGAATTGAGATAATGACTAGGGATGAGATCTCTTTGACACAACCTTGGTCCAAGCAAGGAATTGCTTGGAGGGGTTGAAAGAGACAAATTTGTGGAGTGCATAGGGAGAAGGAGAAGACAAAAGAGTAAAGTTAACTGCACTGTTTCAAGACCTCAGCAAAACCCCTGGATGTCAAGGAGATGCATTGTGAAAGCTCTGGTCATACCCTCTTCTGCCAGATTTTTCCTTTGTCTCCTGTTTCAAGGAATTTAAAGAGAAACTTTGGAAATGTCGTGTTAGCTAACACTGCTGATCAAGATTTGTGGGTTTTTTTCATCAAAAATTCGGTGAACTTTAAAAGTACACTTTGAAGTGGGTTTTACTGATCTGTTCGATTTCCACATGGGTTCAAAGATTGACCATCAAGGAGAGACCGTGACTACAACAGGAAAGCAGCAAACAAAAAGCAGCCTCTTGTTTTTTCTCTGAGGAGTAGGATGTTCATGTTTGGAGCAGAAGGCCTGCTAAGACTGCTCTGTGTTCATCTCTTTCAGGACACCACTGTACCTGAGCCCTCACAATATCAGAGTATTTATCTTTGAGAAGATCTGATAGAGCGGGATAGTACTATTATTCTCATTTTACAGGTGGTGGAATCAGGAAGAGAATGTACTATGACCAAAGTATGTTTGAGGAAGAAAGTTGAGTCTCATTATCTCGCAGTTCGCCCACATGGAACACATGTTCCAGAAAATAAGTCATTTGAGGGCTCAGATTAAAAGATTTATTTACAATGTGTTTTCCAAATGAAAGGAACATTATTTATTTTCATTGCTTTCCAGGTGTGCTAGTTCACAGTGAACAGTTTGGACAGCTTTATGGACTGCTCCTTCTCCAACCCTGTGATACTCTTCCATGAAACTATGCCACCTCTTTCACGCCTATGTCTCTCTCTTCTCCCACCTCTTAATGCCTCTCTGCCATTTTTACCTGCACCGAAAATGTTGGTTACATTTATTGCTCTACTAATTTCTCCATTTGCAAAAAAACAATTGTGAGCCTTTCCTTGAGTACCTTGCCTCGCATTCTTTTCACTTCAGTCCTAGCAAAATTACAGGGCTCTTTTCTCCTCAGTCACGTGTTTCAGCTGCTTTTTACTCTCACCCCTCAACGGTTTGTGGACCTTTCCCCTCCAGTTCTTCCCTCTGCTCACTGGGGATTCTTTCTTTTTTGTCTTTCTGAAATGCTGTCACACAGCTCCAGCAAGCCACGTGTGAGAAAGATTCATTGGAAACTAATGATAGTCCCCATGTTTATTTGAGTTGCTGTCATGTTTAGTCTCCATCAAGGCAGAGTGAGTGGCTGCATCACTGCCTCTCACTTAGAAGCTTGTGTTAAATGTCATTTTCAGCATGTGTTATGAAACACCACATGGTCAAGATAATCCATTTTGTTAGTTCTAAAACTCGAAACCCCTGTCGCCAGACACCAGAAAGAACCCCACACAGGTTGTATAAATGACTCTGTTATGGCCAGCCTAGATGCTGAACCCACAGACTTGTGCCATTGTTAACTGCTTAAGCAGAAGTGCCTGGCAGGAAAATTCACACTGACAGCACAGCACAACTTGGTTTATTATGAAGTCAGGTGGTAAAAGCATCCACTTTTGTCCAGCAAGCACCCACAGCTCTTCTACCTCCTGCATGTTAAAAGGTACTCCAGCTGTAGACAGCAGCTCATTGACAAAAGCCATATTGATTAATGTCCTAATGCATTATTGAGCAGCTGGATGGGGTCATCCCTGGGTGCAGCTTAGATACTGGGTGTGGCAATAGTAAGGAGAAGGGGCAGTTGGGAAGCTTTCGTTGGAGTCAAGATCCAGCTGAAAGTGGGCAACTCGTAATGATGGCACTTGTCTAAAGAATCAGATAGTCATGAGAACATATCAAAGGTAGCTGTGGAGTTGCTTTGTCCTCAGTGGCTCATGAGTGAAAGGGACATAGACAACACTCAGCTAAATTACAGCAAGGAAGCTGGGGTGCGACACGTTCATTTCTTTGTAGCTCTCTCTGAACAGAGTAAATAACTCTTTAACATTATGTTTAGGGAAATAATAATCTTTACTTTTGCTCCAGAACTTCTCTAATGCTGACAGATTTCAAGGTGTCACAGCAGCCTGCTCAGCTCGCTGGGACACTTTGGTTTCACTCCTCAGCCTTCCAACATCTCGCCCAGTTTAGACGTTCCTCAGTATTGAGAAGATCATCTCCATAAAGACGAAAGGATTGGCAATACAAGACATCTCTTGGGGAATGGCACTGCCCTCCACCAGGTAAGAACTTCCTTGGCAGGACATCAGGAAACAGCCTGAAACTTGGCAGTCCTCTGTACTTTGGAGAAAAGGCCTTCTGTCGGCCTCACGTGCGGGACAGGTAAGATGTGTGTTCATCCAAGCATGCTGTGTTTCAGAAAACCACTCCTGTGACTCACATCGCATCAGTCGGGAAAAGAGCTCCCTATAGAAGGGACAGCTGATGGAGAATTGCTTTGCTGACTTGTCCCTTTTTGGGGAGGAAGTGGGATGATCTGCTGGTTTGATGTTGCTTGTTTCCGTGTCAGGCTGGTCCGGCAGAGGGGGCTTTTACACAGAGGAGAGGCAGCCTCGCGTGCGCAGCTCCCAACACGCAGGTGCAAGTGCTCCTGCAGCAGGAAACAGCAGACTGACCACAATCCACTCACAGTGTCTAGTCTCTAAACACAGGCATGGGATTATTGCACTAAATTTGTGATGCAGGAGACATTTCTCATTTTCATTTGTGCCTGGACCAGTCACCTGGTGCAGTGTTGTTATGCCTGTTAACAAAATTTTCCCCTGTTGTCACTCCACCTTCCCAATCATAGGAGGTTTCAACAACTGCTATAAAATGTGCTCACACTGATGGAATGTAGCAGCAGTGATATGATCTTGGAAGAAGCAATTATATAAAACCTCAAAATGTTTTAGAATTACATTTATGCAGCACCTAGAATTGACCCTTTATAACAAAGCAAAAACTCTATTCGTGGCTCTGAGATCTCTTGTTTGATTGTTAAGTTAGATTCCTACACATGGAAAATTAAAACCACATGAAATAAAAATTTGTCAATTGTGCGAGCAGGGCCTCAGTGAATAAAAGAAGCGTATGGCCTCATTTTTGACCGTTATGCCCTACTCCTTGCTATTGGAAATCCATGTAAATTGGCCATCACTGGCCCAGGGTGACCATTGGAAAAATACCAGTTGATTTTTAGAGAGTTACAGTTTGCTATAATTTGCTGTATATGACAGAAAGATTGATTATTCTTTTAATACCACTTTGCCTAGTAGCTGCTCGAGGACTTCTATTGGCCTTTTTCTGCAAGTTAAGTACACTTTCTTGGTCATATCTAATCCTCTGGAGTAAAACCCATCTGTTCCTGTTTAGAAAGTGAACTTTTACAGCTTTATTACTGACCATACAACTTGGTAATTGTGAATTTTATGGTTCTTAGAAAATACTTTGTACAGCTCTAGCTTGGAAAAAAATAATTGAGGAAAACCCATTGAGGGTTGCAATAAAAATCATAGCAGAACAGGGTTGAAAGGCGATCCAGTAGCTTGCCTGGTTCTTTCTGCTCCAGAATAAGAACAACCACCTTTATAAAAATATTGTATTCTATTATAATATTCTCTCTTCCTAATACATTCTTCAGTACTTCCAGTGATGGAAGCACCACACCACAGCCTTGCCTGCAGTACACACTGCAGTACTTGTCTCCTCTTCCCACTACCCTATGTCTCACCTTGAGACAGTGTGAGCTATAAATCCTTCACCCAGTCTGTGGATGCTTTGAAATATTATAGATGAGCCCAAAAAGGTCAAGCCACACATCTGTTTTAGAACAGAAACTTTCTGAATGACCTTCCTCAAAATGGTGGGTTGCAAACCAGCATCACTGAAACTGTGGGGGCTTTATGATTTATGAATAATCAGGAGTATAATCAAGAAACATGATTTCATTTTAGCATATGATATGTGTGACTAGAGAAAAATGTCCCCCCAAAAAAGCCTTTGTACATGCCATGAAATGCATAGCAAAATTGCAACTTGCATATAAGTGCATGTTTATGTCTGAAAACAGTCATTTCCAGAGAAGGAGATGCTCAGTGGTTTGCATGTTTCAGAAAAAGCTCTGTGAGTGATATTTCACAAAGTTTTGAAACTACTCGACAGCACAGAACAAGATGTCCCCCTGTGCCCAATCATTTTGACTGAGAGACATTGGATTATTAAAAATTATTGCTGCCCCTGAAAATTTCTGTCTATCCCCAGAACAAGTTTATAAAGAATTAAAGGAAGGGGATCACTATGAAAAAAAAAATCAAATCTCAGCTGATACATAAATAGTTAATCATACACAGCTAATCTGTAACCTGAGAAGAGCAGCAAACCACTGATCCTTGTTTGCTCTTTGTCACACTGAGTAGTGACTGTGTTTGGACAAATGCGAATAACTTTGCCAAGATTTCCTATAAGCTGTTTTTGTGGTTTGATACTCTAAGGGAAAAATTATACCACAGTGAATTAAGAGAAGAGCTCAGGCTGTGTTATGTCTCAGTACGCTGACAAGAGGAAAAAAAAAAGCGTTGAAAGGATGCAACCGTGAGAATGGCCTACCCTCAAAATTTTATGTAAAACCAGACAGCCTACATTTGGGCAACTAAAGACCTGACCACCTTGTAGCAAAGCCCGACCAGCCCTACATCTTAGGTGAGACTTGCAAATGCTACTTCAGTGTAGGCAAGAGACATCTCCAGCACCTCAAGGTTTTCCGGGCAGAGTGTGCCTGGGGCCAGAAAGTCCCTTTTGACTAAAACCCCCCCCCCAGCCCGGCACTGAGAGCAAAGAAACTGGCAGAAGAAGAACTGCCAAATACGTGCTCAGAGCCTGGCTGAGCTGGTGCAGCCCTGTAGTGGGGTGTTGCTGGGCAGGTACTGCCTGGCTGGGTTAAAACCAAAGAGAAGCCCCCATTACCACTGCCTCAGATTCCCCATCAAGCTCCCACACCAGTGCTCTGCAATGCCCATCTGCTAGGAGAAATAGCAGGGGAGTGGGCAGGCCTAGGAGTCAGGTCTCCTCCTCTTTCTCACTCTTTCCCCCTGGATTAAAAATAAAAGGATAAAAAACCACATCTAATTTGCTATGGTTTACACAAAGATACTGTAGTTAATGCTGTGAATTTAATTCTAGTGATGCTCTCTGATCTTTCTCCATTGGCAAGATTTTTACAGTCTAAACTGTGATTGAGTGAATTGTCATAGAATAAGGATTCCTTTGTAATTTTTTAGCATTGCCATTTTAAGCAATTTTTTGGATCAATAATGCAGTTTTTTTTTTTAATGTAGCGGCTGAAAATCCCTGTGGTAGTCAGGCTGTAAGGAAAGATGCATTTGCTTCAATATACTTTGTCAGATTCCTGGAAAATAAGTAACTGCATCAGAAGAAAGAAAAAGAGTGGCTTCTATTCCCAAACAAGAGTCTGTCTTGTTGAAACCTCTGAGCATCCACTTTGCCTTGATTGTGTATGTTCATTCTTTCTTTGATCACCTCATTAAAGATGGAGAAATGATTGATTTGCTCTGCTTTGTTCTGGCCTTAATAACTTTGCAAGCTGTGTGAGACAAACAAAGGCTCCTCAGAAAGGAGAAGAAGGAAAATGAGAAGGAAAGAAAATGCTGAAAGGTCTCCTGGCTTTGTGAGTTGAGGCAAAAAAAATTGATTATGACAGTTCTTCTCGTGGCAAAGCATAGACCTGCAGAAATCAAGTGTTTAACTTCTCGGGAGGTTGGTCTCCTGGCTGATGTATTGCCTAACAGCAATGCAAGCCATTCATGCCACTCCACCATGCTTGTACTGATCCTTTCTGCAGAGGGAAGGATCAAAGATCACACTCTCAATTCAGAAAAAAATGTACTTAATCCTGCTAAGACTCCTTACATCATTGCGCAACTGCTCGTGTCTGCTGTGGAAAGCAATGGAAACACGGGATAGCAATTCGTGCTAGTTGGTTCCCTGCTGTGAGATGAACTCATGCTCACTTGAAGGCCAAGTTCTAGCCAGAGCCTCTGTTTGTTCCTCTCACCTCCCATCCCCACATTTATTCCAGTCTCTGTGTATCTGTCTTCCTACTGGGTGAGCAGGATTACAGTCCTAGAGGATTAGGACAATTCTGTCCTCACCATTTCCTAAGGGCCACTCTGTCCCTTTGGGCTGCTGGCTTTCTGGATGGCTCCTTCAAGGACGAAGTTTAACAAGGCCTTATTAACAGCAGTGTGTAATACTGATCAGTGAAATATCAAGAAGTCTTGCTTTAAATTTTTTTAAGAGGAAAAGTGACACTGGAGCACTTAGTCCCCAGTGAATGGAAAGAGAATCAGCTTTTTGCGTCAATTTAATTTTCTGAGACTTCTCAAGGAGATGCTGCCATCTTTGCCAATTTGCATTGAGTGAGTAGTTCCCCACGGGCTTTCTGGCTGGCCTGTATTATTTATGTGAACACCTTCTACTCTGTCTAACATTTCCCCAAATCACATAAACACCACATTTAATATAGAGAAAACCCTGGGGCTAGTTCATAGTTTGTAGGCTTGGAAGGTTAACTCAAAAGCACGAGTGATGTCTGAAATGTTGTTTTGTGCATCAGATGAAAGAAGAGAACCACTGGGTTGACCCATCTACCATGTATGTGCAATCATCCCCTGGTCTGCTTGCTTGGGCAATGGATAGGACGAGTGAGAAGGGAGCTAGGAGGAGAGGGACAACAGGTGGGAGTGAGGATGTGCATCTGAAATGCACAGATTTAGTAGGAGTCATGGAGGGAGCCGACGGACACACCTGAGAATGTTTCACTGTGCTGCCAGCTCTCAGTTGATACAGGCTACCTTGGCTTGCAGTTGTCCCTCTGGTGCTCTGAATGCTGCCAAAGAAATCGAAGAGCCACGCTTGTCTCTGGAGAATGGTTTTATCCATCCCCTTATGGACAAGCAGGCCACTCTTTCTTCCACGTCCTACTGCCCTTTTCCTTAATGGGCCAGGGATGCTGGTTGGGCAGCACAAGGGATGCTTCCCACTGCCAGAGCTCTGCTGGGTGATCCAGCTCCTCAGGGGCACCAATAGAGAGGAATTCCTGGTACTCCCACCTGTCTGGTCCATCTGTCAAAGAAAGGCAACACAGGGCTGTTGGTGTGACCAAGCAGGGTGAGAACATGGCTGTTGGGCAGGGCTTTCCAGAGGTGTGGGAAATGCTGCTTCCACACCCTGCTCTGCTTGATTTATATCAGGCTTGATAAGAGAAGGCGTCTCTTATCATCTGTTCATCAATCAGACGAGGTCTACTAATTGAAGACACAGTGAACAGAGCAGGTTTTCTTCACAGCTCCTTCATTCCCTTTTATATACAAACTATTTTTATGGAAGCAGGAATGTGAACTATGGCTATTTATACAGGAACACCAGATCCACCAGGCTACTGAGTGAGCCGCTCCATTGCAAATTCTCTCTGGTGTTCCTAGAAGCAAATTTTAACTCTCCAGCAGGAAGCAGCTAGTTAATGTGTGCAAAAAAATGGAAATCAAAAGTGCTTAGGGAAACTGTGGGACAAGTGGCACTGAGCCAGCCCTTACCTGGTTCTGTTCTCTGGATTTGTCATGTTCAGTGCTCGTCACCTTGTACTGTTACATGAGGATTTAGAGAGGAAAATCAGTTTAGTTAACCATTTTTTCCAGAAGAACATCTGAAAACTCCGTTAAGAGAAGTCTGCAGACAAGAGGAGTAACATGACTTTTTTTTAATTTGAAGGCTGTAAATTTTTATTCAAGGGACTGACATTTTACTAGGTTGGGAAGCAGCCTGATTAGCAAATTCAGGAGTCTTTCACTTGTGGAAAACAAAAACAGAGCAGCTGTCACTTTTCAGACCCACATCACTTTTAGCAGGATCTCTACACTCAGGCTGGTGTCCTATGGAGCATCCAAATTGCTGTTGTGATTTCTTTCTGTGATTTCACAGACAGGATGGACACGGCATGACCGACTGTGCTGCTATAACAGAGCAGGGCTGTGGTGGCACTGCAGCTCAGGCAGGTTCTTCCCACCTTTCCTGGGGAGAGCCTTCAGGTGGCCATCAGGCTGTGTAAGGCAGGAGTCCAAAACTGCAGTGTACATTGTCCACTGGTTTTCATTCTTAATTTCCAGGGCAAAGTAAAATAAAGATTCCTTCTCTCTTGAAATGTTCCCTGTGCTCCTCTTGAGGGATACATCCGTGGGTGATTAAAGAAAGCCCCAGAGACATTGACTTTCTTCCCATGATATATGTCTTGGCACATATATTACTCACTTATTTGCAGTCACTTCCTAGTTCCCATCTGATTTAATCTCTCTCTTGTTTAGAAAGCAGGAATTTTTGGGAATGGGAGGTTTTCCCCCTCATTAGACCGACTGAGAGGGTTGTCAAACAGGTATTTTTCCCCTGGAAGCTACGCAGCATTGAGCAGTCAGGTACCCTCCCAGTCATTTTCTCCCCCAGTTTTTCCCACACCTCACAGTAGGCTTTGCTCGTGGCTCACAGAGACACATGGCTGCACAGTGGACACATGCTCAGAATTACGCCTCACCCGCACCCTCACAGGACAGGTTCACCAAAACACAGTCCTGGTGGAAACTTGTTTCTTTTCCTTTCCTTCAGATTCTATCCTGAAAACCTCAGATAGGCTTACACGTGAAGGAAGAAAAGAAACATGTAAGAGAAAACACCCCTTCTTCCCTGCTGTGTTCCCAGGGAGTATCCACGTTTCCTTCCATGAATTTTCACACGAATATCCCTTTACCTACTTGAAAGCTTGTACAAATGCAAACATACGACAAACCCTTTCCGGATCCTGAGGAAGTTTTCTTTCCTCCATCCTGTAACTGAGTACCACGAGACAGAGTAAGAAACTACATCACAGCAGGCAAACTAAAGCCCATTTTGAAACTAAAGCCCTACTCCAGAGGCTTCTGCATGGGCTTGCTTGGTCTAACCTTGCAGGCTGCTCATTTCCCTCTCTATCTGCAAACCCTGGCCTCCTGACTCCCCTGCAGTAACTACCTCCAGAGCTTGGCTGGAGCACTCACTTCCTCTCCTCCTGAGCTGCAATAGCAAAAGCCTAGGCACACTGTGATTTTAGGATTGGTGCTCTCTGCTTTTAGTCTGGAGTTGAGCAGCAAAATGTATTTCTAGGGAGAAAAAGTACTGGCTGTTAAAACCAAGGGCTGCTGCTCCAGCCCACAGCCATCCTCACAGCTGCGAGGTACCCAGCTGCTGCTGCTGCTCCTCCTCCCTGCTCAGGGACTCAGTGACACGGGCTCTGCTTGCAGCCAATGCACCAAGAAGCAAAGCTTTCCAAGCGCCAAGGCACGTATTGGTGTTGACCTGCTCATCCAGGTCAGCACAATCCTTGTGCTGCCAACAGATGATGGAAGGCTGGCACAGAGGTTTCGCCTTCATGCTGTGTGGCAAAAAGGAAGCTGAAGCTGGGAAGGGCATGGCATTTCTCAGTTGGAAAGCAACTCAGCCAAAAAAAAAAAAATCTTGGAGGCCAATTTCTTCCACATACTTTGTGTTTGAAGTGAGTCCTTTGTCTGCAGATCTGTCATCCCTCTGGTTAGCTGATCACCCAGTCATGCTCTCTCTTGGCAAGGAAATCCCAGGAGCTACTTGATGGCTTCCTTCATGGGAATAAAGTTTGTTCCAAGCAGGAGTAGAGACTGTTTTTCCTTCAATTTTAAACAAAGATAAGTTTTTCAAAGTTTCCTTTAAATCCTGGTGCCAGAGGAAGGGGAAGAGGAGTTAGCATAAGAACAAAACTAAGCTTCTCAGAAAGTTCAAGCTGAGAAAGTACAAAACCTAGTAGGTTAAGATCCAAGCTTGTGATGAAAGCTGTAGAGTATTTTTCCTGAAATGGCAGATCCCAGACATTTTTAAGGGGAACAAATCTTTTTTTATGTTTTCCACGTCCAGCTGGTAGAAGGAAGGTAAATAACCCCTCATCCCCCAAAATACCATCTCTGGAGAGAAGGAACTCGTGAAGAGCCACAGTCACTGGTCAGCCAGGTGCAATGCAGATGTAGGATCCCAGGCCATTGCAGCACTCACTGTCCCCTCGGCTAAGCAGCTGAACAGGCAGATTGCAACATATACAGTGCCTTTGCCTCTCAAATCCCATCTTTGGGAGGACTGGGAGAAACAGAGAGAGGCAGGTCAGTAGAGGGTCTGCACATGGACTGTGCATCTGTGGTAATTTTGTACTGCAGAGCAGAGACTGGAAACACCAGCAGGGCCTCTCACCAGGAGAGGTTCTTCGAGGCATTTCTTGTGCACAACTTCTAACTCCTCTCCAAATGGAGAGCTGTCAGGCTAAGTGAGGGCGTTCATATCCACGTGAAACATGAGTGAGGTAATGAGTGCCAAGAACTTTTGTTAAAAATGGTTCATGCCTAGAGAGTAGGTCATACAAATCCCGTAATTATGTACTACCCTCTAATTATGACATCAAGATTTTCATTTTGTGTCTTTGAAAATGTTTTCAAAGTTCAAGGGTCCTGATGCAATAATTACCCAAAAGTATAGAATTCATAACAGTCCTGCTGGTGAAATATCTATTTTTAAGAAAAACATTGGCTCCCATTCTACCATTGACATGATCAATGGAGAGATTAGCTTTAGCTAAAATACAAAAATATGTTTGTCTGGATCTTTCTTTATATTTATTTTGGAAGCTTTCCCAGTTAATTATAGCAGTATTCAGCTCAAGCTGTAAATGTGGACTTAAAGAAAGAACTGATGAGTCATTCTTTACTGAATGCTACTTTCTAAAGTTAAAGATCAATAGTTTAACTTGATTTTTTAATTCCAACTATTCCACCCTCTACAGAACTGTAATCCCTGTAAGGTATATATTGCTTAACAGCATAAATAGTCTTTGTGAATTCAAGAAGAACTATTTGTACTCCTCTTGCGCAATTTATGACTATTGCTATGGAACAGCTCAGCTAAACAGCAAGCAGGACTGGAAGTTTCATGCTTGCAGCTCTTGTAAAGAGTTGTGAAAGGTGGTGGATAATATTATCTTACTTTTTGGAGCATGCCAACAAAAAGAGTAACAAATGATGAAACAAAGAGGTATCTTGTAGATATCTGAGCAGAACTTTGAGGAATAAATAATATAATACTTAAATAAGTAGCTTAAGCTCTGGAGACATAGAATGACTAGCATTGCCTCACCTAAATGGTGTCTGTCTTATCTAGGCAATCTTAGTAAAAAATTGAAGTTTAACCTGTCTGATTAACCCTGATTGTGAGGGTAAAGATTGGGTTCAGTACACAGATACAAACAGGACCATCAGTGTTGAGAGCTCATCGGTATCTGCACTGAAGCCCAGTGTTTCCAGGGGGAAAAATAGAAAGAAAATAACTTACCAACAAACATATTGTGGCTAACAGCAGGTTCACAACTGACCAGCCACAAGCACTTACAGGCATCTCACCAAGCAGTCAGTCATTAAGCAATGGATATAAATAACCCTAAATGAAGAGTTTGGTAGATGAACTCTTCAGTACATGATAATACCACAGTCACATCTCTGTAGGTCTGACTCTTTCACTATTTCACCAGGCATCATTCTGGAAAAATAATTCATGTTCTTTCCCTCTTTTCCCCTCTTTTAGACTTGCCAGTGTGTTAGAGAGGAACTACACAAGGAGGAGGATTTGCTCAAAGTAGTGAACTCAAAGCCAGAGGTAACCTGTGTGCTTCACTCCAACTCAGAAGGGGATGACTCAGGAACAGGAGGCTGTGTGTAGAATTACAGCAGGTAAGAGCTTACAAAAAAAGGTCTACAAAAATACAACACAGATCTTAAACCCACAGTGTCTGCCATACTGAAGGATTAAGCTTATCAGTAAGAGTGAAAAACAGTTTGCTTCAAGCATTATTGCTTAATTTCAAAATTAAAAAGGGACAGCTGCAGAATTACCAACTTGCTGGTGTCTGATACATACACTTCACTCTGCAGGCAGCTGACCAGCACTGTGGGGTTTTGACTACTGAGAACTTTTCCAATGAAGAATGAATTCATAAAGGACCGGCAAGGGCATGCCTACAGAGTTATACAAGCCCTTTTTGAAGGCAGAATCAGGAACAAAACTGTATTCTCTAAACTCTATAGTTGGTTGCCATTTCACAGCACTGCTTGTAACACTGCAAGTTCAAAGTTTGCATGGGATACTTTCAGGCAGTGAGCTGTTATTAATAATGAAAGTTATATGTCCTTTTAAAAATCTCCTGATCTTAAGAACAAACTCAGTTGCTGCCTTTTAAGAAAATAACTCCAGGAAGTTCTATACATCAAATATTCACCTATGAGACCTTTGCAGTTAAAATATTGGTATTTTATATATATATAAAAATGCACACATACTTTTGATGAGTTTTCTAGATTTCTACAGAATCTGAGCAGCAAAGTTAGCTCCTGGTTCCTCTTACTGCCACTATCATACACAGAAGAGTTTGAGAAAGCAAAAAAAAAAGAAAAAAAAAAGAAAGAAAATTAATAAGATCCCACACAGTTGAGAGCAATTGAATTTTCTCGAGACCCTTGTACAGTTTGGACTTACTGAAGCTGTACATGATTGAAGTTCACTCCTTTAAGAGAGTGGAAAGCTCTCCCTGCCAAGGAGCGATGTCCACCAGCCCCAGGCAGGCAGAGAGCCCAGCTCAGGAGCTGCTCAGCCTCTCTGGGGCTCACGGGTGAGCTCTGGCTGTGCTGCTGTACCAGAGACATCACAGCATGTCCTGCTTTGCCAAGCTGTGGCAGAGGCTTTTGGTCAGATGTGCAGTATCTGCAGTTATAAAAAAGACAGGCTTAGGAAAGTCTGGCTGGGTAATGATGACAACCAGTTTGTCCTCTTTCAAATACCAGCAACCTTTTCGTTCTGTTTTACATCTGAAGTTAATTTTTTAGAAGTTAAGTGCTTTTATTTTCCAACATAAAGCTCATTAGCCCTGCCCTACTGAGGGAGGTGGAAGAGAAAGGAGCGTTTTTGTTGTCCAGTTTTTGCTGTCCCCTTCATGCAATCCTCCCTGTGGTGTTGTATGATTTTAGAAGACAGAGATGTCTTTGTTCCTGAGCCTCCCGTGCAGTGTTGCCTTGCCAAGCTTGCTCCCTCTGAGCCATGCCGTTCTGTGTGGTGGCCTGGAGCCCATTCCAGTCCCCTGGGCAGCATGCAGGACCTGCCAGTGGCACTCCTGCCACCCTCCCGGATAGCACACAGCCTTAACACAGCAGCTACCTCCTCCCCTGCTACAAACAGATCATTTGCTTTGCTCAGGGAAGAGCTCTTTGCCTCACTCACTGGTGCACAGACTGAGGCCACACCACGGGGTGGCAGAGCAGGGAGTCAGGAGTATTTTGTCAAGGCAGTGCAAGAAGTGAGCAGCCCCTGAGTGCCAGAGTGCTGCTGCACATTGCCCATCCCCTCCTATGGCACCAGGGATGGGCAATTTAGTGAAGGAAGGCCAAAAGTGCTAACAGCTGCGTGGAAGAGAGCAACCCAGTGCCAAGGCTGTGTAAGTCCATGGTTGTTGTCTGTTTGGGTTCTCTATGTGGTTTCCTCACACTGAGCAAGCCAGGTGTTCCCAGCCTCTGGATGCAAATCTCTACAAGCCACCAACATTACACGGTGCATGCAATGGTCCTGGCCAGCTGCCACATCTCATTTCTTGTGTTCTTCTTTTGCTTGGAGGAACAGGTGTCCTGATGTAATTCAAACAAGTCTAGGATAAAGCAGAGAAAATAGCAGCTCAAAGGTGTTTTCTCAGAGAGACATGTATTGCATAGAAGCAGGTATTCTGAAATTTTGTTATCTGGGTGTAGTTCATACTCAAAACTGTTTAACTCATGCAAATTTTTCTCTTGGCCCACATGGTGTATTGCACTGGATGCTTTTGTGCTGACAAGGCTGGCTGCAAAAGTGGGGTGGAGGTTTACAGAGGACATCAGATAGGACCAAGACCTTATTAAGCTGGAGTCTTCGAAGTTTTCTCAGTTTTGTCTTGGATGTTCCATCAGCTAAAAGCTGCAGATTTTTTTGAGAAGCCAAGTTTCCTGTACGTTTTATCCTTTTCTGTTTTAAATTAGCCCTGTGAAGTTATTAGCCCTACCCTTGTATGACTTTCTACACTGCGCTCAACATACTCCCAGAATTAACAGCCACATACATTCAAACTGCATCTACTAGCTCCAGGCACTCCGCATGGCTGGGCCAAGGTCCTCTTCTGCCAACCAAAAACAAGAGCTGCCTGGGGCAGGCCGAGGGGCAGAAACCCCACCAAGAGTAGCCCGCAGACCGTGGCTCGTGCTCAGCCCACGGTCCAAGGCTGACTAGGCCTTCTCCAAGCTCCCTGGGAGCACAGGCACCCCCTCTGTGGGAGACTTGCTGCCCGCAGACAGGGCCAGGGACCCCCTGGGATGGGTATTTGTCACAGCTGTGGGATGCCAGGCCCAGCACACCTGCAGATGCACTCTCCAGCTTCCGTGCGTGGCTTCAGGCCCCATGCCCGCATCGTGCTGATTGCCAGATGTGGGACAAAGGAGTCCCTACCTGCTTGGGACTTGCAAAAGCTCCACCTGAAGCAACAGCTTCATGAGATATGCTTGAAGTGATTTAACATCCTTCCAGCCTAAACCTCTACGGACATCAACAGCCGTGAATTAAATTCTGAAATGGTTCAGAGCTGCCATCATGAAATGCATAACTCTCTTAAGTGACAACAGGCCTGAACAGCTTTTATCTCCCTAGACAAAGACTCTGCCACACAACAGAGAAAACGTTCCGAAGCAGACAGCACACCCCCAAACAGCCATGATCTTACCTGTCTTACAGACAGATACCCTTAATGCTCATCAGCTTCTGTGGGCTCAGTTTATCTTATACAGATAAAGCCATGTTGAAAGAAAAGCCATAGTGAGAAAGCAGAAGAGATGAACGGCAAAGCCTTTGTTAACTGTATTTTGCTGTCTGTCCAACAAATACTTAGGAAAAAGGTTTAAAATGCTCTTAGCAGTTCTAGTGCCACCATTTGTAAGCAAGTGCCAGCATTGCATTGGACAAACCCCAGAACCCTGGTATTTCTAGTAAAATTTTAAAGGAAAAAATACTGACCAAAAAAAAAAATCCTTTATATGTGACCTTTAAGGTCCTTTCAGCAAAAGTAAATTATTCTAACATTCAAAAATTGGTATTTTCTATTACTGTTTCCTTAATTGTAACCTTACCTCCTGCCATTCCTGTGGTTAGATTTTCTTCATCTCCCGTCCTGTGGAGGTGCCAGCAGCGCTGGGGGGCAGCAGATGAGATGCACTGGTGATGCATGAAGAATATGAAGAATTACAGTGACCACAGCAGCAAAAAGGATTCGAGCAATGAATTGCAAACTGCAGCTGGCAACAGTGGGATGGGGACTGGAGCAGGTGGACAGAAAAGTCCTCCTCTGTTAAGCAAAGCAATGGAGTTCAGCCTGGGCTGAACAGACTGTCAAAATCCTTGAAGCAGCAGGGCCTGAGGCTGCGTAAAGCAGAGAGGAAATGTGAAGAGCAGTGTAGTCGAGAGGTAAGACAGAGCACTGTGCCCCAGCAGAGTTCATCTGGCTTCATCTGTCTCGCCCAGATCAGTAATTTAGGCTACAGAGCCTGCTCCATTGCTGTGAAAGCCATTATAAATAACCCCTTTTAAGCCTTCTCTGGTGAGGTCTGACAGAGCAGCAGCGAGGGTTTGCTGCCTGACAAGTTCTCAGGCCTCCAAAGGGCTGGAAGTGGCAGAGCAGGCACAGCTGAAGGCGTTTATGTGGGGGTTTCTGGCAGGGATTTTGTGGGCATGTCACTCTGAGGGAGCACAGAGGTCACCGAGCTACTTGGAGGAGAATGGATGAAGAATGTTTATTCGGCATTTTGACATTAAGCAGCGTGGCAAAGACTCAAGAAACTTCATCACTGTAGAATCTGTGTTTGCTTGCATGGACTTACTGTGAACTTTGTGAAGCGTTTCAGCTTTGTCTTCGAGGCAGTCGCTGTGCATGAGGGACAGAGCATGGCTGCAGGTGGGGCTGCACTGTAGAAGCTGGCAGGAGAGCGTCAGCTACGGCTCCACGGCTCCCCTCCACTGTGGCTGGGCTCCTGCATGCACTCAGCTTAGGAAAATGTTTCCTCTTGCTGGGATGGCAATAAACAGAGCACTGCTAGAGACACGTGGTGATGGACGCCTGCCTGTCCACTCAGTGCTGAAGGACAAGCACGACACCATTTCTTTCATCCTGATATCATCTTTCTGAGTAAGCAGCAGCCCACGTTTAGTGGGATGCCAGGATGACTGATTCTGCTGGGGACTTCTAAGCACAAGCTCATTGCAAGCCACGGCAGCTTGACAGAGGAAACTAGAAAGAGGAGCTGATTTTTTACTTGGTGCATAGACAATGTCACAGGTACCTGTCAGAAGCATTGAGAGCTGGAGGAAAGAAAATGTAGTTTCTGCCATAAGCCTGAAACAATCCTATACTGCCCACATCCTGGGTTTTTTTCTCCCTGGTTATTGAACCAGTTATTGAGCTGTACCTT
This sequence comes from Melanocharis versteri, assembly GCA_013397845.1. Lineage (NCBI taxonomy): Eukaryota > Metazoa > Chordata > Aves > Passeriformes > Melanocharitidae > Melanocharis > Melanocharis versteri. Next base: position 2,669,365 of record VZTG01009228.1, on the reverse strand, counting down.
GGAAATCCCCGTCTGCTTTGCTACATTATTTGCTTTTTCACTCTCCCTGTGATAATACTGAAGATGGTAGGCAGCACTTCCCAGTACACATGTGCAATTCCCTCTTCTTGCTGTTTCACTTTCAGACTGCTCCTTGCGCTGATTCCCAAGCCAGTCCTCAGGAAGGTCACCAGGGTCTCTCTCAGCCCCACGCCTCCCCGCTGTGGGCTTCCCACTCTGCTTTACCCTCCTGCCTCTGCCTCCAGCTTCTGCTGTCTTTGTTCAGAAAGCTGCTGTGGGGCTGGAAGCCAGTGGGGGAGTGGTGAGGGCTCAGCAGGGTGATGAGGCAGCCCAAACATTTTTCACATTGGATCTTGCCCCAGATTCTGGTTAGTCCTGTGATAGATGCAAGTCACTTCATTGATTTGTGTATACAGGGCAACAAAGCTTTCCCTTTATAGCCTGCTTCAGCTTAACTCCAAAGGAGTAAGAGCAAAACAAACCACAAACTGCTCGTGCTGTGCAGAGCGGGGATGGCCGTGTCCATCATTCAGCAGGGGGGCTTGTCTGCACAAGTTGTGCCGCCAGCAGAGGGATGGGTAACTGGGATGTTCAGGGAACAACGGACAGGGAATTGTCCAGAAAACGGCTGGTGCAGAGACGCTGCAGAGCAGTCAGTGCCATCGGTATGGCAGCGACAGCACGGGGCTGGCAGGGTTCACTGGCAAGTGCTGCTCTGTTCTCATGGTCTCCCTGCACAGACAGCACCGTGACGGACAGGGATTCTGTTTCTTACTAGAGATGCAAAGATTAGAATTTCCAAAATGTAAGCATGTACAATCAGGACATTTAAGCACCTGTATGATATGCACTCTCATCATACAGATGCATGTGACATACACAAAAAGCAAAAGACCACATGATGCTTCTGTGTGGTGCACAAAAATATGAACTTGGTAGAGATCTGCTGGGAAGTGACACAGTAGTCGTGCTGTAGTGTCATATGTGGAGGAACACCTCTCTTTTTCAATAGATGGACTTGGTGGCAGTAGAGAGAAAAAAATGGATGCTACAGATTAGTAAGACACAGAGACAGATTTTATTTTGAACCAAAAGTTAAAATTTTATTTGGAATATCAATATACCCCAAAAAATAAAAATAAAAACTTCCTTTTATGTAATGAAATAGCCATTTGAAAATGGTAAAATAAAGATATTTATCATACTATTCTCTTCTAGTTATTGTACACATATTAAGGTTGTTTTTCTTCTTCTGAATATAAATCTAGCTTGAGCTTTAAGGCTCCAAAAAGCCTAAAGCATGTAGTGGCCCTTTTGAGAAAGCAGATAAGTCAATCAGAGCTGCATTTTTTCAGCAGACAGGCCTGTTTGAAGCTGTCCAGGACTGGACAGAAGGGAGATTTCTCAGGAAGGTCACTGTTTCAGGGAAGTATTATTTTATACCCATTGGAAAATACACTCTAACTCCTCTTCATGCAGCATTTTACATTATGATGTCCTGGGGAGGGCCCTGGTTCTCCTTAGCTGTCAAGTTAATGTGCAGATCCAATCTTATTTGTGTTGGTACAGTTGATTTAATTTAAGAAATCAAATCTGACCCTGTGGTGTTTGCTCTGCTAGAAATTGAGTCAGTAACAAGATCCTGGTCCTGCCTTTACTCCTGTAAGCAAAAGCCTGTGTATGGTGCACTGGCTGCAATGGAGCGTTCACAATAGCAGGATTGGGGACTTGTCCTTTAGCTGGCTTTTAATAAAACAAATGGAATGGAAAATGTATTGAAATAAAACAGTGGAAACCCACCGACAATTCTGAGTTACAATTCTTCCCTTGGAGAGGGCTTGCTGATGCTAGGCTGGAAAATATGACTGAAGACCCACGTCAGAGCTGAGTAATGCCCCAGATGGTTCATGTCACCACTAAGCAAAAAGGGAATTTAGGTCTTACATCACCCTCTGCAACTGGGCTCCAGTGGGCTGAAGCAAAGCTCCCTGAAGTCACTGGACATCTCACCAACAATCTCACTTTCAGCAGGCATTGGAACAAGTCCTGAACTTAGGCAGTTGTCCTGGTTTGGGAAGTCACCCCAAGACAGCAGTATAGTCTGAAACTGTTTTTGATTTCTTCTTTGATCAAAGCCATCTTCATTATTTTATGTCTGTTTTTATGGTTTTTACATAAAGATGTTATACCTCTGCTTCTGGTTTTGAAGTACAGGATAGGCTACAACTACTAAAGACATTACAGCATTACTGCATTATGTCTGGCACTGCTTACAAAGGCTGCTGTTTCATGGTCACAATAATTGGTCTCTTATGCTCTTTGTTGCCTGAAACCACCTGAATATTGATCCCTGAGGTATCATCGTTTTCAACTAAAATGTCCCAAGTTTTTACAAACTTCAGGAGAAAAAAATAAAATATACCCAGGACCTGAACAAGTTATCAGACCACGGATGTTCCTCCAAACAAATCCACAGACCCACGTTTGCACTCAGTGAGTGACTGCCTAATTAACCTCTGCAGGAGGGACCCCTACATGGAAGCCTTATTCCACCAGCCACGCCATCCTGAGCACGTGGCACTGTGCAGCCCACCCTCTTTCCACGCTGCCTTTCCTCATCTTAGAAAGGAGTGAGCGTTCAGCCTGGAAATACTTTGTCCTCGGGTATGGAATAAATCTCTGCTGCAACTTGCGCTCAGTATTTTATTCCTGCTACCTTGCCTGCTCTTTTGCGTGATTCCTTTTACACACTTCGGCCTTTATCTTGCAAGCAGAACTTGTATCATTTTACTGTGAGATGCTGGTGAGAGGTCTCTTTTGGAGCCAGCTGCTCCTAGTTGAGTGTTATCAGTGAGCCGAGACATAAATCATGTGTGACTATGAGATACAGAAGGTCCGTAAGAACGAGGGGTTTCCTTCTCATCACAGGCACAGTTTAAAGAGGCTGCAGAATTATCCAAGCTTTTGTTTTTCCACTAACTAGTTGAAAATATTTTCCTTAAAGTGTGCACTACACAAGAGTAGTGTTAAGGAAGATCCAAATTCTGCTGGCAGCTGCCTAAGCATAAATCCATTCTGACTTTTCTGGTTTTATTTCAATACATTGGATTAATGCATCAAAACATAAAACACAGACTTTGACCCTGGCAGAGTGACCTCATCACCAGTGGAACTTTCCTGACTTTAACGGTGGATCCCATAACAGCATTTCTAGCATCACTTATGGCTGTCACAGGTCCTATAATGCTTGGTAAACTTATATAAAATTTGAGTTCCCCATGGTATGTGTGAATGCAACAGAATTACACATTTTTTAAAATTAGGGAAAAAAGGGTTCTGGTACTGGAGAGAAAAATCTGAAAATATTACTCCAAGACTCAATTCAGGGGAAATAAGTAGGACCCAATTAGTTGTGTTTGTATCTTGTGGCTCAAAGGTTGGAACAGCTGGAGTACTGTTGAGGTGTCATTACATTAGGGTTGACAAGCTCAGTGTTTAAGTATATGCAAGTGGGTTAAATGTGATGTCTAAATTTGATGCATGTATGTTTTAGGGGGAAAAAAGTAAGAAAAACAGTGTCAGCTGTTTTTTGTCTTTTTGTTCAGTTCTTTACTGCCAGTTACCACGTTTGGCTCCAGTGGAAAACCTCAGAGGAAAAGCCCAGTGGTACAGTAGGGCCATAGGACCTGTGTAAATGCGTGTGTGATGTCATCATTTCCTGAAGCAAACGGCAGTGTCACAGCCAGTTCCCAGCGTGACAGTAAATGTTCCCTAATTTGTCACTGTACCTTACGTGCCTGATCCTGCTGCCCCGTCCCTGCAAGTGCGCTTGTCTGCAGCCCAGTCACCTGCCAGGACGCTCCCTGCATTTGGTGCTGAGCTGCCCCTGCACAGCAGGGGTGCATCTGTACTGCCTGCTGAGGAGGTCACTCGGGCTGGTGGCTGCACTGGAGCCACTTCCCAGGCAGCAGGGAAGCTGCCTCTCCCACCCCAGCCTTGTCTGGGAGGGCGGCGGGCATGGCAAGGAGCAGGTGCTGGGAACAGTGCAGAGGTACCCAGAAGGGCTTTGGGAGATGGGGAAAGAGCAGGTGAATTTCTTGCTCTGCTGAAATCAGTGTTGGCATTGCCAACGTTGCCATCCAGGACCTACAAATGTGGGGTTTTAATCCTATGCAATTAAGGGAAACAGAGTATGAAACTGGGTAGGATGTTGTTTGCAACCCACCCTGTTTGATGCCCGTGTTAAACTTGGGCCGCAAGTCCTTGCCATGCTGTGATGTCACTTGCCATCGATAAAGGTCATGGGGCCTTTAAGTCACGAGCCATAAGCCTCAAATTCGCAGGAGATGTGCAGGGCTCCTTCCCCTCTGCTCAGATAAAGGGAGTCAGGCACACCCGCTCTGTTCAAAGCACAGCAAAGCCTCCACTGACTTCAGAGAGTCCAAGATTTCTGCTCCAGCTTCAGCTCCAGACACTGGACAACTTCCAGCCTCTCTTGCTCTGTCTGAGAGACTTAAGACACACAGGACTGAGGCTCTAAATGGCACAGTGGTGGGCTTCTACTAACGCTTACCAGCTAACTGCAGTTAACTTTAATTTTGCCTTTTCCGCTCCTAACCGGTCTTCTTAACCTGCTTTTTAGCCATGGCAAAATTAAACATGAGGAAAAAGGCTTATTCAGCATTATAATTATCTACTCCCAAGCTGTATAACAAAATGGTTTACACATTTAATTGGTTTTGTCTAATATTTCCACGTATACAGTAGTCCTATTAATGAATATCATAGCTTCATTACTGCATATCACATTTTGCTATGTTTTGTACCATAAAATAATGTCAGCACATCAATAACTTAAATAACACAAATGTAAACTCATTTTCTGCTTGTTATAATTACGATTTGAGCCTGAAAAGGCCTTCTGATTTGTAAGACCATTCACATAATATGGAATGTAACTTTATTTGTTTTTCTTTTGTATATAATGAGACACCGAAAGCCCTTGTCATCTCTTAACAGGATACTAAAGCAGCTCTGTTTTATGAATGACAGCACAATTAAAGCTAAAAATAATAATTAAAAAAACCCCTTTGTACTGTACAATCTCAAATTAAAGCAAGAAAGATAATGACAATCTTTTGCATTAGCCAGGAAATGTGATTCTCTGCCACTGGGCTGTTTTTTCTTGTTGACAATTCACAGAATGTGTATATGGGTGTAGTTATAGGTGTGTGTATATCCTATGCAGAACAGCAGTCCCTATTTTGTTGCTCTAGTTCTTCTAATTGTTTAGTTAAACTACCTAGCTGTTACAATTTAGAATACTACATTAACACATTTAACATCAAGTTTACATACTTGCGTCTTTGAAATACTAGGAACTTTTACACATTTTATTTGGCTTTGTAAGGACTGGAATATCACAGATAATGCAATCTACTTGTCTTTGAAAGAATATGGCTGTTCTCAACTAACTCTCTAAGGTTCAGAGTGAAATACATTTCTCCTTATATCTGTAGCTGACTTCAGAGAAGAAAGAGCGTCTCCCTAAGCGGTCAGTCTGATGTTACAGTACAGATTCTGCAGAGATATATATTTATTTAATGAAGGATAACTCTCTCTGGACTTTAGAGTCAAGCTGTTGCAGCAAAATTACTTCATTTAGGCTAATTTTTTTCTACACAAATCTCAAGAAAAACCTATTCCAAGTATGTTTTGTAGTAGTATCTCCAAACGACCAGAGGAGGGCACTTTGAACATCTTTGCACTGCCCAGGAGGCAGATGCAGAAGCACAGTGATACCCAATGTCGCACAGTCCTGCCACCTCTCCCAGCCCAGGCAGGCATCCTTGTGTCTGCAGAAACACAGAATCCAGATTGTACCACAGGGCTCTGTTCTGAAAACAGTGGGCAGATAAATCACTCCCTTCTCGCTGACTGCGATTTCTTCCCATTTCCCCCATTTCATTCAGTGTTGCTGCGGGCTAAATTAAGAGTAATGGATAATTCCTAAAAATCTCGTGAGGGGAGCTGTCTCCCTCTCCTTCCTGAACATCCCTCCGCTATTAGCCCCTGGTAATTTAGCAAATATTGGTTGATTTAACCCTCTATGACTTATCCTGCTTCAGAAATTCCTTGCCTTTAACTGAAAAATGCACTTGGAAAATGCACTCTCTGAGATATGTATTGCAACAGTGCATCTTTTCACATTAAACTCTTGTAAAAGTACTGCTCCTTTCCGCCTTCTGAGGGAGGTCACTCTGTGTCCCAGATCTGCTCTCCTGGCAGAGTACATGGCAGAGAAATCAATCTCTTCTCTTTTCCATTCATAACCACAGTGTGGAGTTCAGCCAGTTTCCATGCAGGAAACATCTTTTTGGGCTTCATTTTGGCTAAAGGTATCAACCTTCTATGGAAAAGATTTTAATTCTGCAATCTTGTTGTTATTATAGACAGATTTTTTTTGTCACCTCTGCTTTTTTTTTTGTTTAAAGCAGAGAAATTATTAGAAAGGATTTAGAAACCTTTTTTTTTTTTTAAACTAGAAGTCTTTCCTCCACCTTGGGGAAACACACTGCTTATTTAATGTACTTTTTTTCTCCCCCCTTAACATTATTCCACTTCTCTTTTCTTCTCTTTTTTCTTTCCTTTTTTCTCGATTTTTCTCTTCTTTCTTTTCTCCTTCTTTTCTAGAGCAGACAGGTACAAGAAGGAAGTTGTCTTTCATCAGCAGTCCTTTGAGATAGAGTAGAATTCAGTGAGTCCTCACCATGATAGGATCATAAACTTACTGGGTTAAACCACGCTAACTTTCCCTAAGCTGCCAAGTTTTAGCTGCACCATACATATATATGTTTCCTTGTGCCTTTTTTTCTTATAATTTTGTTTTTCTTGATGACCCTGAGCTATGGCTTCTCGTTTCTACCACTAGTCAACCTTTCTTTCTTTTCTGGTTTTGCCGATATAGGCCTCAAAGAAAAAATGGCAGAAGAGCACAAAGTAGCTGAGGTACATGAGAGAGGACCACATGATGTTCTGCACGTGGGAATGGCACTGGCCCTGCTGCATCCAGGAGAAGACCAGGTAATTGATCACGCAACCGATCAACATCTGAGTGATCTGCGACAGGGTGATGAACATGGCAAACTTGCGTGAGACCCTGAAGCCAGCAGCCCGCAAGGCATAGTACGAGTACATGACGGCGTGTACTCCATAGTTCATGGTCATGAACCAGCCACCGCCAGCCACCATGTCCTTGTAGGAGTACCACGAGTAAAGTAACACAGTAATGTGGTGGTACCAGTGTAAGAAGATGAGCTTCTGCTTCCTAAGAATAATGAATATTGTATCACCTGTAATAAAAACAAAACACAAAAAAAGAACAGGGGAGGAAATGAGAAACATATCAAACAATTCCGTAATTAATGCAGCGCTCTCTTCTCTTTGCTGTTGCTGGAGTATACACTACTTTAGAGCATGAAATCCACCTCAGCCCTCGATCTCAGAGCCTGTCTAATCCCAAAGCCAGTTTGGCTCCTAATCTCTATGCAGTCTTTAGAAAACCAATGCATCTACATTTTCCTGTATGGGTAACTCTCTTTGGAAACTCCATAGGCTTACATGGTAGCCCTTTGCTGCAAACATTATCTACAAAAGTCTGGGGTGAGGTAGGTGGATGTACGTGTATCATCTCTAACTGTGAGACTGTCCTGGAAGAGACATGCAGCTTGACAGAGAGCAGAAAACCTAGAGGAAGCAGCACAGTGTCCTCTGTTTCAAATGTCTATGTGCAAACCAAGCCTAGTTAAAATCAGCAGAGCCTTTTGAGGTAATACACAAAAAAGCTGTTGCATATGCAACCTACCATACTGAAAGAGATGCTTCCAGAAAGAAATTTGGATTATGTTGAAACACACATTGCTTTTCTGCAAATCCATCTTACTGTTGTAGAAAAGTAGGTATTATTCCTCTTTCTTGCTTCTTTTTCTTCTGCTTCTCATGATTGCAATGAGCATCTCAATTAGATATAGGGATATATGCATGCTACTTCTTTTTCACTGTTATGCACACAGTGTTTCCAAAAGGATCCCTGAGATTTGAACCTGGGGACTTAGTTTGATGTATAAGTATCCCAGGAAATCTAAGTCATGAATATTAGTCACAGATGGAAGCAAACTGCACTGTCTTCACAAGGTCTATAATAAACCATAATGCTGCTGTTCAGTTCATTAACTACAAGATGTTGACTCATATTTTAATAAGTAATCATATGTTCAACTTATTGCTGCTGTGCAGTTCTAGCTGATGTTCCCCTGTTTTAACAACTAAATTTCTGTGGGTTTGCAGCAATTTAAGCAGCAGGAAACCAAGGGATTCTGACACAGCAAGGCAACTGGTGTCTGTCTCATTCTGGTTTTAATGCTGATTAACTGCTGTCCTCTAATTTGCTGAATCAAATTACCTGCTGGAAGGTAAAGTCTTATTTTTGCTGTACACCTGAATACAGTGAGAGCTGCAGTCCTCTGAGGTTTAATAAGAGCATCCTCTAAAATGAAAGCTGGAGGGCTTCTCCTTTCCATTAAAACAACCCTTTCTTACACTAATAAGCCATGTATGACAGCACGTGAAGACTGACTTTCAAGTAGGCTTTCACATGTATATCATAAGTATCCTTATCAAGAAACTGCTGGTAAGATAAAGTTTATAAAAACCAGGACTGGAAAAGCTAGGAATATTATGTGAAATTGGTTTCTACTTGGAGAAAGCAGACAGCTTTCAATGTCTAGGGAGGAAGCACCTTACTGTTCATAATTGTACACTTACATGTGTGTTAAAGAATGAAAGCTGCAGAATGGAGGCAGAGCCTGACTCAAAGCTTCTTGCTGACACAGCTGCTATAGCCCACCCTCCACTTCTGCAGCCATGGGGCGTGTGACTGCCGATTATGCCACTCCTATTTGCCTACAAGTAGCTCAGGAAGAGGTACAGACCAGATTGCTTTTACTTCTTGACTGCCCTGCTGTGTATAATCGCCGCAGTTTATTCCTGGGTTGGGAGAGGTCTTACTCAACTGCACATTGATCTAACTTCAGCCAAGCTGGAATTAACTCTAGAGACTAAAACATGTAGTTTGGGGTTGCTTATGCTTACTCAGTTTTTCTGAGACTTAAATGGGATTTTGACAGTGATGTGACCCTTCTTGTTCTTCCTGGAGGGACATTTCTTCTCTAAAAATACACATACACATATGAGAGAAAGAGAGAGAGGGTACTCACCTAGCTCGGGTGCTTTGCTTAGCACAAATGCATATGCCCAGAATTTGCTGACAGGTCCAATGTAAAAACTCTGGTCACACACTGACTGTTTCAGGCCTTTGGTCATCAAAATGTACAGCATATAAGCACCAGTTCGAACAGCACCGAATATACTTCAAAACAAAAAGAGAAAATTAGGAAAGGTCAGTGGACATTTGAAATCTACATGCCATCACTTCAAATCATTGTGAGGAAAAGGCCATAACTGTGCTGAAATAATAAGTTTGAGACAGCTTAAAAGCTGGAGAAACTCTGATGGCTTCTAGGAAGTTACTCTGAACTCAGACCTGTAAACTGGACTGCAGCCACATCCCCTGGTGAAAGTCTGGAACGGTAACATCAGTGTTTTTCATTTCATTACTAGAGGAATGATCCTTCAGTTTTCAGGAGCAGGGAAACATCTATTTCAGCTCAAAACAACATGAAGAGTTTTGATGCTGATGGCTGGGAAACTACAAGAAATGAGTTGATAAAACGCTCTATTAGCAACATAACGGGACCCATTCCCTCTTCTGGTTTCCTCAGAGTTTTCTCTCATCTCTCCCTGTATTTGTTACACACACAGGAGCACAGACAAAACCGGGTAGGGCACACAGATTTTGATGAGGAATCTCAGTCAAAGCCAGTGTTTTGGTGCACATGCTTGACTTCATCCCTTAACAGGTCATTGCTAACAGAAGAAACAGGTAGTTAAATCAAGCTGTAAACAGCAGATTCACCTTCACCTCATCAAAGTGAGATGCAAGGTAACAGTGTTTTGAAAATGAGAAACATCAAGAGATTTGTAACAGTTTTAATTAGTGCAATGACAGAGGCGATAGGTTGACATCCAGCTCACATAAGGAACAAAGGCTTCTGTCTCACCAGCAACGAGCTCTGCAGAAGGAAATATGTCATTGTTTTATGGCAAGAACATGCCTGCCCACTGTCTACTATCGTAGCTTGGTGGCCCTTCATAAGCTGTGATGAATACTGGGTGAAGGAAGTAGCTTTCAAAAAAAAGGAGCAGAGACAGACATAATCCATTTTGGGGTTGAGTATAGCTGACTTTATGCCTACATCATACATCCTCATCCCTCTACCCAGCTCCATTTTATTTCCCCTCTAACTTCTTTGTGACCTTGACTTACCCTGGTTCCTACGCTACCTTGTTTTTTGTGACTATTACACGGCAGCAGGCAAAACAAGCCACCTAAAACTGGTGTGTAAACACATGGGGGTAATGTAAGCTACCATTTATGCAAAGTGTGTGAAAGAAGGAACAGTTCCTCTGAAGTTATAGATTCCCTGTTACTTGTCCTTGTCTTGTGAAGACAGTATTCTTTAAAAAACATGCTTTAAAATCATCAAGGCAGCCTCAAAAGCTGAGTTCTGTCGCAGTTTCTATGGTACTTGGTCAGACTAGATGGTTCTAGTAAGCCTACTGAACATAGAAACTGCTGACCTAACATATACATAATATGCACAGAGTACTTAGATTTCCAAATCTGCAGCATTGATACACCCAGTCAAATCTGCCTGCTGCTAAGGAACAATGCAGCTTGCTCTCTCCTGTCCACTGCATGGAATCTGCAGCCCACTGGAGTGCCACAGTGCCTGCTGCTCTTCGGGCTGTCAGTGGCATCACAGATGGGGCTCTACGGCCAGGTCATGCACATGGAGAAGTGCTGCATCCTGGCTCCTGCTCCATTACCTTCTCATGCCTGAGGTTTCACTGCGCCACCAGGAAATCCAGACAACTGTGAGCACTTAAGAAGCTACTATTATTATCTGCTATTTGCACAGTGGTATTTGCTCATGGGCTCTACTGCCAGATGAGTCCTCTTGTGCTATGCGCAGGTAAAAATCCACCCTGCTGTGGTACAGGTGTGCTGAAGAAATTTAGCTGAGTCTGTGTTTCTCACTAGCATTGCCCAAAGCAACACACATATTCCCAGGCTTAGGCAAGAGAGCCACTGCAGTCTCTCACGTTCATCCACCCCTGCATGCAGAGGAGACACTGCACTGCTCTCAGTGTCTACACAGCCCGTAGTGCATCCTCTCCACGTAGGGTTGTTTCCTCCCAGAAATGCTCTCTCAGCACACTTTTGTCACATCTTTCAGGCATCGGTCATTTTAACTCACCAGAGAGTGCCAAAACCTGCAGGAGGAGTTTTGAAATGAGGTGCAACTCATTCTGTGTCTTCTCTTTGGTGTTTAAAACACGCCCCCCCCTCTTTTTTTTCTTCTCAGGAGCTGCATTTCTCATTCCCAAGAAGACAGGAGATCCTGACAGAGATGTGATCTGATCACTTCCTGAGGCAGTGAACTCCTCAGGCTAGCCAGGGCATGCTGCTGCTGCCTGCTCCTATGCTTTGGGTGGTTGCAAAACTGGGTGGAGGAAGATCAGGCAGAATACCTAATGATACACTGGTTCTCCCATTAGCAAGTATCTCAGTGCTGACATTAAAGTGGGGGGAAAAAAGAAAATTTTAAATTACGAAATCAAATAGCTGCAAGCAATACGTCTTTCTCTATAAAAAAGCTGTACTGCTTTTCTAAAAATTTGTTTGTTACTAAAGTTTTAAAACCAAAGAGAATTCTGTGCCTTGAACACAAATGCAAATGAGAAGAACACTTGTTCGAGCAACAGGCAAACAATGATCTAACTGTCATTGAGTATGGACACCCAGGAATCTAATCTAGACTGATAACAGAGCCAAAGAGGCTGTGCCCAGTGGAGATTACAGCGTCCCTTTGCTGTCTTTGAGGTTATAGTGATGTAATTCTGCCTGTCTTTCTGCGCAGCAACTACTGCAGAGGTCTCCTTGGAGCGCACACACTGATTCACACTCACACACTTCCTACAATTCCACAGGATGGTGGCCTCCTCTAGTTTCATGATTCGAAGTGACTCCAGTTACAGCTCTATACGCTGTGAGCCAGACTAGTCTGTATTTTTTTATCAGTAGAAACCAAGTTACATTTTCACATAATTCACCCTGGAAGGCTTTATGCAAAAGAAGGACAGCAAACTCCAAATAACTGATTCAATTACCTAAATAGACACCATGAGCAGGTAGCTGCTTATGGGAAGTGCTGCATGCCAAAACACTACCTTGCCAACAAGCATGCTCCACCCGAGACGGAAAAAGATCTAATGCATGCCTGCAAATGTGTCTTGGAGCCAGAGAGCTAGGACTGCTTTTTGTGCCTCTGCCACTCAATCTTGTTTGTTCTGTAAGGTAAAATCAACCAACAAATTTCTATCTTGCAAAGACATGATGTGCAGCAGAGTGATGACATTGCTTACTCAGTAAATCACTTCTGCTTCATTCTGTCCTCGCCCTGCTCTCTGCTGTAGCTTTTGTGAGGTATTGAAATGAACTGCTTACCAAAGCAGTCTGGCTGGTGGGAATCATCTGCAGGGATTTTCAAAATAAGGTAGCAGTGAATTACTGTACAATTACAGTCTTTTACAACTAGAGAGAGCGATCAGAAACAAACTACACCATCTAATGCAGCTTTCTCATCTATTCAGGCTCAAAATGTCCTACATTCTCCTCCCTTCAGGCAGTGACTTCTCTGGTAGGTTAACAAATGCCCAATTGATATTTTACTGTCCACAGTATGATCAAAATATATCCATGACTAAAATACAAACTAACATTTTTCCCTCTCAAGCTCGTTTTCAAACAGGGGTTGGTGGGTTGATCCTGGCTGCAAGCCAGGCACCCACTAAAGCTGCTCTACCAGTCCCCTCTGCACAACCGCACAGGGGAGAGAAAATGGATCAAAAGGCTCCTGGGCTGGGATAAAGGCATGGAGAGATCACTCACCAGTTGCCATCATGGGCTAAACGGACTCAGCTGGGGGAAATGACTTTATTACCAATCAAATTAGGGTAGCATAATGAGAAATAAAACTAAATCTTAAAAACAACCCCAATCTCCCCTTCTTCCTGGGCTTAACTTTACTCCTGAATTCTCCACCTCCTCTTCCCCAGTGGTGAGGAAAGGAGGGGGATAAGGAACGGTCCTCCTGCTACCAAAATCTGGCCACAGAAATCCAACACTCAGAGGGCCTCAAAACACATCCCATGCATGGGTTAGGCGCAGAATTAAGCAGGTGGGAAACAGAGGGCTGGAGAGCTGGCTGATGAGAAGACAATGCATGCATTATTGTCTGAAGCCTATTGCTACTTTTTGCTGTCTCCATCCTACATGCCAGGAGGGACTGAAGGATTTGTTTATCCAAAGCCCAAGTGAGCAGCAGGTACCTCAAGCCTCCAGTCCAACGCCAGCTGGTGTCAGACCAGGTTCAGCTCCTCCTTGCAGTGGAGGTCACCGCCCATTTTTGCTAGGGCTGCTTTCTATGGAGACCCATCCCCTCACTTGGCTCCTGGCACCTCTGGACACCCCAGTCCAGGATCAACACTGCAGAACTGAGCAGGGAATGTGACTTCCAAATAAGAACAGATTTAGAAGTTCAGCACAGACTATACCAACACGTCCTAAAGGATAATCACAGAGCAGAAAGTCTCTGCTCTGGTTTTCATCTTTAAGAAAACTTCACCAAGCAAACCGTGCAATCTGTATATGCAGCACTAGATAAAGATGGCACTGAAGGGGATAGAAGTCTTGACAATGGCTATGGATGAATTAAAAATATGTTAGCTACAAGCTGGAGATGGGTAGTGGAGTATCTTTTTGAAAGCATGCCGTCCTCCGTACCCAGCACCAGCAGAGAGCAGCAGGGAGCCCGCAGGCAAGACCCAGCTGTGCTGCACAAAATTAAGGGCTGGTGGGGACTTCAAGCAGAACCCTCCTTTCCCAGGCCTCACAGGCTGTTCAACAGCCCAAACCACTGGCACCCAGCTGGTTCAACCAGTCTCTGAGGTGTTGGACTACACTGTGCTGTGGGTGTGCTGAGCTAGTCCAGCAGCAAGCCAGCCGGCCACCCAACCCGAACTCCCACAGGTCCAGCTCCCAGCTTGGGGCCCTGCTGGAAAAGAGAAAAAATATTAATTCTGCCCCCTGACCTGCTTACATGGTGACTCACAGGAGTTCTGGCAGGTGAGTCTGTGCCCTGGAAGCACAAGGCTATGGCAAAAAGCACAACGTCCTCCTCTGTGAAAGCCGCCTTGAGCTGACAGTGGTCCTGGGAAAGCGGCTGAGATGACCACACTGACTGCAGCCTGCTTGTACCAGCCTTCTTTGTGCAAAAAAGAAGGGAAGCAGGTTCTTTAGTTGTTTGTTGATTCTTTTTTCTTTCATTTTAGCATGTGAAATATTTACAGAGGGAGCACTCTGAATTCAAAGGAAATGTCTAAAGGGCAGCAGGTGAAGAATGTGGAGCTTCCTAACACCTTCCTTCATGACCAAGCAAACCACGTTCACCTTCCTGTTCTGGTCAGCAGCAGTACTTTGGCAGTCATTCCGAGCTTCCCTTCTGCTGCTGAAGAGTTATCTTGTAACATAATAAAACTGCATTTCTGTGCCCTTCTGATTTAAATCCCAGAGTCCTCAGGAAAGAGGAAGGAGTAGCGCTGCTAATGCTGAGGCACAGGAGTGTGGGAAGTACAGCAACCCCTCCATCTGTCAGGTCTGAGCAGCAGGGCAGTCCTGAGAGCACACCTGGAGACAGCAGTTTCTCTAAAAAGGGGCAGCACAGTATTTCTGTGCTTAGCCAAGCAACAGAACACAGGCAAACTATGAACTGATACCAGGAAAATGCAGGGAGGAAGCATACATAAGAAACAACTCTCAGAATTGATCTTCTTGAAAAGAAATGCAGCTTCATCAAACATTGCTGAATTCCCCAACAGGACAGTTGTCAAAACAGTAAAGAAACTCAGAAACTCCTGGTATTACCAAGCACCACGTACCGAGGTGGGTGCACCTCCATGTCAAAGAACATCTCACATCCTTCAGTCATTCCCCTGCTGTGCTTTTTAACTCATTCCTAAAAATAAGTTTGTAACAAAGCAATTTTTCAACATGAGTGGTAGGTTTGTTTTGCAGTTTTCTGGAAGTATTTATAGTTTTTCTTCTCTACCTGGTAAGGGTGAGCTTCTTTCCAATCACTCTTCTGCTGTCCCAGAGTACCAGCTCATCAAAGATGTGCATCACAAAGATAACACAGCAGAGACAAGGCTAGGGGACAGATTTAAGAAACTGAGGGATTTTTTTGCTGCAAATTAAGCTGTTTGTAGGAGATTTCTATCTGTCTCCCGTAAGACCCTGCTTTGGCCACATGAGAAAGAATGGTAGTTTTGGCTTACTCAATAGACACCAGGGCACCTCCAGAGGATGCAGGCACTGAAGGAGGCTCTTGCCAACCGCAGAGGAAAGGGTTTTTTCCAAGTTTGTATTATTTTTTCCAAGGTGACTTCAGATAGAGCTGGCAGACCAGTGTTGGGAAATGGCCTATTCCAGGGAGGAAGGACATGATGATATGTCTTACCTAGCAAACAGGGCAAAAGTTCTGGGAACATGCATTTGTATGGCGACCACATACTAAATATACATTTACAGCTGTATTATAGAAAGATAAACCTAAACTATTATCTGTGTCGACAGGTGAGGTAGTCAGATCACAGTGTACTCGCTGCATTGCTATTGCTGTGGTGATTTTACTATCAGCCCAGTGGGAAAGCTGGAAGATTTAATGAACCATTGGCCTGCTCCTAATCTAAAATCTGTCTTTATATTTTGTGGTGGCTTCAGGTCCCCTAGGAGCAGAGTACTCTGGGAAACTGCTAACCTTAACGGCAAAAAGAGAAGACAGTCAAAATTGTAGCAGTTAAATCAGAATGCTTATGGGAGTCTGCCCTCATCATCTGTTAAAAAAAAAAAAAACTGCATTTTTTTCAGTTGTACCAAACGTGGCTATAGAGAGAGTAGTTTCTTTTTAAAGTTGAGCAAAACCAAAAGGGAATGTCCAGGTTAAAGTGTTTATCAGAGTAATGACAAATGAGAAAAGGATACACTACAGTCTTGTTTGTGCTGACCAGAATTATGGACCAATTGACTGACTGACTTTTACTGGTGCCTGGGTGCTTATTCAAAGCCTATTGTTCCAAAAGCTTTTGTGGGTAGACGTGCCAGACTGTTTTGAGGCTGGGAAATTTATTAAGACCACCAGAGCAGCCTCCTTAAGAGCCTGTCTGACAGACAGCATTCCTTCCTCCACGGGGAGGGGACGGTGAAAAACCTGGTCACACACCAACCTTCCAGTGTACTGAAGCAAAGGGCAAGCGAGAAATATGTTTCCTGGCTAATTAAGTTTCCTTAAACTTTTGTGTCCATGGGCACAGGTTTACAGGGTATCACAGAGAGAGAACATGGGTCCTGTGAGCCCCACTTTCTGGGGGGTTGATGTGTGCAGGACGAAGCAAAGGAACAGCACATCCCACCTGAATCTGCAATTGTTTTGATCTGCTTTCTGATACCCAAGCTGCTCTTAGCTGTTTGTGGATTGGTTAGATTTCATTGCAGCTGTTCCTCCACTCCTCCACTTCTTTTTTTTTTTTAATTAATCACCTCTTAAGTGTTGTTGTGATTTTTTTCCACTGATGGACATATTTGTCCACATCTGGCCAGCTCTGCAGGGGGAAGGGAGGAGCAGCACCATCTTCACTGGGCAATGTGCAGTATGTGATGGTGCAGTATTAAAAAAAAAAAAGATGAATTTTCCAGATGGAACAAATCTTCTAAAAGAGAGAAGGAATCAATTATGCCTATGAAAATCGTAATATATAGCGTCACTAAAAGGTTATCAGACTACCTGCATGTTATCTCAGGTGTGACTCATGTCTTAGTTTGTCTTGATGGTATTCAGTAAAATTTTAGTTACCTAAGTTCCATGCATTACCAAAAATCCTGGGTCTTCTTGTATTTAAACTGGTGTAGAAAGTATATGGTTTCTTTAGACTTTTTATTGCAAAATCATGATATTTGTACTGTACGGTAAGAAGCTGATCATTAAGCACAAATGAAATGTGACCAATGACTGAAAGCCATCATTTGGCTGTTGTTCAGTGACCTACATGGAATTAATGGCTCTTATTTTGATTTCACGGAGTTAATGAGATCTGTTGTTAAGTCACTGCAATATAATGAGTCCTCTAAACTCACAGAAAAGCAAGCTGGGAAAGGATCTGGCACCGAACATCCTAAATGGTGACACAAGGGCAACCTATATGAAATATTCATTTGTATTAATAAATGACTAGAAGAACCAGCTTTTTAAGTCTGTGCCTAGTTATTAAAAATATTTTGCTGGGTTTGTGGAAGAGGGTTTCACTTTCAAAATTAAACTAATCAGTCTCTTGGTCAGTGAAGGATACAGAGCTAAATGATAAAAAAGTTTGAAAAAGAATGATACTGACTACGGATTCGGTCACTCTTAACTCTAAATGTAATATTTTTGAGGTGTTTTATAAGCATTTAAAAGACAGGACTTCTTAACAGTGAGTTACCTTGAAATCCTAGAGAGCCACTTATTCAAATTACAGCTGATGAACTCAGCCCGACTGTTATTTTTTTAAGAAATGGCAAAGAAAATTGATGTAATTAGACTATTGTTTCATCATCTTTCAACATTTCCAAAGTGCTTTCAAGCAATGCCAAGGTTAGGGATGGAAAGGGAGACCTGTTCCTAAAGAAAGACTGTTGTTACAAGACACTTGTAAAGCACTTCTCTGTTTTACCTCCTAGAACTGATCCAGGTACCTCCCCAGAAGGTTCTGTCCCCTCACTGAATCCTCTTCAGATGAAAAGGACGTCTCCATTCTCTCCACAGAGCAGACCTTCCTCTGCCATACCAAAATTTTGGTCTTCTCTGCTTTCCAACAGCCAAGACCTACCACCTCCAGCCTGGGCTGTCCTCGAGTTACCAGCCCAAATAATATTCAGGCCAGCAACTGCTTTAGGTCAGATGTTCCTGTGTGAAGAACTGCTAAGTACAAAGCTGTTCATAAGCTGGGGTCTATTCAGGTAACTTCCTTCAGACTTCTGTCTGTGTTGGCATCTCCAAGGCCCTTAACATTGTATTTGCGAATTCCTCACAGAACCTTACGGCCTTTACTCATGTGATAGCCTTGTAAGGTGGTTAAGCATAAAACCTATTTCAAAGAAAGAGAGGCAAGGCAAACTGAAATTTAATTGTCCTGTCAAAAACCTGTGTCCGAGTTGGGATAAGAAATGATGTGCAAATTTGTGAGTTCAATCCCTGTACAAGCCATTTTCTCAAGAGTTAGACTTGATGATCCCTGTGGGTCCCTTCCAACTCAGAATATTTTATTAATCTGTGAGTTGTGGTTCAGTACCCTGCCCATGAGGTCTGTCTGATGTAAGCAGAAACAGGTCTGACATCACTCTGTATCAGTGAAAACAGCACGGTTGAAGTAACAGTAAACACACTCCAGTAGGAGGAATTTTCTTCAGAGTCCTTTGACCCACTACAGATTTTCTTTTCATTTTTTGAAGTTGCTCTCTAAACCTTCAAGTCCAAAGTCCTTCATCTTAATTACCTAAGGTACACTATATCTTTCAAGATAAATAGTTTATAGACATAAAAGCTATTGGTACACCTCTTAACAACACTTCATTGCTTGTACATTTGATATTTTGGCAGCACGCTTTCAAGATCTAAAAATACAGAGTGATGTGCAGAGACATACAGCGCAAGTTTACAAAGCTGTGCTGTCCTAGAAACACCAACAGCTGAAAACTTTCTGACCCAGCCCGAACACCAGATGTGCCTTCCACAGATGCAGTCAGACCCTTGCTGTTTTCCCTCAGGAAAATATGGCAGGCAAACACCAGGGTAGATTTGGCCTGACACAGCTGGACAGAAGTGATGAAGAATGTGAACCTACAAAGTGAGTTTCAAGAGCATCCATGCTTCTACCTCCTCCCCACTGTCACACCTCCTGAGTTCGCATAGACTGCTGCAGACTGCAGCAACTGAATGTAACCGCAGAAGAAAATACTTGGATTTTCTCCCGCATGGAAGTTTTGCAGTTGTTATAACTATTGTAGTTGTTTCGCCCCAGTGAACTCCAGAATAAAATCAGGTATGGATCAGAATCTATGATGGGGTGTTTAACTCCTTGCAACATCAGCAGATACAAAAGTGAGGTGGAAAATTCAATGCCAATGTTCTTAAAAACTCCTGTTCTCCTTTTCTTATGCCTTCAACTGATAAAACTACAAAAATGCAGTTTTAATCCTATTCAGCAGCAACGGAGTCTGTGGGAAATCCATTTTAAAAGGCTTCTATCCAGCCAAATCTATGAAGGAAAAGAAAAGCCTGAAGACATAACCAGTGAGTCAACCATGGACAAAAACAGAATGCTAAACTCTCACTGCAAAATGAAAAAATCTGATTATTTCAAAGTCAATCTTTCAGAAGACTGCAATGCTTCTTCTTGTATGTTTGGGATTTATGACTATCATAACATTACTGAGCACCTAAGCTGAACTCCTTCCTGCTCTATACTGTTCGATTTCACTGGGAAAAAAAAAAATCACACTGGCTATAATCTTCTCACATTTTCCTTTAAGAAAAGTAGTTTTGGGCACAGATGTGAAAAAATGTTACCAAGTTTTCTCTGGTGTCGATGAACTAGGGTAACTATTTACATGCTCATTCTATATTTAGCAATTTTAGTGTAAAACTAAAAGCAAAGAAGGAAGGTTTTGCCACCCTATTTTACCCCTCGTTAACTGTGTTTAGACAACCATGTGTTCAGTTACTACAATTCAGTTGCTAGCAGATAATTGAAAGCACAGGAACAATTCCCTCATGCCTGTGTCCTCCAAGGCCTAGCCTAAAGATAAAATTATTTGGGACCATTATTTGTTCTTTTACAATAGGCAAGAAAAAGAAAAAATTATGGAATAAGCACCTTGGTTCCATGATACACTTTTTTCTTATGGTAACTGAACATCTTTAAAAGCACTTTTTCAAAAATTAACATAACAGTCATTTAAGAGCACTTACGTTAATCTCATTCTTTAAAAAGAAGACAGAACTCATCCTCTTCAGCCCATGTGTCTGAAAGGCTGCAAGGTATCTATAAAATGACTAAATCATTGTAATTAAGAGCATAATTTTCACAAATGTCTCAGACTAGAAAATGTCTTTAACTTCCTAAACTGCCTGAAAGCTTGTAATGACTAATGCCTTTGTTCTCACTTGCAATTTTACCTCTCCAGCTGAGAGAGGAGAGGGAATGCACTGTTTGAAAACGTTCGCTTTCTTTGGGGAGGTGAATGTGATTACTAGCAATGGGCATTCTCTGTGGCTCTTCCCTGCTCTGAGCTCCTGTATCCACACACCCCACACTGAGCTCCAGCCCTCGTGCTGGAGCTATCCCACCCCTCCACCCATCCCACAAGCAGGCTGCTGCCCCTGGTGCCTGGCTGCCCGCCCTGCTGTGCTGCTCTGGCTGGCTCCATGGCCACACCATCTACCTGGACTGGTGAATGATGCAGCTAAAACAGTCTCCCCTCCACTTTTTAATGACATGATTTAATTGCTCTCATTCACAGTGGGAAAAACAAAGACTGGGAAAGGCAGGAGCCTTTCCAGCCAGCCTTGGCACTAGAGAGTTCAAAACGTGGCACCGTGCTCTGAGCAGCTACTATGCTCTAGGAAGCCATTGAAAAGGCATTTAAGACAGTGGTTGGCATCTCTGCTGGATCTTGTTTCAAATATGCTCCTTTACAGGGTGACAGAAAATCCCAGGACTGACTCAAAAGCTCGGAAATGCACAGGCTACAGTTGAGAACACAGCAGGAACTGTACCAATGCTGTATTAGGTACCATTATGTTTATTACAAATTCTAACTCTATAATCCACTGCTCTGAATAACAAAAATGGGTCCCTCCAAAACATACACAAATGCAAGGGCATGAGAACACCAAGAATTTAACAAGCCCCAATAGTAAAACTTTTTGTGTGATGTTTCGCTGCCTAGCTGCTCCTCATCCTCTCCCCCTGACCATTTCCTAACTGGGAAGGAAAACAAATGGATCTTGCAGTTCACCCACACAGTTCTCCTCTATCGGCCTTGAAGGTGAAGGAGATTTATTCAGGGTGGAGTCCAAACCACAGTTATGTTCAAAAAAAAAAAAGGTAGGAATCGGGGAAGATGAGGAATAACACTTTTTTTCAGTATGGTGCTTGCTTATCCTAAAACCCACTGGTTAGCAGTATTGGTAGTGTTTTATAATGAGGTTCTCTGGCTCTCAGGCCCATGTGTGTGACCACAACTTTTGCTGATCTTTGCAGTTATTATCAGTTTTTTTGCCAGAAAACTTTTCTTTACATAAACTCACGCATACTTTGAGGTTTGGGCTCAGTCCTATCAAAATCCCAAAGCAAATTTGAGAGAATTCCCCTTCCATTTCTAAAAAAGACCCCCTCACTGAACCAAGCACACAAACCTTGCATTTCAGACCTGTCTACTGCACTGACTGTCTACTGCGAAGACCCAAATGCCTTTCTAGAAAGCTTTTCAATGCAAATCATTGGAGTTTTCAGTTGGGACCAAAACCTGAAGTCAGACCAGCTCAGACTGATGCAGAAATTGTGCAAATATTTTACATGGCTCCAAGAAATAATAGATCATTTGTGCAGCTTTATAGACCCATAAGCATATGCATACATGCCTCGGTGGTGTTAGGATCCCACGTGATAAATTTTGGGGAAGGTAATGAGGTCTACTGAAGTGATGGCTCGCTCTGTGGTTTCCACGCGAGGGCAGATACTGTGTGTCTTGCATCAGCCTTTATTTTCTCCTTGGCAATAAATCCCTCACAGTGGGGCCACTCCCTTCAGCCCTTCCCTCCTGTCGGCAGATTTCTTAGTCACAACTCACCTGGCTCCCCAAACCATTTCTTTGTCCTTTTTATTGACAAAACTGGAAGGAAAGCCAGACCTAACTCATTTTTTTCCCTCCCCAGGGACCTCATTAAGCATACCCAAACAGTGATACCTCTGCAGGGCTCCCGATCAATGGACACTGTCATCTGGAGATTTTAATCACATTAACACCATGGCGGAGGAAAATCCATCTGACTCTCCCTTGCCAAAGTGGCAAACTCAACAATTCTGCCAACTGCTGCAACTACTACTCGTAAGGCTTATTCGTATGTGTGGATAAAAATCAACCTACCACAGGTACTGACTTCCAGTCTCCCCTCACGGAGCCTGAATAAATGCAATTTGATCCCCCAGACCTGCCTTAGTTATGATTGGGAGTAGCTATATTCGGACAATCCTGAGAGCAGAGCACAAAAAAAATAATCAATAAAGTCAAGTTTTGTGAGCTGGTGGAAGAACTTGCACTGCTTAAAAAATGCTGGGTCTAGATCTCTACCAGTAGTCTGTGCAACAGAGGGGAAGATAATTGGTGAAAGTGAAAAGAGTTATACTTGCACCGAGAGGCTTACCCAGAGTACTCAGCAGCTATGCAAGGCCCGCTGGGTTCTGGTGGAGATAAGCAGGGAGCAATGGTCAGGCTGAAGGGCAGCTGCACTCAATCATCACCCGAGGAACACCAGAGAATAGCGTAAGCTGCTTACAGGGACACCCTTGTAACCACACACTGCTGAAAACCACCTAACTGTTTCCTTACAGAGAATGAAAAATAATTTTCCAGCTCTACCCACACATCTCTGTATCTCCTCTGATTTCCAAAGGGTCAGTTACAAGCTAATCAACAGTAATTACCTATCATCTGGTTTTACCCTCTTCAGTGTGCTGCTACCTGGCATTGCTCCCTAGTAATCTGGGACATGGAGGGTAGGAACTTGCAGGAACAATATTTCTTGATGAAAGCTGTTACTTCTCAAGCAATACCGTTACTAAATAATAACCGGACTTCGTTGTAGCTGAAATTTCCTGGCACCCGGTGAAGGCTGCATACTCAATGAGATACTTTTCTTTCTTTTCTATTCTTCTTAGCATTTCCTAGTTCTTAGATATTTATTTCAGCAAGTTTGGACTGTGTCTAAACCACTACAACGGGAAAAAAAATCAATTTTCAACTTAAGCCTTGTGTTTGGTGCAAAATCTCATAGGAATTAAGGAATCCATCTGAGGATTTCTAAAGCAGCCCATGAGGATTCATAAGCACAGTGTGCCTCTTAAGCAATCCTTAATGAATGCGTCGGGGGCATTTGCACTTGTTCCTGTGCTGTTACTGAAATTATTCTCAGCATCCAACATCATCTCAAGGCAATCTTAGAGTAAGCATAGAATTGCAGCGATTTAAATGATAATCCAAAAAAGTGGCATTATCTAGTTCTGCAGGATAAATTAAAGATACTTACAGGATCAAGAGTATCAAGTTGGCAGAGTAACTGTCATGTACACCACTGAAATGTATGTATTCACGAGTTTGAAATTAACCTATGCAAATAAAGCCAAACAGTAATAAAGTAAAAGATTTAGCAAAGAATCAAGCCAACCAATGAAGCCAGCCATCAGTAAAGCTGTAAAACTGGCAGATAACAAAGTAAGAAAAATCTAGGTTACAGGGAAACACTAGCATTTGACAGAATAAAGGAGGCTTAAAGAAGCTAAAAGTTATAATACAACTGTAATGAGCTGCTCAGATCCATAAATTTAATACCAGTTGCAGGCCTGGAGCCACTGATCTTCTTTTTCACTCTGCCCTCAGCGGGGCAATACTCCCGCAAGCACCTACAGAAGTTCGTATCTCAGGGATTTGCCTAGAGTTGGCAAATCTTTTTTTTTTTTTTAATTCATCAACCTAGGGGGAGGATGCTGAATGGTACGGGCACGAGGAGACACATTTGTTAGAAGAAGCTAAACCTGTGACAGAACAGCGACTCTGCTGACCCCCGGGCCGACACCCGTGCGCGGCCAAGCCCTGCGTGCGAGCTCTGCTGGGCCTGGCAGTGTTTATTAACAGCTCGTCCGCAGACGAAGCGCTGGATTTGATAGGTCATGCGAGTTAACACCTCTCAGTGTTGCATTCCCGCCGCCTCCGACCAGCACAAGCTGTCGGGGACACACTCAGAAGAAAATACATGGAGATACCAGCTCCCCAGAGATTTCTGCATGGAAGAGGCCCTTTTACCATGCTCATGAACCAAGCTTTGAGGCTGAGTAAAATACAGAAGTGCTGCCACACAGGGAGAGAAGGGAGGTTTGATTGATTCCTTTTGAATTAATTATCTACTTTCTCTCCAGTACAGTTCCCTGCTTAAGCCACCGGACAGATGTTCTTTATTCCTCAAATACATGCTTCAGTCTGCTCCCTGTAAAAAATTGAGAGGCAAAGTTTCACTCTCAGGGGCTTTGCTTTGGGTATTATTCATGCTGGGTGGTGACCTGTGAGAGCTCCCATGGGCTGGGACAAGGTGAGCTCGCGAGAAAGGTGTAATTCAAGGTGACACACTGAGTGTCAACACACTCAATGATTGTGAGAGAAGGGAAGGAACAGGGGCAAAATGAGCACAACAGCTTTTCAAATAATGTATTGATTTCACTTTGCTAAGATGTTCATTTTCCAGCAATAAAGACAAGCAAGCTAAGTCAGAGAAAAAGAAAAGGTTTTAAAGAAAGGAGGCCCAGCTTAGCACTGAGAAAAGAGATTTTCATAATAATTTTTAGACAGTCCAGTCTAAATCACCCAGGTCTCACAGTGACTCCTTGCTTTACTTTTAATTAGGCCTGAGCAGGTAAAAGCAGTAAAACCAGCTTACATTCAAAATTACTTCGATGGACACAGGAGTCCACAGGAGTAACAGCAGAGTGAACCAAGGGGTGAGATTTTAGAAGATGGGCACAGCATTTTGCTACATGGCATCAGTTACAAATCTGGGAATGAGGATAGTTAGAATAAATAACGTAGATGTTGGAGATGCATCTTCTTGACAGTACTTTATTGCTCTTAGTCTGTATATTTTTATCACCTCTACACTATTTTTTTAATGCCAGCTAGCATCTGTTTTGCACTGTATGAATTCACTCTACACAACACTGTTTGTATTTTCCTACTGGAATTACAATAGCTTACAGAAAAGAAACTGTTCTTAAACTGTCAAATCTCATCCAATGGATTTTTGTCTTCTCTCCAATCATTCTGAATTTCTACTGTTCACCCAACATGCAACTTCAGCTCCAAAATGGAAATTAAAAAGACGTTTCTTTATCTGTTACGTAAGAAAATCAGGTAAGTATGTAAAGATGAACATGGTCCTATAGAAATAAATTGTTAAGTAGGTGCGTATTAAGCCTTTTACTGATTTGGGTTCTGAGAAATGTCCTGAGAATATGCATTAATGCTTTACAAATATAGGGAATGTTTCACTTTGAATTAATTTGCTTTTAAATTTATAAGTGAGAAGATTATTAATTCACCTTAAATGCTGCTTATTAATTTTACTGTTATTTGGCAAACATTCCTCTTTTCAGTAATTAATTTTCTCTCTGAATGTACTGTCAGGACCCTATAAAATTTTAGAGTATTTTAAGATTTTGATGAGTTGCTCAGCAACATATGAAATTAAGTTGTGTTTAAATCTCCATGGCAAGTATCTGTGAATAGCAGCTCTCGTGGTGGGACATAAATCTCAATCACCTTTCATCAATTTTCCTACTTATACACATGTTAACTAGAATGTATTTCAGAGTCACAAATCCAAGCAACTGAAATATTTTCTTTAAACCTATGTTTTGTCTTTTCTGTTTCATTCAGCTCAGAACTGAGCTCTTCACATAAAGACGTGTCTCGGACCACCTTGCCAGGAGCCCTCTGTGGGTGCAAACCCCTCTACGCGAGCTGCTGTGCTTCCAGTGGCAAATCCGTAAACAACAGTCCCGTAAAGGCAAAGTGACTCACCTCCTTTTAGTGAGTCTTTTTGGATTTGTCTTTCAAATATAAGACCTGTTGTTGTGGGAATACTTTGCTTTTGAGTTTCTGGTTAGCTTTGTGGCAAGTGGCTAGCGACCTTTTAGTTACATTTGATACCATTTCTACTGCTTCGAGAAAGCGTTTACGAGCAAGAAAGACACTTGGAAACCCTGGACTGACATCCACTCGTTTCCAGCACTGCTACATAGCATAACTGGTTTGGATTAGAATATAAGTGATCTCAGGGGACGTTAAGAGCACTCTAGTGGTGTGGCTTGGCTAGATGAAGAGACATTCCTCCTCTCACTGCACCCACCAGCCACGGTCAAGCTTAGCCTCTCTGCCTACAGATGATTGCATCACGTTAGATGTTTTAGCTTCTTTGCCTCCTGTATTGATGTGACAGTACCCCCCAGGGAAGACAACCTTTTACTATTATTAGTTAGAGCCTTGACCCTGAAACTTCTGTTGTCAGCCCCTTAAGGATGCACAGGAAAATGGCGCCGTGCTGCTGTCCTCTGTAAAGACGAGGCCATCAAACACGTTTAAGCTGCTTGATAGAAATGCTACCCATACACAGACTCTGTGGCCTATAAAAGGAATAACAAAAATCCATCTGAGATGTAATGAAAACACGAATTAATGACTTCATATCCTTCTGTGAGTCCTGGCCTCAGCTTTGCTGACTTCTACGGATGCCAGCATGACACGTTTTATAGACTCCAAGTAAAACATTCAATGAATGGCCCCAACTTTATGTTCAAAGTGTCACGAATATAAAACTGGCAATTCAAGTTTGATGTGTTTTTCAGATTTTTAACCCCAAGAAATATCCAGAAATACAGGACTGACTGTCACTTTGACTGTGTAGGTGAAACAGCAATGGTTTCCTTGGGATCTCATAGGACTGAAGAAAGACCTTTTGTAGAGCTTCCTAACAGCAGGTTCCTGTTAACACACAGCAACATGGGACTGCTCCCCCATGACCTCAGTACGTAACCAGGCTGGGTAAACACACTTAATTAAAGTGTACAAAACAAAACAGAACAAATCTTCAACGACTGAAACAAGTCAACAAATCTGCTAGGGACCAAAAAACCAAACCAGCCCAGCAACTCCAGTATCTCAAACTGATTTCTCAGCAAAAGATTTCAGGAGATGATGTTTTCACAGCAGTTTCCAAGCGAAAAGCAAGATTTACTGTCATTGCTCTCCTACTGAAATTTTCAGAGACAAAATGTTCAAAACTAGTCAATGCTTTCAAAGGGAAATAAAGCTGCTTTTTTTCTCAGAAATCCTGCTGGCTGCCACTGTTGACACAAAACTCGCTCTTGACCGGGCTCCTGAATGCTCAGCAAGCTCAGCAGGGTGGTGTAGTTGTTTTGTTTATTTATAAGCGTGGCAAGTTTCCTACTGTAGCAGCTACCACATTTAAATGATCTTGGCAAGCGCAAGGGCATACAGGATACATTCTGAAGAACGACCATGTGATTGCCTGGCAGGCAATTTCCTTTTCTTTTAAAGCCCAAAACACATCTTTTCAGCCTCTGCTAAGTGTTACTATTTCTGAGGATATTTGAAGCAGGTAAAATGGTAGGAGTGCTAAAAGGGAGATAAACAAGGAGTCCAGAAAAAAGCCTCACACTGACCTTGGGGCAGAATACTGAGGGCTCTCCAGGCAGGTTTTTCTTCCTCAGTACAACCACTCATGGCAGACAAATATATTACTTAGAATTTCTGCAAGGTATTGTAAAAGTCAGAGCATTTTAGCATCCCAGAAAGGCAAAGAGGAAGTCTTTTGAAATTTCAGGAGCATTTTCCTGGATCCAAAGTAAGTCTACAGTCCTCTAAACATATCTGAATTGACCTTCGGAGGAAGCAGGAATGCCTTTCAGACCAAGCATACATAAATGCAACACTTAGTTATGACAGGAGCCAGAAAAAAACAAACCCAAGTTACTTGGAAAGTTTAGAGCATTTCAAGTGCTGCTTGCTAAGACAGTCAGTAAGGCTGTGAGCGATGGCCCCAGAAAGGACAGTGGTGCTGAAGCACCAGGTAATGGGTGTTCCAATGAACACTTCTATAAGAAGTCTTTGTCTCACATTTCAATGAATTCGTTGTCATTTCTCCTGTTTTCCAGGCAAGAAATCAAGGGGTTTTGTATGGGATTGCCTGTTGCTATGGAAGCTACAAAGGTTTCAAGCTCTGTCTTACTGCAAATATTTGGGGTTGGATTTCCCTCCTTCCCTATTTCCCACTTCTGCACACTACTCAGCACCTCAGAAGAGCAAAGCATAGTCATATAATTTCCATAATCAACTGATGCCCACAGCAAATCCAGCAGGTTAAATGCACAGTGCTTCTGCGCAGGCCAAACATCTCACGCACACCATCCACTCTGCTGTCTCTTTTCCTAACATACAGAGGAAAGGGTGAGTTCTGCAGTGCTTGGGGAGCACTTGTCCCTGAATGGTGCTATTTGAGTGGATGGAGGAAGCAGATGGGGGAGCTGTGAATCCCTCTATTAACAACTGTGCCCTTCTGGCCAATGCTTCTCATCTGCACAAGTAGAGCTCACCTCCAGCGCCTGCACTGAGGTGGTCTCTGTGGCAGATTCATCCTGGCAGCTTCTGGCTTCAAAACATGAAGTCCACATTTTTTAATCACCCAGCATCACTCAGCAGCTCATGCTGGCCATGAGTTAGCTATTGCATATCATAATGATGGGAAACTCCAATTAGCAAGTAATGAATGTGCTGATTTCAAAGTCCATCTAGACAGTGTAATGGAAATCCATGCTATCCATTGATCAGTGCATTGATTGCCTGTGATTTTGGGAGGGAATTAGCTAGCGAAATTGCTTAAAAACCTCACACTGTGAATGTCAGCCACATCTCAAAATAATTTGATTTTCAAATTCGCCTTAGACATCTTATGCAAAGGAGAGTTCCAAAATCATGCTTCCCCACCTCAGATTGAGAATTAAACTACAAATGCTTTGTGTAAACCAGCTAGTTCCTAGTGTCCACATTCAATAAGAAAGAGCAATCAGAACTGGGATCCTGCTGGCTACAAACAACTTTACAAACTGATCCACAAACAAAATGCCATCTAGGAACCAACTGAACAGCTGCTGAGATTCAGCCATTTCTGGAACAAACAACTTACAGGACCTTAAAGCAAAACTATGTTAGACACACAGCCAGAAGTACAGCACCAAGTGCAATCAAATGAAAATTACAAATTTCCACAGTGTTAAAACTTGCTCTCAAAGTTATCCAGACCACTAAAAGTTTTGTCTGCTCTGAGATATTCTTTAATGTCTTGATGAACTATTAAAAACAAGCCAAATTAAAGTTCTTCTGTTAGCATGTCCTAGCTATTAGAAATACAATTTATTTTCCTCTGACAGAGTTTTGGAAAGTTTCAAGGTGATAAAATTTTGGAGGAAAAAAGGTAAAGCTATAAAAAAAGCCAAACTTCTCAATTCCTACTCTATTTCACTCTGTAGTCTCTCAGCAAAAACTATTCCCATCCTGTGAAAAATAATGCACCATTCGCACCTGCTCAGTAAGGAAACGTGTTTTATGTAGCTGTGAACTAATATAGTCAGTAATTATTTTATTGATATTAGAAAGACACAGGTAGCAGTGTTTGATAACGGTTTGTGGACAGTCTATATGTTGTTGAGTGAGCTATAACTTACAGTCCCAATAGCCACTGAAATGAAGGATAATCCTCAGGTCATCTGTGCACTATTACTAGTAATTTGTACCAAAATTCATGTGTTTGTAAGGGCTATTTCTATAGGCATTTGTTTGCTCATTCATTTATCTTCATTTTCATTAAAAAATAGCATATTAAGCATATAAAGTGGAGCTCAGGTTGGTCAATTTTACTTCTGACTTCAACAGCTACCAACAACCTGAACATGACATTCCCCATACTCAGTATGGAGTCAACACCCAGCCAAGAGATGTGCATCACTAAAAAACAGCCTTTCCCTGTGGAGCCACCTTTTTGCTACAGTCACAAGCAATTTGTGATGGAATAACCAGAAGTCAGCTCCTGGTATCAGTTACAGTGGTCTAATTTACCTGTCATCAAAGCAGTGACTTCTGGTTTACCTCACTGTAATGGAGATCAGAGTCTTGCCTAAATATTCCATATATACACACCACGTAAACGTAATGCTACTAGTAAGTGAGAAACAAGACTAACATCTTAATGTGTTTATTTCCATTTGTAGCTTGCACGGTGAATGTACTGCAATGACAAGCGCTTTTTCTCATGTCCTCCTTTATCTTCACCTTTGTTCTTCAGGAGGGTTATTGATTTCTCCCCTCGTCAAATGCTCTATGATCTTGTAAGTCAAAGGGGATCATTTCAATGTTAAGGAGTGGATCGGGACACAACCCGGAGTAGCAGAAGCAAAGAAATGCCACTTCTGTGTGAGCCTGTTGTTGCACTAGCAGTGCTGCTGTATGTGAAGAACCCCAGACCTCTTCAGGGCCTGATGTCAAAGGCAGGTGGTGTGAAGAAGTGCCTACCTGAAGACGGCGAGGCTCAAAGACCAGAGCACTAGCGGCTTCCTCAGTTCAAATTTTGCTCGTTTGTTCATTAGGTGCCGACCACCAAATATAAAGGCAGCGTACAGAGCTGAAAACAGGAATGATTTCTTCCTGCAAAACAAAATCAAAAACACCTGTCAAGTGTTTAATCATTATTAGATACACAGCAGAGTCACATATGGACATCACTGCTAAGGGCTTGTGTGCTTCCTTGATGGGGAACTCTTTTGGAGACATTCCTGCATCCCAGCTGAGCTTATAATTTCTGTATGAAACCACATGCCTGCACACAGTCAGGGCCAGGTGCAGGCAAAACTGACCCTGGGGAAGTTGTGGAAAAGGACAGACAAATTTGGCTCCCATTCTTCGCCAGTTTCAGAAGACTGAACTTCTGTGAGAAATAGAATAGATACTGCAGAGCCCAGACACACTCCTGCAAGCAAAACACGGCTGGTACTTGAATAAGCTGATCACATCTTGCACCTCATTTATCTTTTTCATGCAAATTTTAGTTTCCTGCAGGATCCTGCCTATGTGGAAATTTAGTTTCCCATTGTTTCCTCCAAGAAGACACTTAAAGATCATGAGCTCTGCAAGACACTACGATGAGCCTCACAAGAAGCAGAGAATCTGCGAGGAGAGGTCAGTAGCCCCATTAAGCAGCAGGACCGTGCTGGTTGGCATTGCCCTGTGGCATCGCCCTGCCTGTGACTGCTGGTTCAGGAAATCCAGTGCATTTGCTGAAAGGTCAAGCTGGGCTCTCTTAGGGAACTTCAATTATACTCTTCAAATTGCAAGTTTTATTTTTAAAACTGCCTGATAGTAGTCCAGCTCAGCAATAATCACCAAACATTTGAACTCTGCTACTATAACTCATTGTGAATCAACCATTAGAGGTCAAAAATAGACTCAGCCTGGGATTCCATCCCACACAGCACAATATTACACTGACTAAGACTTAATGACGTACACCATTAATGGTGGCCTAATGGGAAGGGCATCTATTCAAGAATAGAATTTTCTCTACATAATTTATCATTACCTTTACAAACATAGGGTGGACTATGGTTTTGCACCAGGAGGTTCTGGTTCCTATCATACCACAAGAAAGAATGACAAATACTCTTAAGAAAGCTAACTAGTTCATTAACGCAACAGGAAAGACAGCAGCAGGCTACAAGACCTTTAGTTCCTTCTGACACCGGAATCCCAAGGGCAGCAGTGGCAGACAGGCCTGTGATCAGGGCATGGCACACTGCCCAGGCTTCCCACCGGGAGAGAGGCTCACCCACACTGAGGTCGTCAGAGTTTTCATAGGATTTTTGACTGGATGTTTAAATGACAGTATGTTGCTTCACCTCAAGAGAAAGACAAGTATGTGCCCACTTGTCACTACTGGTACCAAGTAGATGCCACCTCTGGGCTCTTCCATTGTGACTGCCTAGCTGAGGGTACCCCGTGGCAAGGAATCTGTACAGCACAGCATGGTCCTGAGGGCCAAGCACAGAGTGGCAGAGCACAGCATGTGCCTGCGCCTCCTCAAGGCAGCTGGGAATGCATCACGAGACCCTCAATGGCCAAGGGTCTTCCTGGAAGGCTCAGAAAAACTAAGAAAAGCTGTAGCACATCTGATAGGAAATACAAAGAAAACACATACGACCTTCAATCCAGTTAAAGGAATTGAATTTACGTTTGAAAGCTAAGTAAAAACTAACTCCAAAGAGACAGAGGCATATCAGCATGCATTCAGCAGCATGCCATTTTCTGCCCACTTAGAAACTCTGTTTCTATTGATGTATTTACAGCTCTGTGTTGTAAAACACAGGTAACTGCATGAAAATCCACCTGATGCTCTGAGAAGGGAGGACCCAGTGGCTGTGGCCCACTGGGTGAGCTTTAGCATCCATGCTGGCAAAAGCCCCAGGAAGACCAGGACAACCGCAGAGCCAGCACCCTCTCACCCTGTGCACTGAGATGGTCTAATTGCCATGGCAATGGTTATCACCACCAGGTTTTGAAAACCACAAAGCCTCAGCCCTTATTCATATCGTAGTACAGAAAAAGCATTCATTTTTACCTCACTGGTCAGGGAAGGGACAGAATCACCAATCTGACAGCATGACTGTACCTTAACTTGGTTGGAGATCAATAAATATTTGTTAACCAGTTCGGGTAATGATGAACCACCTCAAGCCTGCTCGTACTGAACCACCTAACTGTTTACACAAGATTTATGGGTTAAAAGATAGAAGCAGGCTCTCAGTGTGAGTCTGGACTGCATTCCCATCTCCTTCCCTCTGCAGCCTTTTCAGCAGCAGCATGAAGCGCAGCCCACTGCCATTCTGGGCATGGGTGAGGTCTGTCCTGCACTGATCCATGCATGGATCTCCAAAACAACAGAGAGCAGTGCAGGATGATACCCCAAGTAGTGCAGGGGAAAAGACTGCAACACAGTGCTGCTATGCAGCTGCCAACACAGCACAGGCCATGCAGGCTGCACGGGAGGATGTCAGGATTCAAGAGCAGTAGCTAGAGACACTTTGCAGGAAGGCAAGCTGGAGACAGTTCAGCTCTAGATCAAATACAGACGAGACTTCAAAGTAATGGTTCAACTGCCGTTCCAGTTCAAGACAAAAAAAAACAGTCTTAATGAGTTACAGTCTTAATGAGTTAGCAGTACAGGTCTATGTTCTGTCTGTCTCCACTTCTTCCTGAGCCAGATAATCTATATATTTACATCAAGTAACATTTCATTTTGCTTCTTATTACTGAAACTATCTTTTGT
The DNA here is from genome assembly GCA_013397845.1 of Melanocharis versteri. NCBI lineage: Eukaryota > Metazoa > Chordata > Aves > Passeriformes > Melanocharitidae > Melanocharis > Melanocharis versteri. Next base: position 2,635,814 of record VZTG01009228.1, on the reverse strand, counting down.
GAGTTCAATCAATTTATTGAGGTCAATAGTTACATTACAGTAATTAGAACAGATAAATTTGAGGTCACTTTAGAGCTTTGTAATGAGTACAGCATTATTTACAACGATGTTAAATGGTATTCCCAGAGTATGCAGCTTTGTATCAGCAGTGGCAGACATGGCAAGATTTGACTGCACACATGATGTGAGCAGCAGAGCAGCTGTAAGCAGTTTCAGACAAGGAGGGACACAGAAGTATTATCTCCCATCAGAGGTAAGCACAGTACTGAATAATGATTAGGCTGATCTTAAAATCACCCGCTGTTTTGATGCCTGCTACTTTTTGCACTCAAAGGACTTTGAATTTCCCCCCCTTTGCAGCATAACAATGGTTAAAAGAACTGGGCAGGCCAGGTGATAGAGTTACAAAGGGGTTGCAGAGGTATGCACTCTTAAGATAATCTGATAAACTGCATTAGACTGGTATTAACCAGTTTCCTACCAATGTTTTTATGATGGGTTTTCCGAAAGGTTCATATTACAGTCTGGTCCTGGGCTAGTGACACAAAGCAATGGCACTCTGACAGAATTCAAGTAGGTCTGACATGATTTTAGCCAAAGGAGAGTAATACTGAACAAGCATTTTGAAAGACAGAGGTTTGGAGTTGTTCTGGAGCAATGTAACTTTTCAACACTATTACCTGAAGAGGAACTAAATAGACCATAACGATGACAAAAAACATTAACCTTGAAACTAAAAAAATAAAATCCCTCAAAGTAATTCAGTAACAGACTTGCATCCAATAACTTAGATGTTAGCACATTCATATGTTTGTCTTCAATTCTGTTCTGCAGGGTAACACAGTAGACATAAAGACAGGGCTGCCAAATCCTCCACATTTTTCTGGCATTTCTGTTTCTCACAGTTGTCTCCCACCTTCCTACATTTTCAGACTTCAGGGACTAAGTACTATCTCTACTGAATACAACTCCATGTTCCTCTGACAAAAGCTGCCAGCTCTTTCCCCCTTTACAGGTTTCTGGAGAACCTATTGAAAGCTATATTTGGTCTTACAACAAGAGAGAGAGGCAAGAGGGCTACAGGCTGAAGATGTGAGACAGATCTTCCAGGACAGTAGCACAGAGATGGCTGTGTCATGAGGCAAAGGGACAGGAAGAAGCTGGGAGACACGATGGGAGAAAGAGAAGAGAAAGGAGGAATAGTAAGCATGGCATCTAACGAGGGGAGCTGGCAGCCACGAGATGGACATAAAGCTGGGACAGCACGGAAGGCAAGGAGGCTTGAAGTCCTGTCTGTGCTGGAACCCCGGGAGGGATGCTTCCTGCATCCATGGACACTCCTATGGCAGAGGAACAGAGACAGGAAAGAGGAAAAGGGAAAGTATAACTGACAAGAGGGAGGCAGAAACTGAGGATGATGAAGGAAGACAGGAAGAAAGCTTCTCCTCATTTCCAGCCAGGGAGTCCCACGCAGGAAAGCCCACTCAGGCACCACGGAGTGACAAGAAGAGATCAGCTACCCAAGCCTCAGGCAGGAAAACACAGCACTGGGAAGGGGCAGCAAATAATCCAAAGAGGAAAGCAGCGGTAAAACAAATGGCTAAGGAGTAAGAAATCCTGACTCCCTCGGAAGTACTTATTTATAAAATGCTGAAAATATAAGAATTACCACAGTATTCTAAAATAAGGGGCCAACGCCTGAGGACGAGCCTCATGTGCAGCAGCGCGAGACATCCCCCCGTCTCTGATGCAAAGTGAAATAGCCCTGAATATTGCAGTACTGCAGAAGGAGGTGGTTTCGAGCCCAGATGCACTGTTGCCATTTCTTCCCCTGAAAATAGCAGACTGAGTCATTATTGTAGAGTTCTCTTATGTTAATGAGTAAACTGAAACAGATATATGTGTGTGTGTGTATGTTATAAAATTGACTATTTCCACAGGATTTTCCTTAATCATTAAGGAAAGTCCTTATAGAAATGCCCAAAGGACAACCTTATCACAAATTGTTTAACTATCTTTTATCATTTAATATAGGATTATCTGCATAACAGCATTCAGTAGGGGAGTAGTAAAGTGGTGTTAGTCCCCTCTTTTTACATTCTATAGGATTTTTTAAGCTTTTTAAAATCAAGACATATTTACTTTGCACATTCAAAGCTCATTTTTAGATTCACTATCACTTCTTTGTATGCTGTAAAGGGAGCACAACAGGTTAAAAAAAACCCCACTGCAGCTGCCAGAGCAGAGTGCTGCTGGAAAGTAAACAGGCAGTTTCAGGCTCCTGACATTCTTCTCTTGGCCTTCTTCACCACCATTTTACTGATGTAAAAAAATTAGATTCACCGAAAAAAAAAAAAGAAATGAAAGAATGTTTGGTTATATGAAATATAAGAGAATTTTCCTACTGCTTTCTCCCAGATTTCAACATAAAATAACAACAATCACTTGTGTTTATAATTGAAACTGCTAACTTGAGAGTCTAACTAAAGTGCTTTAACCTGAATCCATGTGAATAACACCATACCCGTGTCCACAGATCAGCCAGCAGGGCTGGTAGCCTTGGCAAAGTTACTTTCTCTCCAGTGCTTATTTAAAAATCACACATTCTGCATAAAAAAGGGTGTGAAAACGCTTCTCAGTCTCTCCGTGTTTCTACCTCAGAAATACTGTCAAAGCAAACCTTTCTCTCTCTCTTCACTGATATGATTTTGACAGAACCGGAAAGAAGAGATCCAATGCTTGGATATGCCAGATCTGTGTATGAAAATATAACCTGTACTCCTGGCTTAGATTTGAGGTCCTGCAGCTGCTTCCCATTGACCGTAGCAGCCTTCATAATAGAGAGAGAAGGACACAGAAGAGGAAGACCTGTCTGATACATGCGTGCCAACACAGGGTGATTTATTCCTACAGCTCAATATCCTTTGACGTTTATATTTAGCACAGCGATGATGACAGTCACACACACATGAAGGTGATTCACCGATGATGGTCTTTGACGTAAAAAGCTATCAGAGAGTAAACAGGGACGTATCTCATACCAATCATCTGATCCCTTGATTTCTAAAGCCTGCCTCTCAAAAGGCCATTCAGCCTCCTCGTGACAGGTACTGTTGGATGCGCAAGTCTGTACTTCCCCCAAGGCTGGAGCAACTCTGCAGGCACCTCTCTCCTGTCTGGGAGCAAGGGAAGAGGAGTCAGGGCCCTGGGAACACATACAGGCCAGGGACTGTTATTCCCCCACATGTGCCTTCTCTCTGGGATGCTGCTCCCATCACCCAATTCATGCCATTACTGCCAGACAGTACTTGTGTCACTGCCCCGACTCCTTAACCCACAGAAAGGAAAGAAACGTGGGGCCGGGAGGCTGCCAGGAGGACTGTGGGAACTGTCCCAAGCACAACGTTGCTGAAAAGGACAGAAGATGAGGAAGACTTGTGTGCGCACTCTTGCTCCATGAGTGCTAGTGGCTGAGCTGAGGGGCAGCCTGAAGCCCAGGTCAGAGTGCGAAAGGTGGGAACTGCAGGGGAACTGCAGGACAGAGCAAACTCTGAAGAGCAGAGCAACTATTTTTTTGTGGTACATCACCAGTTCATAGCCTGCTCTGGTCCAGTGGAGATAGCCCCAGTTGGCCACCAGCCAAGCTGCATGAGCACTGTGCCAGGGGGGCAAGGGGCTGTGCCCACCTGAGCCTCTCCCCACACCGCATTCAGTCGGACCCAGGGGCAGGAAACCACTCCTGCGCTGGCAGGGCAGCCCACAGCCCTGAAATTACAGAGAGGAGAAACAAGGGCACGGAAGTGTGGGGGCATGGGGGAAGGTGGCTCATGTCCTGCACCTCCCTAATGGTTGCATTTGTTTTGTTGAAATGTTTGCCAGTAATTTGTAACACTCACGTTTGTAAAACCTACGTATTACAGAGTATTAGCCACATGCTTAAAATGCATGCAGCTAGGGACCAAAAAAGCAGCAAATTTTTCTTGTTTTCTCTGTGAGTGGGAAAATATAAGAAATGCATACGGGTGAGAAGACAAAGTTAAAATTCAGGAACAATTCTGGGGTTTTTTTCAGATAGAAAGGCAAACTCAGCTCTGAAGCATAGTCCCCCATTCTTTATAAGCCTCATATAGGCTTGATGGAACAAACCATAAACCTGTAAAAAACTCATAAGCTACAATTCCAAATATAAGCCATGTCACAAGAGAAAAGAACCTCTCAAATAGAAAGCACTTCAGAAAAAGACCCCAACCCTTGGGTTTTGAAACCAAGTTGCCAAAATTATCACTGAAGGAAAATCAGCTTCATCTCTGGCTCTGCCCCAGATTTCCTCCACTTATGCTTTGAATGGGGACCCGCCTAGTAGAGATGTCAGGTGAGCGTGCTTGCCATGATAACAGCAGCCCTGAAGTTTTCACCTGGCACAGACAGCAGCGGAAGTTGCAGCGCAGTGGGTTGGGTGACTGGGGTGAGCCACACCATACCCTCCTACCCAGCTGGCATCGCAAGTGACACGGTTCAGCCTAAGCCAAAGCCTGCGCCACCCCATCCTCAATGCCACCACACATCCCAGGGATGGGCCACATCCCAGGGACGGCATCTGACCTCGCTGTTACTGACACTGATCATATGTAACAACCATTTTTGCACAACCCCCTCCAAGATTTACACTACCAGTGCTAAGAATTGAATCTAGCCCCAGAGGAGTCACAGGAGCCTACTGGAAAAATGATGACCATCCCTGTCCCTGTTAAGAGCCTTTACAGAAGCTCAGTGCAGTCAGAGAAACTCCTTGACTGGGAGCCTCTGCTAAATCCATTGATATCACTCTGACAACATATCTAGTTCTTAAGACAAAGACATGGGGTTATAACAGGTGACAAATTAGGGTGTCCCAACTCCCCTTGGACCCACCGCAGGTTTCTCCAGGCTTTGCTGAGACTTTCAGGCAGTCGGTGGAGAGATGGCAGAAAGCAGAGAAGCTAATGTAGGTCACAGGCACTGCAGTTCTGATGAAAAGCTACAGTACTTTCACTTCTAATTTCATCAATGTAAATGTAAACCTCCGGCCTCCACAGTAAAAACCTGGAGCTAGTAAACACAACTGCAAGTGAACTTAGGGACTACTAACCTACATCCTTCCCAGTTGAAGTCATTCTGTTTGTTCCTACTTCTCACCTGGAAGCAGTTAATGAAGATGCTAATGGAGGTATGTCATACAGACATAGCATGAAAATAACTAGATCTCCAAACTGCCTTACTCCTTTGATCTGCTTTATCTGACCAAATTAATCAATGCTTATGACATTTCATAATTTTACACTTGAAGGAGTACGTCAGTGTAAGTCCTTCAGATCCAGGAAGATCCCAGAAGAAACTCAAAATGTTATTTATATAGACAAGTGCTGCTTTTTTAAACTGCTTAGCAGATAGGTACTTGTTTATTAAATAGGACAAAACACAGCTCAAGTAACAGATCAATATGAATACTTTACTGAAGCTGCCTTTGCCTGTGCACCTGCGGAAAGCCTCAGCACCACACTGGCAAGCTCAGGTCCCTCTACCATTGCAAAGGCAATTCATAAACATTCTGGGGAATAGTGTCTGTTGGACCTCAAAAATATTTAAGTAAAAATAAAAGCAGTCATTCAAGACGAAACAAACATGGAAAACGCAGGGGTTGTAAGCAGCGTGTTATTTTTCTATGTATCCGCCCTGAAAGACATTCCAGCAGACACTGCTCCTTCCAGCCTTCTGCAATACGACCTCAGAAAACGATGTTGCTACAACTGGCAGTGGATTGCAAAACACAAACAAATAAAAACTGTTCTGATTTCCCTGAGAGCGTTCTCAGCCAAAACAGACATGCACAATTTTCCCGTAGAGCAGAGCGTAATGCTAGAAACAGGACAGCAAAAAGTAATGCACGAATAAGACCTTACAGCCAGGGCTTGTTGATCACCTTACAGAAAGCATCACCACATAACTCTTTCAGTGCTGGAAAACATTAAATTATCCTGGAGGAAATCAAACTAAGGGGAAGCCTGAAAAGCATAATAATTTAGAATAGTGTCCTGGTTCTGGCCAGGACAGGGTTAATTTTCCAGTAGCCAGGAGGTGGCATGCCTGGGACCCAGAAGTTGGAGGGAAGAGAGTCTCCTCCGGAGAGAAGAGGTTCCTTTTGGACAAGTGAGCATGGCAGAGGGAGCTGTCCAGTCCTGTCTGCTGCTGGGGTTTTTCTGCGTGAATCCTTCCTTTCCTGTATCCTCTGTCATTCGTATTGTTGCTGTTATTGTTTGTTTTCTTTTCTCATTGCTCTTTCCAGTAAATTGCTCTTATCTCAGCCCATGGTGCTTCCAATTCTCCTCTGCAGCAGGGGAGTGGCCAGGAGGGGAGTGAGTGAGCGGAGCATAGGTTTTAGTGGGAATTCTAAATTGGGACATACCATTCCTAAACCATGACCGATATACACTTACACGCCTTCTCTTCCCCACCTAAAGACCTAAAACCATATAGGTGGATGAGAGCAAGCCAGCAATACCATTTGGTGGTCTAGCTTTGATTAAAAGGGGATACTGGTACCAGTTATATTTCATTAATGGAACTGTGGAATAAAATGTCTTGCTTTCAAACCTTGTGAATGTCCAGGCGACCTGCGAAAGAGAGGAGAGCAAATGGAACTCATAAAAAAGGACATTTTGGTGGAGCAGCAAATGAAATAATATCTTTCAGCATCCCCTACTGAAGAAAAACCAGGTCATCTTGAGAAAAACTGCCTGCTCTGACTGGCCCCATAGTACTTTTTGATGCATGATGTCAAGGACTGCTTGATGTATCTAATAAAATCTTCAAGGACAATGTGACCTTTGTCTATGGGTGAGAGAGCAAGTGACAAAGGATGCTAATGGACATGCTGCAGTGAACCCAGATCTAACTCTTGACCAATAGGAAACTGGCAAAATCCAGACAAAAAAAAATGGGGCAATCTTTTCATAATCTTTTCAACTACCTCTGTAAAACAAAGAGCTCTGCCCAACAGCCATTTTCCTTCTTAATCAACTGGGAATCGGGTCAGAACAAACAGAAAGGTGTTTCAGCAGTGCTCTAAACTTGCAACAGGAAGCAGTTTGGAGCAGCTAGGAGGCAGGTTTACATGCTGCTACCTCCTTTCAACACAATGCTTTGCCACCTGTCCAACGTGTCCACCAGCAGGGAAGGCAGCATTAGCTGATTATGTTATCATTACCAAATGGCATTTTCTTGAACTAAACCTCAATACTACTTACTTAAGAGTTTCTTGCTTTTCATTCCCAGTGGAGGCTTCAATCCTCAGAATAATCTGCTAATAAATTTCCAAGTACTTTCAACCTGTCACAATTCCCATGTGATTGACTGTGACCTATAGCTTCTCCATTAAATCCAGAATTGTTTAACTTGAAATCAGTCAAGGCAGTATCTTTAAAGTAGACCCTTTCAAAAGCAAAGTTAGAGGCAAACTGGCCTGAATCCAACTAAAAGTCTCTGAGGAGTATATTAAACATCATGAGAAATACTGCAAGCAATAAACTAGTGGAAGTAATTTTCTAATTGCTGTCAGAATTTTCAAGATCTGAGGTGGACAAAATTTAAGAGGCAAGATGACATTCCTAAACCTGTAGAGGAAGAAACGGGACAAAGGAATGCAGCAAAAGCTGTACAGTCACCAACACCTGTTCCTCAACTAAAGATCACAGCCCAGCTGTATTTTGGCTGTTGCCTGCAGACATCCCACTTGCACTCCTGAACAAGTCCAAAACAATTGGCATAAACCAGCAGGAGTGGCACAAAGCAGTACAAAGTACATGGCATTAATGTAGCTTATCTCTATCCTGTCAGCAATATGGTTGTGACAGCTTGTTCTGGCTTTCCACCTCTGCCTACAGCGTCACGCTTGGCACACGCCCCTTTGTCACTCTCAACAGGTGGCAGGACCCATTGGGTCTCCCAGAATGAAGAGTCTGAGTCTTTCTTTTTGCTTCCAGCCACGAGGGTTTGACTGACTGCATCCTGCCCTCAGCCACCCCCTCACCTAATCAGATGGGATACTAAACTGCTTAGCCGTATTTCACTTTCCATCGCAGTATAAGAAGACCAGGTTACTAAAGGATTAGGAAGTATAACATTAAAGTGTTATATATACAAAGAGAGTTGCCTGTCCTAGTCTCTGCTAAATCTTGCTCAGAGGGGACCTGTTAAATGACAGGAGATGCCAAAAGGAAATAAATCACAGACAAACAAGGTGATGAATCTGGACTATGGTGGAAGTGGCTGCATACATGACCCAACAGAAGGAAAAGAAGCATTATGAGGAGGGAGCAGTGATTGACATCCAGCTCTTCTGGACAGGCAGACAAATGGAGCAAGCAAGGGCATAAATACAAATAAATTTTCGAACAATTCACATACATCAACAGTCAGAATTCAATGGCTGTGGTCACTAAGGGACAAAAAGCAGAACCAGATGATTACAAATTAATAGGAAAGCCTGTTAGCATGTCAGTGATACTGCTTCAGGTTCTTTTCAAACAAGAAGCAGCCTCCCGTGAAGGTGAAGAACTCTTTCCAGTAGCCTGACCTTAAATTGCCTGACCTTAGTTTCTTCTCAAAGGTCACATAACCAAAATTTCTTTTACATCTCCAAAAACATTCCCTTTGCTGTTTCTTTTTTCTTAATTGGATTGTACACCACTGTAACTTGTGGATTTTGCTGAAATTTGTCTCCATGGCAGGTTTACTAACTTATGGGTAGCCGATAAAGAGGGAAAAAAATCTGCTCCAGTCAAAAGCCAGGCTACTCCTGGAGTAATTTCTGTATTACACAGCTACTATAGTAGAATACTCTCCACTCTCATCACCTATGCTTACCACTTTTCTTTTGCAGGGCTGTTGTAAAGTCAGCAGTAAATCTGCCTCCTGTATCTGCCCACTGTTTCTTTTCATGTTGTGATCAGGTGACACACGAACCCATTTACATCGGTATCTCATTCATGGATGCTTTATTCCCTTTGCAGACGCAATACAAGAGTCCCTTGGCCCCTGCATGCAGGATTTGGTGAGCAAGAGAGGGGGAAGAAAGTGATCTTCCCAAAGACACTGTTTCCTCAGAAGATGCCCTGAGGTGCTCCAGTGCTTTGCAACTCTTCACCAGAGCCCACCAGCTGAACAAAAGCAACACCCAGGCACTGGTCACCCTCACTGCCCCTGCACCTGGTGGCCCCATCACAAACCTCACATATGCAAGTGGGAAATATCTGATGCTTTCTTGTTAAACCTGCATGATCCAAGCACCTACTACACTCTCCAGGGGTGGGGCACTCCAGTTTCTGGGCATTAAGTACACATTAACAGTAGCCTGCTTTTATGAGCCTCTCCTTGGGAAGGTAAATGCTATCTCTTTGAAGTTGGTAATGATCAACACAACTGCACATTTGCCACCCAGCTAACCTAAGTGCCCGGAGAAGAAGTTGCACAGCTGTGTATCCAACAAGCTTTTCCACTTCCATGAAACTCTAGAGCAAATGGCAGTTTGCTAATGTTTACTGCGTTTGGTTTTGCTTCTTCTGTTGCTGTAGCTTCCTTTGAGATTCAAGAGTGTAAGCACGCTTTAAATGCATATTAGACTTCCACAATTACTCTGCATCTGGACTGACACTTCACTCCAGCCTGTTTTCCAAAAGGCAGACAGCCTTGGAATTGAAAGCACCAAGGGGAGAGTTTTAGCGAGCTATGCCAGTGATTCCCCTTCTGCCCCACTGCAAGGGGTTTTCTGTTCTATTCAATTTCTCCAGCTCACTGGGACTCCAGCTCACTAAAACCAAAAACGTTTTGGAGACCTTGACCTGCACCACCACCAAATGACCACCAACACAGACACGTGCCCCTGTGTTCGCCTGCATCCTGGCCACGGTTCTGCTGTGTTGCAGTCAGCCTGTACCTGCACTGACAGCCAGCAGCAATGGTCTCAGGCAGGAGCTCTGCTCTACTTCTTTGGGGCTCCAAGCTGCTGCGTCCACACGGTCAGCATAGTGCAGGGGTGCACCAGCTCACGTGGACACGTCCAATGCAGCCCTTCACTCTGGTCCTTCCCGCTAGCGTGAACCACCGAGGTGACGGCACGTACAGAGGGACGAGTGACAGAGAGAAACCTCTGAAGAAAAATATTCGAGTCCTCTGTCTTTAGCCAAGAAGAAACAACATTCACGCTCAAAGTTTTGGTTCAGCAGTTTCAGCCCCGTTGGTATAACAGGTTGGGCCAAGCAAAAACACAGTCAGTTTGTGATTCATTGCAAATTATTTGATTTCAGCCTACAGTTTATGTTTTAGTCCCTCTACCTGTCTACTCTATCAGCAAAAAGAATCAGCAACTCCCCGCCTTAGACATTTAGCAATCTCACAGGACCCTGGTGACTTGTTCAAAGATATACCAAGCCTGTAGTTGCAGAAGTTTGTTCTTTTGGGAACTGAATTCTCATAAATACAGCTTTGAGCTTCTCATCTACATTTCTGGAAAATGCTGGATCTGTGTTACAGCTGCCACTCCACCCATCCTGCCCCACCCCTGGTAGCTTTTGCCCTAAATAAAACAAGGATATTAGCATGGCTACAAACCAGATGATGGTTTGTAACGAGTGACAGACTTCAGTCACAACTGTACCAGTCATTATTACTTAAATAAGACTGTGCTTCCTTGTTCTTCTATCTCTGTATTTAAACATTGTGCTGATACACACCAAATTCCCTACAGCACTGTAACACACTTCATTCATGTCTCACACGTGCTTGTTTGCTTGGATGGTGGGAAGAATAAATCCCACTTCTACTACTCATTCACTCCTGCTAAATAATACCAGCACTATGGATAAAAATTAAATACTACTGATAATACTACTACTGGTAACATGCTAAATGAGCCTCTTAAATAATAATTAAAGACAATGGATTTACTCACAAAACAGGTAACTAGTTGAGAATGTGGCACCATGTAATTGAAACTTAACCCCTCTGCTACATTTGCATTCACAGAAAGACCATAAACTTTGAGTAAAACTATACTCAAATGACTTGGCTAAATTTGGTGCTCACAATTTGCTAGGCTGACACCTTTCTGAGAAGGCTCATGAAGTGGTTCCATTAGACCTTCTAAACCCTATTGATGATGGGATGTGTTAACATGCAATGGTCTGGGAGCTCCTTGAGACCAAGGAAAAGCTGGTAATGTGCCTATGTGAATTTAGTGGCTGCACTGATCCAAAAGAGCAACAGTGCAAAAACATTCTCAAGCAGCTGCTTCTCTTCCTCACCATTGTATACTGAAGCATTTTAAACCATGCAGTTGTTTAAGCTATAGGGGTGGCACATTAAGCACCCTTCTGGCATCCTGCAGCCAAAATGAAAATGTGAAAACCCTGGTACAAAATCTAATCATCCTACAGCTAATATAGCTGGAAAGTGACAGAATAATGTCTTGATGTTCTGGCATGGCTTATTCTTGTATGCTAATCCACTCTGGAGAGAATGAGCAGTCCCGGAAAACTCTCTGCGCCCAAAGCTCCACGAACCCACCAGGACTAGGGCTCCTTCACAAAAGGAAGGCTCCTTCACTATTTAGTTGGTTTTCCAGCAAGCTCTGTGAGCTTTCTGAATGGCGTCTCTGGGGGCAGAGCTTTAGGCCTAGAACTACAGTTCTTTCCTTACACTAGTCAAAAACTCTGCATGAGATGTTTCTGCGACTTCAGGTCAGCATCCTGCAAGGGAGCTCATCCCAAATGCTCCCACACCCACTGCCTCTTAGTCTGTCTGGAAAACAAAAAATCTCTGCTTCCCCCAAATTAAACATTTTAGAGACGTAAAATGGGCTGGGGAAATATTTGTCCCTGATGGCTCTGAGGAAGAGGAAGTCAGACAGGCAGCGAGAAGGTTGGGAAATTAAAGTCCCTGCAGCTGCCTGCCAGCAATGGGCACGCATCACTGCTCCCGTGGCTCCCCGGGCTGCAAGCGTGTGTCGCATGAAATAAGTCCATACCTGACGATTAAATTTCTAAGTCGTCGTTTCCATGCGGTGCCTGGGGGCAAAATATAGGGCTCTGTCATCTTTCCTGGAGCTGTCAATACTGAACCAAAAAAACTGGAGGAAAAGTGTGGAAACAAAAAAGCTGAAGGAAACTAAATTCAGGTCATGGCTGGGAGTTGGATCAAGCAGCTACAGAGTGAAGGCAGGTCCTTTTCTTTGCTTTCTTTCCCTGCTCAATGCCAGACTTGTTTAACAAGACTCTCCTTGGTGAATTTTCTTTTGCAATTAACAAATGAAAAGGAAACATGCTTCTCCGCATTAAAAGAAAAAACAAACAAGCAATGCAGCTGCCTTTTGCAATCCATTTCCATTTTTAACACTAGGAAAAGGTTTTTCTGCCTCTGCTTAAGTACAGTCTTACTTTTCAGCCTTCTTTAGTTGGGGAGGGAGAGGGGGAACAAGCGAGTGTCTCAAATGATTGAGGACTTCTGCATTCATATTAAATGATAAACACTAACAAAATAACAGTGAGAAACAGTTTCTAGCATGCAGGCTGGGCAAATCTATCACAACAGACACAGCGGTTGGCTGATCTTACAAGGTCTGAAAGATTATCCCTGTGCTAACCACACATGCTCTGAATTTTTTTTAAAAAAAGATCTTTTGATGCCTTACACAGGCTCATACAACTCCTCCCTGCTTCATGTCTATTAAAAAACCCTGGCAGGTTGTTTGCTCTCATGCAAGAGGGAAGGTGAGGAAGGTATATAATCTCTTCAGCTTTCTTGGCACCAGAACAAACCCACAGACGCCAGCCACCACTGAGTGTAGGCAGGAAGATGACTCTCAGCCATTAGGACATCTAAACTCTGGGAGACTCTGCTTTCCAAGTGCAAAGAAGTTTGCCTGCTTCAAAGATGGGGCTTGGAAAAATTGGGGAAAAAAATAATTAAAGACTAGGTGATGGGCTGCATGACCCTCCAGGTCTCTTACAAAATCAAACTCGCTTGGGCACTCCTGCCTGCACCTCATGACTTCCCCATATGACTGCGCTGAAAGCGATCACTGGGAACACAGACCCAGGAGAGGAAAAGCTCGGTGGTGCTGGGTGTGACACGAAGGTGGCAGAGCCTCACCTCTACCCTACAATAGAGTCTTTCTGCAAACAGAAGCATGCAAGCCTAGCACCTTTAATTGGCAAAAGCTTCTCCCTTGCCTTCCAGCACTTGCAGTGCCAACACAAATCCCCCAGGCTGCAAGGCTGGGACTTGTTGAGCAAGATGTACACAGTGAAACTCTGACTGAGACTCCTGCACAGCATGACAGCATAGAAACAACAATACACAGCCGTCCTCTGGGCAGGAAACTTCCTACGAACCGCACACCTAGGAGAGCTGCAGAGCTATCAGCAAGGAAGGGAAATCTAGAGAAGGAAAGAAGGAAAGGAAAAGTAAGTTTGCAAGCAGTAAAAGACGCAAAGATCTGCCCTTGCGCAGCCACACAGTGACTGTCAGCCCAGCCCATCTGCTACATCATCCTCTGCATCCTTGCAGCCCAGTGGTAAAGGACGGTCTCTATCTTCAGGGTCCCTCGAGACAAGTGCTGCCTAAACCACTCAGACACAGAGACCAGGAGCTGGGATGAGGCTCGAGAAATGTCTCATTACTCTGGACCCTGAGATGGGCTGGAGCGGCTGCAGGGGCAGTGAGATTAGCAGGGATCCCGAAGTGGTCCCTGTCATGGTATCAAGTCTGCCTCCAGCACAGTGCTCTGTAGACCCAGGGGTTTTGGCTACACCGGTAATAGCTGGTAGCTCAACCCAAAACAAATAAATTAAAATTAACATTCCTTTGGGGCTGACTCATAGCAGAAGTGTAGTTTTTTACTGGCCTGTGCTTCCCTTCCCCCATGTGCTCACTTCCCTCACAGCAGCATGGTGAACAACTACAATTTACCAGTGAACAGGCTCCCACACCTCCCCAAGCCAGGCCCAGCTTTGCTCAACACTCCACATCTCTGAAGCTACACAAATAGTTTAAAGGGCTCCAGTTTAGAAGGCAACTTAAGAGCCAAATGTTTGAACACCTTACTCAAAAAAGCTCACTGAGCAGTGCCCATGCATAGATCCCTCTTTCTTCCTTTTATTTGTTTTGCCAAAATGATTTGCTGCATCAGTGCATTGATTAGGCTGACAACAGCACGTTCCTGGGAACTAAACAGTAAATTATTTGCTAGCCCATTCCTTGCAAATATGTCACTTGTAATAAGAGCACGTTTTTGTCTGGCTTGGTTTGGATCAGTGGCATTTGTTATGCATCACCACAGAATAAAAAGAGGATACCACCACAGAATAAAAAGAGGATACAGATCTCAGGGTTTGGCCCTACACTCTGTGTGCTGAAAGGAGAGAGAAAGGGAGCCTGGCTCTTAGTGATAACAATATTTGTCTAAGCTCAAGACTTGGTAAGTCTTGGAAGTTTTTATCGACTGATGCTGACAAGTCTTTTGTAGTTTCAATCCCCTTCCCAAGAGATCTCCTTAAGGACAGCACTGCGCTGCACTGACGGCACTTGGCAGCTCAGCCATCGTGGCAGCCGACGCCAAAAGGGCTGACAGGGAATTAACTGAGTCACTCTCTCACTTCAGTTCAGGTCAGCCCAGGTCGCGGCTGAGGTGATGTGGAGAGACCTGCACTGATCAACCTGTAAAGGTGGACAAAGGGCTGCCAAGCTGGTGTTTTCTCCCAGTGTTAAATGTGCTTTTCCAGATAATTCTCTAGCTGTGACAATGCATGAAAAATAGAAAAGAAAAAAGAAAAAATAGAATCATAGAACCTTTTAGGTCAGAAAAGACCTTTAAAATCATCGAGTCCAACCATTAACCCAGCACTGCCAAGTTCACCTCTAAACCATGTCCCTAAGTGCAACATCTACATGACTTTTATAACTACCAAGGACAGTGACTCAACTACCCCCCTGGGCAGCCCACCTCAGTGCCTGACAACCCTTCCTGTGAAGAAATTTTCCCTAATATCCAATCTAAACCTCTCCTGGTGCAACTTGAGGCCATTTCCTCTTGTCCCATCACTTGAGAAGGATGCCAAGAGGATGGAGCCAGACTCCTCTTGGTGGTGCCAAGCAATAGGATGAGAGGCAATGGGCAGAAACTGGAATACAGGAAGTTTCATCTGAGAAAGAATTTCTTTACTGTGAGGGTTACCTAGCACTGGAACAGGTTGCCCAGAGAGGTTGTAGAGTCTCTTCTCTGGAGATATTCAAAAGCCATCTGGCCACAGCACTGAGTAACATGCGCTAAGGGACCCTGCTTGAGCAGGGAGGTTGGATTAGATGATCTCCAGGGGTCCCTTCCAACATAAATCATTCTTTGATTCTGTGAAAAAAGACCACCCCACACCTCACCGCAACCTCCTTTCACATAGCTGTAGAGTGTGACAAAGTCACCCCTGAATCTCCTTTTCTCCAGGCTAAACAACCCCAGCTCCCTCAGCCACTCCTCACGGGACTTACCCTCTAGACCCATCACCAGCTTTGCTGCCCTTCTTTGGATACACTCGTAAGTCAGTGCAACTTATGGGGCAGGGAGGGCAGGGAACAACCCTTGCTTAGGGTGTAAGCTGGCAGAAAGCACCTATTTGTATAGCTGAGAAACACAGCTCAGCAACTCCAAGCCAAACATAAATGCTCAGGCAAAGCTGCTCTACTGCCTGTCAAAGAACAAACGTATTTGTATCCTGTCCTTTTTATCTGCACAGGCCGTGTGGGAAATAACAGAGAGAGGATGCCAAACACTGCCAAAATATGTGGTGAAACTGCACAGGAGCCAGAAAAGATTTCACCTCTCTCTAAATGGCAGAGAAACACTTACGTATGGTCCAAGCTTAGGGGCATTAATGGAAAATTCCTTGAAATTTCACAGCACTTTGAAACAGTTGCATATTAATTGGTGGACCCTGTTTTTGTCATTTGACATCCCTAAGTCAGACAGCAAAACTCAACAGCTTTAACAATTTTGTTTATTTCTTAGTCCCCCAAGTCCCTATCCAATGCTTTTTCTTGATTAAGCAACCTTTCTTAAGGGACTGATCAGCTTTCAGTGATCTCTCCTTCTGTGTGACCTATTCACAGGCAGAAGTGTGTTGAACATCTGTTCCCCTTCCCTGAAGTTCCTTGCAGTACCTCTGAAGTATTTAATTCTGCCTTTTCGTGACTGGATTGGCAAGACTGCCACTCCCGATATGGGTGTGTTGACTGTATCAATATTGCTTAGTAAGTGAAAAAGAAACATTTCAAAAAGCTATTCCTCATCGAAAAAATTCACGCGGCCCAGCTTTCAAGAGTGAGTTAAACAAAGGTATCTCAAGGGCAGAACTACACATCTGACCATGTTCCTGCTGTGGTCAACCGCGGGAGTCAATTCAAGCCATTTACAGCCTCCGCATCTGTACAACAGGCTTTAGCTGGGAGTCAAAAGGGGGTAGATTATCAATGTAGGCTTGCCTTCCTGCTTCCTTGCGAGACTCCCACTCACTGCATACAGGTGGCATCATCCCTGGTGCCACTACAACTTAGCTTCTTCCCAAGAAAAACTGAGGAGTCCCCAGGCTGCTGAGGAACATTCCATACAAAGTAAGAGCAATTGCACTCTACTAAAGAAAAAACCCAATTTGTCTCTTTCTATTAATTTTTGGCCTGTACAACCCAGCTGAGCCCATTACAGTTCATTTCATTGGCATTTGTGGCAGTGCTACAAGACTGTAATTTGCACTGGTGCCAGGTTGTCTGCATTGTGAATCTGCATTGTACAACTCCACTGTACTTACTCTAGTGCAGGTTTCTCTGGAGCATGTCTGAAGAACAGAAATAAAACCAGAACTTACCAGGAGCAAAAGTAACTGAGCTTCATCTTTGGTTTACAACAGCTCACTGGATGCAGCATGTAAGTTACATATCAAAGTACCACCTCATGAACTTCACTGTAGGTCACTTGAAGTATCTCAGTTTAGTTATCCAGATTTAAAATAAATATATAGTTGTATTTTCTATGTCTGCATCATCTTCCTCAAACTTTGGAGACCCCCACCTCCTGCAACGTCCTGCAACACAGCTGTCTGCTGGAGCCTGCTTACAACACGAAAATCAGAGAGAATAAAGCCAAGCGGGAAAACTATCTTTTTCCGCTAATTTCTCATACTTGTGCAAAATGCCACAACATTATGAGACACATAAAGACATGTAAATATGGATAGATTCACAGTAACAACAACCCATATACAGTACTTTTCTTAACAGGGGGCTGTTGGTAAATGCAGCTGACGTCAGGCCATAATTATGATATAAAATGGTTCATCTACTTTAAATGCCTGCGTAACCTCGTTACTGCTCACATTCTTCTCACACTCTTTTTTACTTCAGCCCAGAACAGGCCACTGCCATTTTGCAGACAGATACTGTGTTACAAAAATAGGCTTGGCCACAGTCTTACCTGTGCTTTTGAGTCTCTTCTGTGGGGGAATGCTGTCCAATGGCAAAACTCAGCAGAAAGAGATTTAAGACTTCTTCCCTTTTCTCTCTCATCCCTGACTCACTCTCATTATACCCAGGTCTCTATATATCCAAATTAAGTCTTGATACTGGGTTGCATTTGGTTTTACCCAAGTCAGTGACAACCCTCCTGCCCCACAATCTTTCTTATCTCGCAGACTTTTTGGTGTCTGTGGGAGGAAGTAAGGCACAAAATATTGCCCAAGACCCTGCCTCTACTCAAGTACACTTCTGATTATTCACTTCATTAACTGATTGCATTAGGGAACTGCAGCATCAAGCACATCACATGTAGGACACATCTACATTCTCCTTTTTAATACATCTTCATGATTTGCAATGTATTTCTCTCATTTAGAAGCAGAATAACATTTCCTAACACAGACAGAATTTATTCAGATGCATAGAAGTCAGTTGTCTTTACCACTGACAGATGCACTTCAATGTAATTAGTTTCATGACTATTAATGAAATAACTCATTTGAACTTTTGCCACTAAAATGTTAATGAGTAAGACCAGATAGTGGCTAAGTAATGGGATATAGATCCTTTTACAGTTTGCTAGTTTAGATCTGGCCCATGTCCACCACGACCAAAGGTCATTACTACCTGAAGACTATTTGATAATCTGCACGAGACGAGCTGGTAGCATTAAGCCCATGCTTAGCAAGAAACAGCCTTATCATTTCCTCTCAGCAGAATTGCAAAGCCAAGGAAGGTCACTGCTACTTTTACACAGCTGTGGTCAGAAAATTTCAGTCATTAGGACTGTTCACCCAGCATCTTTCACCAGCAATGAATTCAATGAAGTTGAAAGAGAAATAATTGGAGTTGAAAAAGCTTGTGGATTTTTTGTGCAAGATACCATTAGCCTCTCTGACTCACTGTCACAGATTATTTGCTTTTAGCACACTTGTAAAGAGAACAGGAAAAATAAATAAATACTAAACCCATAAAAGATCATATTGTGTCTAAGGTTTAGCTAGTCACTCATTAGGTTCAGAAGTGCATTTAGGGATGTGAACCATGTTAATCCTGGTATATTGTGCCCTCTTGTCAGTCCAGCACACCAAAATACACACGACTTTCAGCAGTAGCCAACACATACTGTATCCACTCCTTTAAAAATTTACACTCTTCTGTTTGGTACTGATACAATTCAGCCCATACGTAAACACATACCAAAATTAAAAAAATCACCCTGACAGCATTCCAAGTGCAAGCCTTAAAAAATATTGCTACCTCTTTACAGACAGTAAAATGTGACATGGACATGCAACAAAATTATTTGCTCAAGGACTTAAATGAAGTGGGACTTACTAAGTTTTCATGGGGAACTTTAGGACAGATAGGCACAACAGAATTACTCAAACAGAAATCCTAAGCACTCAAGCTGGCAACCCTTCTCTTATGACTGCAGATGGGCTCGACTGAGGTTATGTGTCTCACTAACAGGATGATACCTCCAGCACCATGTTCTTTCACCTTGCCATCTAACTCTTGCCTTTACGCAGAGTCACAACATAGAGATGCAACGAATCCTGAACACGCACCTTCCTCAAGCACTGATTTTGACAAAATAGGCAATGTATGCAATAAATACAATTCCCTAGCTTACCTTAGCTTTCCCCTTCTTTAGTCTCCTAAGAATAGTTTTACTTGGAGTGGATTATCTTCTGCAGGAGATTACTGGTGGGAGATCTCACAAACCCTCACCATTGTTTTGGCCACGGAAATGAAATTAAAACTGCCGAGTGGTACCTAGTCCTCTGTGGATTTGACACTATGATCAGAGCACTCTCTCAAATGTAGTTACAGGCTATAGTCTTCTAATGTCCATGTGTGCAGTTGTAGGATAAATGACATGCATGCAGGATGCTGTTACTTCATGAATTTTTAAAAAATAATGATCAATACTTAGCATTTAGTCATACCATACAGGATAGTAATTCTAGCTTACTTCTTTTTTAAAAGAAAAAGGACTGCCACTTGGGTAAAAATCAGTCACTGATCTAACTGGGAAGATGTCATATATTTACATTTACATATGTATGACTGAGCCTCAGCAATTGGCAATACATGAAAGAGCCAAGAACAACTTTTTGAGCAGTGCTGTCTTAGATGTCGCAGGGGATAGTGACTGTAAATGCCTGCAGCTTTCAGAAGCCAAGATCTTGGCAGCCAGTCTGGTTCTCAGAGCGGAGCTGCTCAGTATCCTCTGCAGACTCTCCTAAGGTGTTTCTGACTAGGAAACTCCCAGGGAGATATTATAACCATTAGTCACTTTGAAAACCTTGAGACACAGTAGATATCCAAGACTAAGCATCTCACTTCATGCACGTTTCAAAGGGAAACTTTCACATTACATGGTGCAGCCTTAACTCCACAGTTACTAGCCTGCTCACAGGCACTCTTTTCCCACCATTTCCAGTTTTCATACAAATATTGCAGCAGAGTAACGAATGTCACGTGTTAAGATTCAAACAACTAATTCTTTAATTAGTTAAGAACCCTCCAAATGTGCCACCACATAAACAAACATGGCTTTCGCCTGAATGACACATGCACCCTTCAGTAATAACCCAGCTGCTCCGTGCTTTCACTTGTTTGTCTCCAACTGGGATATGGAGTCACCCCTGCGGTCCTTGCGCAAACACCTGCTTGCACACAGACAACCTTTCTAGGTAAAACCCTCAACACTTAAAAAGGTTCCAACCAAACAAACCTTTGACACACTATGGTGTCTTGATGAGTGGCTAGTGCTTTTCTCCAGGAAGCCGCATCATCAGTCAGTGTTGCAATCTTAACTACAGCCACAGATTATTTGTTTATTGACTTTAATACTTATTCTAAACAGATTGGATGGCAGCTTCCAAAACATATTAATACTACAAGGCAAAGGCAACAGAAGAATTACCTCAATGTAGCAAAACCGAATCTGTCTGAATTCAGAGACTTGACAGAAGAATGTGCACTTTTAACAGCACTGCTTGAACACAAAGCTTTGATTCTCTAGAAATGGGGCACTTTATTCTGTTTTTATATTTTTCCTCAAACAGCAAGGTATGGCACTGTTGTACCACTGACAGATCTTTTTATTGTTTGCAATGATAATTTCTCTTTTTTCAAGTATTTGGGGTTCTTCTGAAGTGGGATCTTCTGCACTCCACAGTGACATTCCTGAAATAACTTTGAAGAAGAAATAATGAGCCTCCCCTTACTTTACAGGTTCTCTAATACAACATAAGCAGCTTTACAAGGCTTAGCTAGTCTCTGCTGACCTAACTGCATATTTTACTCCTACAATAAACTAAAATAAGCAGCCTGCTTCCACAACAATTGACTAATTAACATAGTGCTTTTGTTAGCTTCTTAATAAAAAAACAATCCTAGTCTTTCAAAAATCAGACTTACCAAGTAACAGTGGAGAAGATTACTAGAAAGAGAGAGGGAGAAGGACAGAGACACACACATATCTCAATAAGCAGATCAGTGCGCTATGGTTTTATGTGGGGTTTGTTTTCGGCTGCTGCGGTTTTTTGTTTTTTTTATTTCCAGCCATTTAGGGTGGGTTTTTCTCATTGCCTCTGATTCATTTTCTCAAGCGCAGACACTGTTCAAATCCCTGTTGGCTGCTGTGTTTGAGCACTCTCCAATCAGCACCACGGTACTTGTACGGGATCTGTCTGCTACTGAGTCACTGTGTCCCTGCAGAGAGCATGAGGTCACTTGCTGCCAGAGCAGAGCACCTGCAGGGACCGCCCGGAGCTCAGCTGGACTGGGGAGACGCCTTTGACAGAAGAGACAGGCTCCTCTCTGCCGCCCACCAACTGTCCTGCCTCCGCTCCAGAAGCAGCCAATAATGGGCTTTTTATTAACACAAGTGTTTAGGAGAGATAAGCTTGCAAAATTTCCTATCTGGAACATCCACGTCTCTTGCACTGCGCAAATGCAATACGTGCACACACCTATACACACACACTGTGTGCACACTGATATTGGGAAGCACGGGGAGGAGTGGGCATTTAATTGGAACAAACCCCAAAACTGCTTTCTCAGACCCAGCCCACCATACCTGTAATGGCAGACAGCATTCAGATGTGATGTCCCCAGTCTACTTCCTTCGTGTTTGCCCACAAAGGAATCAGTAAACAATGCTTTTGAATTTTTATCATTAAACTCTCAGAACTAGTGCCTTACAGAAAAAAAAACCTAGGCAGCATTCAGTTCAGTTCAAGCAATGGGGCAGAAAATTACATGCTGATGTAAACTTAATTCACAAGGGTTTAATAATTTTTTTCCAAGTATTTATTCTATTTTATCTGAAAAATTGGTTTCTGAAACCCAAGTGCCAGCTCTGAGCAGCAGTATTTGATCAAAAATTCTGTCATCCCTTGGCCTTACCTACTACAAACACGTTTGGCTTTCAGAAAAAAAAATGGTTTGCTACCTATACAAAAGCTCAGTGGCCTCAGTATTTTTAGCTTCCTCATTTTTCTCATTTTAGCTTCACCTTCTGGCTGAATAATTTGGTCAAAGGTATAAGTAAACAGACGTTATTGTAGTGGAAAATGAAAGGCCATGGTATCTCTAAATACTGTTACATCCATAGTAATAAATAAAAAAACCTCATGTAATAAAACTATACAGGTAACAGACTGAACATACAATTAAGATGAGCCTGTGAACAGTGAGCAAGAGTAAAGAAAGGGATGCAGCTTGTCTCCAGCAGCTGTTTGTGTGACAACGAGCCTTATGTCCCAGAATGCCATCATCAACACTGGTAACACACGAAACGGTACAAATAAAGAACTGTGTAGAGCAGTTAAAGTCATACAATTTCTGAACCTTGTTTCACTACTGGGATTCCAGGAATTCTACATCAAAGGCTTCTTCCTAGGGACTGATAAGAATCTATGCTTTTTCTGAAGATTATCACAAGAAGAACTGACAGGAAACACTTAAGGAAAGGACAGAATTTTCCTAGGTGCCAAAACATTCTACAGTAGTCTCCTTATGTAGGTTACTAATTTGCTCCAATGTATAATCATGCTTATTAACAGCCACAAATGCTGTGCGTAGAATTTCACCTCTCAGGCACAGACCCTTGTTCATCCTCCCTTTTCAAGATGGAAGAACTCTTCAGTGCTCAGTATTTTCTTTCTTTTCTGGTGCTAATATGACAATTTTGGATAAAATCATCAGATAAATGCTTAAATTTTTCATCAGAGGGCATCTTCTGCGGCCCTTGAATCATCTGCGAGCTCTTTCACAACTTTTCCATCTTTGCACTAATACTGTCAATGCTGGATACATGCATAATATTTTTTTTCAATATCCAAAACAATTTTTTGCCTTTATTCCATGTTTCTCTTTTTGGACATTGACTTGAGAATGTTCTGTGGAAGGAGAAACCTGACCTGTCTATAACAGCAACACCCGGTGTGCTGGCACATCCTCCAAAAGAGCTGTTTGAAATCACAGGACCCCCAAGCATACTGGATGTACCATTAAATGTGGACTGGGTGCGCTTGATTTCTCTACAAGGCATTTCACCAAAGATTAAAAACAGTCAAGAAAAGCTGGGATTTCCTCCTTCTTGCTACAAAAATCAAATACCAAAGCATTTAAAGGTCGAGAGGCACAAGACTAACTGCAAAATGGTTAAGATACCCACAAATGTTTCACTGGAGGTCATTCTCAGCCCTTGGGAAGAAATACGAAAGCAAACTTAGGATGGCTACAACTAAAAGCACCACCTGAGACCTTAACCACTGCCTCATCAGAAGTAAACACCATGGCCCAGAAGAGCTCCAAACAGAGTGCAGCTCAGCACCCGTTTAACACATGTTTTACATATCTTTCTTGGCATAAGACGGCTGAAGCATCAAAGGAAATGCTTTGCAAACAACTCACTACGCAATTTTGAGGTGAAATTTTAATTGCACAAAAATAAAGGCCTTTGGCATTATCATTACAAAACCAAGTTTATCTTTGTCCTCTTGCCTTGTTTGAATTGCTCTGGATTGTGCAAGTGAACAAATCATCTGGTTGCGCAAGTTCCAGCAAGGTGACATTTATTCAGCAAATATATTTAAGAAACTGAACTTCTAAAACATCAGATGCATGAATGTAACTGTTTGTTTGCCTGTAATTATTCTAGGCTGTAATTTAAATACCATCCCTCCAAATACAACTATCAAAAAAGAGTAATTCTACATCATGTGCATAGATTCAAAAGGCATTCCTTTCTATAGCTATGGATATATTATCAATCCAATCTCATATTTCATGTTGGATGATCATAAAATGCTTTTTAATGAAAATTTAGGGGGCAGAAACCAAGTGGCACTTCACACAGAAACTAATCTAACCAGTGATTTTTATATGCACATCTCAATCACACCAAGAAAAATCATCTTACCAAAGAGTGCGTGTATCACCAGACCAACAAACAAACAAACAACCAACAACTGATTTTAAGTTTGAACTTGTATTTGTTTTTTGTTTACCCTTCTGTGTCTTAAAGCATTTTTTGGCAGTAATCCCCATACTGTGCCATTTCATTGCTTCTCCATAAAAATTGCCTTTCAAAAGTTTACATGTATGTATGCATTCATCCCCACAGCACAGCTACATATTCTGGATAATCCAGACGAATAATTCTGCAAGTATCACAAAAACCCCGTAGTTTTTGATTGCAGACTTACAGGGGGACTTTGAGAACAACTGCCTGCACCCTCCTCTGAATCAACACTGCAGAAATCTGGAAAGATCTTAGTCATCTGGGGCAATTCTAGAAGCTTTTAGGCTTGTGTATATGCAGTCAAATTCATCCTTTGGGTGCCTCAGAATTAATGTGTCTCTGAAGGCAAATGAAAGAACGATACAAGTCTGAGATCTTCAACAGTGATAAAGCTTACCAGTGGCATCGAGTAGAGTTTGATAGCATTGAAACCTCTGATCTTGCTCCTTCTCAGTCAAGAAGATGGACATATCAAGCAGTTGCCAAAACAAAACCAAGACCAGTGTTCACCTGCTGCTCTGCTCTGGTGACTGCTATTAATTATGCACAAATTCCTTTAACTTTCACAGGGCTATGGATACCCTGATGTCCTAGTTTCATTTTGCTAAACTTTCAAAGGACTTGCCTGCCTCAGATGGTCTCTTCCTCTTCTGATTTGATGTTATATCATTACTATTACTACAGCAACATGGCAACAAACAGGAAGCCCCAAGGCAAGTGGTGCAGCTCATCCCAGAGAGCTCAGAGGATTATATACGGTAATGTTTATTTGTGCAACACACACAACTTCAAGTGTGACCAAAGGGCAGGGGTGCGTTCCCCAACCCCGCAGCGTGGCTACCTGCAACCAGCGGAACCCATAATCATGACGATACTTCCCTGGGAATACCTAAGGGGAGGATGGTGTCAAGCTCATACCATGCTGTCTTCCTCCCACGGCTGGCAAGAGGGTCACAATCTCCCTGCAACTCCTCTTGCGTAACTGAGGACTGAATCCAGCCCTCAGTTTTTTTAGATCGCAAACTGAGCTGAAACACCTTTGATTACACAAGGCAATTCGCCTTAATCACTTCCAAGAAGGTGTGTGTGCAGGCAGGTGTGTGAGGTAAAATCAGCCATTGAATCAAAGAATCAGTTAGGTTGGAAAAAACCTCTGGGATCATGAAGTCCAACCTTTGAACACCACCACGTCAACTAGACCATGGCGTGAAGGACCTCTTATCCTGTTACTTGTTGCCTGGGAGAAGAGACCAACCCCCACGAGGCTACACCCTCCATTCAGGTAATTGTACAAGAGAGGGATAAGGTCCCCCCTGAGCCTCCTTTTCCCCAGGCTAAACAACTTCAGCTCCCTCAGCCGCTCCTCATAGGATTTAACTCTCCAGTCCCTCCACCAGCTCCATCACCTTTCTCTGGACTCACTCTAGCGCCTCAATACCTTTCTTGTAGTGAGGGGCCCAGAATCAGACACAGCACTGGAGGTGCGGCCTCATCACTGCCCTGGTCCCACAGGCCCCAGTATTGCTGACACAGGCCAGGATGGCATTGGCCTTCTTGGCCACCTGAGCGCACGCTGGCTCATGTTCAGCTGGCTGTTGACCAGCACCTCCAGGTCATTTTCCACTGGGCCATTTTCCAACCTCTCTTCCTCCCAGCCTGTAGCACTGCCCAGGGTTGTTGTGGATGAAGTGTAGGACCCAAAACTTGGGTCTTGTTGAAGCTCGATCAACACACCTCTCACAACCAAGGGCGCAATTAAGGGGAAATTCCTGAATGGCTCATCCCACAGTATTGCACAGGAAATGCAATGGAAATAGAGCACTGTATTTCTTCACCAATTGTTTCCTGTTTACATGATGCCAAGCATCGAGGAGACTCTATAAAGGAAAACCCCATAATTGCTAAGAGCTCCCCAGGTTAATCAGGTCTGCAAAGAAAGGTCCAGACCATGCTTCAGAAGCTGTTCTCTTCATCTCTTTCTAATTCTCTCTATCCTGGACTGAAAGAAAGAGGTTTAAAAATACAAGGCCCTTTTCTACTATACTGACCATTAAGCAAATTTAGGTTTAGCTACCTTTACACTTTGGAGCCATAAGGAGTGATCCAAAAAGATTAGACAGAATACAGCAAATTCCTTTTGGCCTTACAGGAAATGGCAGCTTGAAGTTCTTTGCAAATACGCTAATTTTTTAAGCCTTTAAGATGCTGACCAGGTTTTTTCCCCTGGATTCATTCTCCAGTCTTCCTGCTTATTTCCCTGCTATTTGAACTGCCTAAACTATACTGAATTGAACTAAATCTAATATAGAATTATGTAATCATTCTAACAACTGAAAAGTACAGGGCTAGCTGATTCATTCATTATGATCTTCTAAAATGACTTCAAAATTTGCCTTCTGTGAAGACTGTGACTGAGCCTAAAAAACATTGCAAACCTGTGATTTTTCTCTCCCCACATAGACACTGAAGTGCAGAGAAGAACAGATGGATCTCTGTACAGCTCTGCAAGCATGAGAATGGGGAAAGAGCATGCAGTGTCTACATGAGTTTGCAGTTGGGGCTGTCCATCATTCTTCTACTGATAATAGGTAGTAAGGAAAAGCATTATTGTCATTCCGTACTGGACACTCTAGTGTAGACACACCAACCTGTGCAGGTTCTTGCATCACCTTTTGTTACTGAGGAATAATTTATGTAAAAGTAAAAATATTATTTTATCGCCTTCTGAAAGATCACCATTTAAATGCAGAGTCTGTCTCCACAGTTAACTCCAATGTGAAGTCCCATGCAGAGCATCCAGATTCCCACACATCACATGCTGAAGTTTCAAAGCTCTCAGGAATCTGGCTACCTGATTTTGCCTTATTTGATCTGTCGGAAAATTGGCAAAACACTACTGTATTTGGTTTGCTACATCTATTGTATAGTAGGACAGTTATTATGGTCCCACCTATGGAGACCAAAAAGAAGAAACACTAAAGAAGAGAAGAGAGCCTTGGTGTCCCAAGCAAAATTATTATTTCATAACTGAACAGCAATTGTATTAGAGATTAGCTGTTAGTAGAAAAAAATATGACTCTAGAGAATAACCTGAAGACAACAGTGATCTTTCTCTGGAGAGCTTTTTCTGCAAGGTAAGACCATTATATCTCGTTAAAACCTGTGCTTTTTTGCTTAAACCTTTGTGCTTTTTGATTCTGGGAGTCTGTACTTGACACTTTATTTCCTACTTGACTAATAACTTAGTTCTGACTTATGAATCTACTTGCAGAAGACGACTAATTTATAATGCTGAAAACTCCGCTAATATATTCCAGACCACATTGCTAAAATGACAGAAGTTTAAGAATTAGGTTTTCTAAATTAATCTCTTATCAGACTTAGGAATGTTACCCAACCAATACCAAAAATGTACTGTACACAACTGAAGAAGTCACAGAACAGAATTATATACAGAAGAACAGTAATAGGGTTGTTCTACATTTCGCTTGGAAAAAGTAAACCTAAAAGGCTTTAAACCTTCTCTGAATTCAATGAAATGAACTTACATGAACTTAAAAATGTGCAGCATGTTGGGATTTTAGACCTAGTTCACATTCACTGTAGGAAATTAATAAGAATCAAAATCAAAGATTTTCAATATTCAAAAACTCTAATACAGTTGAAACCTGGGCCTGAATCTTTCATTTTGTGCATGCAGATTTGCTGCATCTTCACCCTGAGGTGAACTGGAAGCAGTTCCCAGAGTGAGAGAAAAGGTACTACCTCATGCAGGACCACAGTCCAGGCTGGTACCGGGTAAATGGTAAATTGCTGGTAAAATGCAATGATGTAAAACACAAGAGTACACACCACACATAGTGAAATGGAAACAGGGGTTATCCCCATGTGTCAGTGACTGCAGGTGAAGTACGTCTTGACAAAGCAATGCTCATTTAATTTGCTTTTGAGCAGTGCCATAAAGTTGAGACAGTGCATGATGCTGCTCAAGGATGCCACTATTTTCTACTCAAGGGTGATAAAACAACACTTGACATCAGTGTGACTGCAGCCTACTGGATAACACACTAACCTTTGGTGAGGAGTCCAAATATAGTTATTTGCCTAACCTGGGTTAGAAATAGGATTACCACTTAAATATATTTCAGTGTCTACTGGGATAAGCTATTTCACTAAACAGTTACCTAATGGCACAACAGACTCCTCTCTCTACAAGCCCTCGACACATTACAGAAGTGTTTATTGCTTCTGCTTACAAGCCAAAGATCAAAAGATATCTTAAGCTAAACAGATCATAACATGAAAAAGTGAGAGACGAGCCATGAAAGTCATATGGACAAAGCACTAACACCAGGAAATGAAGACTACAGCTTTGGTTAGATGGGTTTCTTCATACATGCCTAATCACTGAATTTAAACAGTGAAGTGCTGTGTAGCCCTTCATGAACTAATAAGCAGCCAGGAAGAATTTAGACAAATACTAATTTTGGTGTACTTATGGAAAATCATAGAATCACAGAATGGTTTATGTCAGAAGGGACCTTAAAGATCATCCATTTCCAACCCTCCTGCTGTGGGCAGGGACAGGTTCCACTAGACAAGGTTACTCAAAGCCCCCTCCAACCTGGTCTTGAACACTTCTGGGGATGGAGCATCCACAGCTTCTCCAGGCAACCTGTCACAGTGCCTCATCATCCCCACAGTAAAGAATTTCTTCCTTATATCCTATCTAAATCTACACTCAGTTTAAAGCCATTACCCCTTGTCCTATCGCTATATGACTTTGTAAAAGGTCCCTCTCCAGCTCTCTTGTACCCTTTGGGTACTGCAAAGCTGCTGTAAGGTCTCCCCAGAACCTTCTCTTCTCCAGGATGAACAAATCAAATTCCCTCAACCTGTTTTCATAGGAGAGGTGTTCCAGTCCTCTGATCATCTTTGTGGCCTCATTGGGACTCACTCCAATAGGTCCACATCATGTACCCAAATCAGCACTCCTCCTTGGCAATTTGTCATAATTAAACAAAATTTGTCATGTGCAAGTACCTGCAATATGCCTGCAATACATCCGTAGAGTATCAACATCCTCACCGCTTAAGACTCAAGCAGATTTAAACAAACACTGAGATGGATTTACCCATAAATCAGTCGAATAAATAAATTCCAGGATTTGCACACATTACCTCAAGTTATTAAACGATGAAGGCTGATCCAAAGAAAGTCAGCAGACATGTAGTGCCAACATACACTAAAGAAAACAAGAGACAGAAAAGCTTTACAAAATATTTAGGAAAGTCACATAGGGATAACCTCTGTAAGAGAAACAAGTATTTATATGGCCTTGAGTCTCTTCTCTTTTTGAGTTAGCATTCTTTTATGGTGGTCCATGGTATAGAAAAAACTTGTCCTATGGCATTAGTGGAAGCTTTGCCTGAGTTTGCTTCCTGAAACACAACAGCAAAAATTTAGCAGCCACATGTAAAGACTTTAAAACTGCTTTTGTACTTTTCTGACACCAGCCACAAAAGATGGTCCTTTGTAAAGATGAACAGTCAAATGAAAAGTACTCTCTCATTGTGTGGCTACAGTTATACAGTTCTGAGTAAATAAGAAAATCATCAATAGTCCTTACATTAAAAATGAAACACTGATTCTATTTTTTTAAATAAGGTGTACATGTAATGTGCATTTAGTTTAAAACCTAACTTAAAAGATCAAAATGCCTGAATCCTGGAGTACCACCAAATCCTACTTAGATTACTTTTTATTAACTGCAAATCAGGATAGAAATTGCCAGCTAGTAGAAGGGAGATTAAATGCTAATGTAGTCTAGAAACTTTGAAACTTAAAATTGAATTAGTGGAGAAGCACTTTTAAGCCTAAAGAAAAGATGTTCAAATAACAAAGAAAAAAGTGGTGGCTGATACTTATTCTGTTGTGCTGTAGCCAGCAGGATGTTTCTCCCAGGGAATCTGAAGAGGGCTGAAAGCATCTTGTGCTAGGCTTCACTTCAGTGAACAAGGTCGCATGGTCTGTTGGGCAGCTTCTCAGACCTCCTTGGCTGGTACAGCGTTGTATGCCTCATTTGAACCAAACCAGTTCTGTTTCTTTCTCTCTCAATCAGCCTTCCACCCAATGCCTCTGCCTGGCAGACACATACAGGCACCATTTTCAAAATCAGCCAGTGATGCTGCTTACAACAACAGCATCAGGCTCCTTTCTGCAGATGGCTTTAAATTGTAGTCCAAATGCAGATATGAAGTCTACATTGGTTAACAGCAGCAGAAAGAAATTCATCCAAGTATCTGGGAAATACAAGTACTCTTTCAGAGAGCTGCCAAATCTGAAGCTTTAAAAAGTATCAACATACGGTGCCGGCCAATAAGTAGTACTGGATTAAACAGGAATGCTACAGGTCTACTAAAATCATTAAAATTAACAACTTGGACTTAATAACCTCTAACTGCATTAAGATGTCTCAACATGCTTGTAAAATAAACAGCTGGAAAATCTGATCTAACTATCCATATAACTAATATATGGATATTTCCTTGACTCTGCCTGCAGCCTAAAGCACCTTCCAGAGGTACAAACCTCTTTATCTTACAGAAAAAGCCATGTGGCCAGCTTTGGGCTGGGGAAGGAATATGCCACAAAGCTGAAGGGTCAGCAGTTTGCAGGCCAACCAGGGTGGGAGCAGGCTTAGGGTTTCCAGCCTACTGGGTACTCTGGTAAGGCAACAAAGCCTTCTCCTCAACACTCTAAAAGAGCGGATTTGAAAGCTGGGTGGCAAAGCCCTGGTTTCCATTTTAAACTCTGCATTGAAGCAGCTTTTCATCCCAGAAATTCATCATCCAGCTGCACAAAGGAACACAAAATGTTACTGGGAGCAGGTGCTGCAGTTTGGAGGTGGAGAAGAGTTCATCTGTTCTAGCACCACTGCTCACCCTGTTCTGTGAGACTGTGTCAAGCTGAAGAAAAAGTTTATTGCTCACCTTAGGCAAAAGAAATGAAGAAATATTTCAGCAGAGCAGACCTCACCAGAATACGCGCTACCACTAACTGATAGAGATGAGGCTTCTTTATTAAAGCTCTCGTATTATTGTCTGTTCTGGAACTGGTTTCTGTTCACTTGGGCAAAATAAATCTAAATGTATGACTTACAAATAGGTCATGCCAGATGCTCTTTGCCAGTAAGTATAACACAAATTCAGAGCAAGCTGGGATAGAGAAGATGGACTAATTTAATGTAAAACAAAAGCTCTGCTCGTCATTTAGCTCTCACTGTATGGGTTCAAGGTGCCAGGCACTGCTTTTGAGACTCTGTAAAAACAAGTGGATTTCAGAAGGATTTGGACAATTTTCTTCTCTTTTTCAAAAACTTCTGCTTTATCGCCCCACACAATGATATCATCCATGTACTGCAGGTGTTCCAAAGCTTTATCCTGCTCCAGTATAGTCTGGGTAAGCCCATGGCAGATGGTAGGGCTGTATTTCTACCACTGCGGCAGTGGATTTCAGGTGTACTGCATGGCCCTCCAAGTGAAAGCAGACTGTAGCCTGCATTCTGCTGTCAAAGGGATTGAGAAAAATGCATTAGCAAGTGTACAAAAGTATGTGTACAAGCACATGTTGTCCTGATATTGTTTGAGTATATACTTGGTCCATTATGTATTCAGAATCAATGACAAAAATGTAAATTCTAAAGCGAGTAAAGCTGGGCACAAGTCCTTAGCATTGCCACTGAAATGCCTGGAGGGCTTTCAGAGCTTGATTCAAGAAGCTGACAGCCATTTCCACTATGAAGAAACAGCTAACAGAAGACACTATAGAAGCTGCATGTTTAACTCCCTCCAGCACTTATGAAAGTCACAATCAAAAATGCCAAGATTTTTCTGAAGTTTC
Source organism: Melanocharis versteri (assembly GCA_013397845.1). Classification (NCBI taxonomy): domain Eukaryota; kingdom Metazoa; phylum Chordata; class Aves; order Passeriformes; family Melanocharitidae; genus Melanocharis; species Melanocharis versteri. The sequence continues at coordinate 2,603,779 of VZTG01009228.1, read as the reverse complement.
TGTTTGCAAATGCTAAATATCACTGATCTCACTGAATCTGGAATACTGAAACCTGCAATAAGAAATCCTATAAATATGGTTTAACTTGAGAAAAAGTCATGCCTAAAAAGAACCAATAAGGCAGCCCTTTCCAGGCTGAAGTTCCTCAAAGTGTCCAGCCACTCAGAAGCCTGGCCCTGTCCAGCTGCTGCTGTGCAGAACCAGCACAGAGAGGCCGTAGTTTCAACACAGGGAGGGTTTTGAAGGCACCACTGATGCTGGATTCCTCTCGGTAATGTTGCGGAGTGCTGTCTGTCTGCACCTAGACTGCAGGAAGGAGAAGGCAGAGAGGCAAACAGCTTGTTTCATTTACAGCAATGCTGCTGCAAGGTGATGCTGTGTGGTACGATCTCATGGGAATGCGTACATAATGCTCTGTGAACCACGAGGAAGAAGCTGTCTGCTAATTAGTTCCCTGGTAATTGGGCATGCAGTGTCATTCCCTGCATAAGGACTACTGTGAATATATTGGACATCATCTGATTAAAACAAGAGAAAGGAGCATTATGTGATGGCAAGTTAATGAGATGGGCTTCAAACTAGACCTAAACAAGCTGGACAAGAAAAATGAATGGTGACGTGTTCAGAAAGACCAGATAGTTGCAACCATCTGTGCAACTCATACAAAAGTTTAGGAGCCTGGGCTTTAAAGAGAAAGAACTTGAAAACATAATGTCCTTGCATACTAACCTGAACCCTCAAACATTTCAGGACCATCACTTAGGATCACTGGCGTTCGAAAAGACATGTCAGAAATGAGCTGTACCTCCAGAAGCACATGAACGTTGCATATCAAGAACATGCATTCTTTGAAGTGGCAAGAGACGAGGACACTTAATGGCTCCGGGTGAGAGATCAAAGTGGGAAAGCACACTGGGCTGTGAGGATGCAGGGCTGCTGCAGCACAGCTGGTGAAGAGCAGCCAGATGAAGCCCTTCCAGGAGCACCCTACAATCAGGGCAGGTGGTACTTCTATAAAAGCAGGACAGTGGGAACCCAGCAGCTCTGCCGAGGTTCTTAGCCATGCCTGTGTACGGCTCCCACTTAGAAAGTGCTTTCAGACACAGGCTGCCTGTGTTAGCATCTTCTGCAGGTGAAAACACGAAGCTGCCTACAGGCCATTCACTTAAGAGTTGGACTTGATGATCCTCGTGGGTCCATTCCAGCTCAGAATATTCTGTGATTCTGAATTTAAATTCATTGTCCAAAACAGTCTGGGGGAGCAGGGCTTGAAGAGACAGCAAGACCAAATGCAGGTGGTGGTGGTGTGAAATGCCAGGCAGTGATGCTGGGGATGGCCCTGCCCAAGAGCAGTGTCCCTGCCCTCCCTCCCATGCCAGGGGTCTTCAGACCCCTGTATAGCATTGCTGTTATTCACTTGAGGGTGAATCATATTAACGTTTGTATCCAAATGTAAATACCTCCCACCAACACAGGAGCCAAACACAAACGCGCTGATTATACAGTGTCTGGGGCACAGCCCTAGTAACAGAGATAAAAATCAACACACCCAGGGAACAAGAAAGAAAAAGGCAGTGCAAGAGTGAGTCAGCAAATGTAAGCAATATGTTAGTCAGGCAAGCGTTTCTGAATGCACCACGAGGCTGCTCACGCTGCAGACAAAGTCACAGCCCCGATAACCTGGAAGACCATCCTGGTGTGAGGGCCCCCACCCTTTTGCAGGGGGACCTCTAAATTTTCATACTGGTTTAGGGAAGGCTTTAATGTAGATTTTTTCCACTGCCCCCTCCCTCTCCCCCATCCTTAAGCCTGAGAAAGGAAAAAATCTGTGCCATGTTTAGAAAGACAGAGATGTGAGCATGGAAATCTGGTAAAGCAGAGGAGGCTGGCTGTGCTGCTGTGTCAGGTGTCATGATAAAGGCTGCAGGTTTCTGGGATTAGCCTGGTCACTTTGCAGGCCATGAAATGCTGCACCGAGCCTGTTTAGCCTGTGGTTTGGCTCTTCCTCCTGCCAGCCTGCATTTCTCTGCAAAGCAAGTGACCGAGTGCCTCAGAGTACTGCCGTGACGTGTCCCCATCAGCGCTGAACCTGTGCAACAGCCATGGAGAGCAAGGCTGCACTGCTCCTCTCTGGGGCCACACACACATCACAGCCCCCTGCACCGCATCCAAGGGACACAGCTGCAGAAAGCAGTGAGGGGGAAGAAAAAGCAAGGCACAAAGCCAGGAAGTTTTACAGAAGTCACTGGATTTCACATCACCAGCAAACTTATTTGCAGTTTTTCTGATCTAAATCCTGTTGTTCCGCCACTTTGAAAATGCAGACTCTAATTAACTCACATGCTTATATACTCTGGCGCCTGAAGGATACTCGCTTTTGTAAATGATATTTATAAAGCAAGAGCTATTTAATACCTGCTTAACATATATCCATAACCTTCAGAATGTGTCCTATGAGTCAACACAGGCTGATTTGAAATGACATCTTTCCCCCTTCTGTTCTGCAAGGCTTTCTGCAGTGTACAGCCACTATCCCAGAGCACGGCAGAAGGCAGCCTAAGCCATTGCTTGTATTAACTCATTCAACACTGGGTAGTTTTATTCTGGAAGAGGAGCACTTGCACAGAGAGGACTGCATCTAAGCCCATCTCTGGGAAACAAGCCCTTTCCAGTTTAGCCTTCATGCTTTCTAGTGACCTCCCATATATAACTATTTATTCCACAGCCAGATCCTGAATTTACAACTCTTCATCGGTATTTCTGCAGGAATCCTGTGGGATGGTGGCTTAGTCCAACTTCAGCAGCACTCAGATTTCTGTCTGCACCAAAGCTACAGGTAGTGGTAGAACCATCTCATTACTCATCCACAAAAATTTACATCCTCTTCCCATTCCCATCATAGATACGTCTCCCACTGACTTGGATGAATCCCAGGCCCCAATTTTAATAATGAAGGTCCTTGACAGTCTGTAGGTCTCCAGACGGGTGCCTTACCCACTCTTTGAATGAAGCAGGTCGAGCAAGATAGTCTAGGGATCACACCACAGGGCATTATCACAGCAAACCGTGGGATCCAGTTAGAGAGGGATGTTTGTCCAATTCACAACTTAGGAGTGTTAGTCCCCACTCCTGCAGCCAGAACAACACAGCTCAGAGTGCATGGGTGCAACATTTTGGGCACATGAGCACCTGAGTATAGTTGCCATCATGGGTACTACTCAGGACACATCACCTCCATGCCATGCTTTCTCCAGGACTGCTTTCAGGAAAGCTACACAGGCAGCCTCCAGGCAAGGCAGCTGGAGCAGTGGGACAGTTTCCTGCCTCTGCTGGTCCCTTCCACTCTGCCACAGGAGATCACAGTCCCAGGAGGAGTCATGAACAGCAGCTCAGTTTACCCAGCTGTGGCAGTACTTCCATGTGAGTGGCACTGGGGCCAAAGTTCAGTCCTGGGATGCTATTTCAGTGCCAGAAAACCCAAGGCAACCCACCCTGATACCATCCCCTTGTGCAACCTGGCTGGCAGGGAGGCTGTCCCTGTTGCCTCACAGACTGGCTGACACTCAAGAGGGAGCATTTGATCCAGCAGCCAGGAAAAATGCATGATGGTACTAAGTTTATGTTTGTACATGCGATGGGAGACTCTCCAAAGTTTTGGGAACCAAAGTCTTGTTTTCTTTTAATGTCACACAGGACTTGGGAGCTAAGAAGAGAGACCTCAGCTGAACGTCAAATGGTCATTTTCATCTGGGAAGACTTCCAGCTGCAATGGCTTCGGGCAGCTCCCAGAGCAGCCCTTGCGGCTGTACGGATCCACCACTTTCAAGGCATCCTTCCTGTTCTTAGAAATGCTACATTACAGAGCTTTCTGTCATTAAAGCTCAACTCACCAAGAATGTGACTGTGGGATTCTGTCTTGACCTTAGCAATGGGAAAAAGGATACTAAAATACCACAACTCTTCATGATAATACAGTGAACACAAGTGTCCCTCTTTCAAGATGTACAGGTATTTTACAACACAAGAGCTACCTGAAACTCCATTGAGTCAAGACTCATTCTTGAAATTTTAAGCAACGTAAGTGGGTTAAAGATGTCTCAAGCCAAATTCGTATCCCTTGTAAACAGATACAACAAAACTATCTAGTTTAATGGAAAGGAGTCTAACTCTCCGTCAGCAGTAAATATGGATCATAACTAAGGTCATCAGGATACAACCTATGAGGACAAAATGCTGGACCATAATCGTAAAAGCGTACGCAAGATACCTGTGGTCTGTCAAAAATCTCCCTCAATCCTATAATGCCATTTTATTGGAAGCAATGAAAACTGCTCACAGTACTTGCAACAGTTCATTGAGATACAGCAAAGGACCACCCTCAGTATCTTATACACTCAGCATGCCTACCCTGAAGCCACCAGCATTCATCAGGGAAGATGCTCCACGACATCCCAACAAATGAAGTCATGAGGACTGCTAAGGCAAGAAGAGCATTTGGAAAGCCTGAGGCCAAAATCTGCATTCCCAGCTTTAATGTCGATACATGATAGAGGCTAACAGATCCTGTTTTGTTACCCTTGTCCATTTTTCTTCTCCATCAAGGGCATGCCACTACAGAAAGCAGAGGGAGCTCTGCTTGTTTACCCCACAATAAAAAGCTGTGGTAGTTCTTCCAGTTATGATTTCTCTCTAATCTCTGGATTGCCCATATTATCAGCCTGGTGTGCAATTTTTTCTAAATGTAGGCACAACTTCTTTTCTCTTCATTTTCTCCTAACATCTTTTCCAATTATTCCATTTACAGTAATGACCATTTCAAAATATGTGAATTGTCATAATTGTTTTACACACCAGATGCTGCATTACATTTAGCCAACACACATAAGTTTAGGAACTAAATCCTTTATTCTGAAGCCAACTGCCATTTTACTGCGGACTTTATTTAGTATTTTTCCACTTAGCGACTGAGAAGTGGCTTTTAAAAGAGAGGGCCCTTTTATAGCAGTATACGATGGCACTGCGCAAAACTACAAGCAAGCACTCTTCTTTGGTTATTACTGCCTTATTCCAGAAGTCAAGGTCCAAGTGACGTTATCAGAAGGTGGCAGTGGACTACCCTGATGCAGTGCTTTATCTGTGCAGCCAGAGACAGCTCAAGGCCAGGCCTGTGCTGCCCAGCTCCACCAGCCCAACACCAAAACATGCGCCAGCTGTTTCCCACCCTGCAGGGTGTTTTACAGAAGCATCCAGCACTTCCCCAGCCACCTCTGCTGCTGACTTGACTGCTCCTAAAGGGGAAAAAGATACACAGAAAATGAAAGTGGAAGGGGCAAAGGGTGGTAGAAAGTAAAAACCAAATAGGTATCTGAAAAGAGAAGAAAATGCACGGTGAGGGAGAAGAAGGAAGAAGGATCATGACAAATAACTACGGTCTAGATAGCTCCCCGAGTTTCTACATTTGGTAAGAGAGGGAGCAGTTTTACAATAAAACTTACTTCTCTCAGCTGCCCACTTCCTGATGACTCAGACACCTTACATAGCAGGCATCTGTGGTCAGACAAATGCCATCACCAGTGCCTGCAAGGTGCTCCTAGGACCTGAATGAGTGAACAGTAATATAAACTGTCTGTAACCCCCGAATACCAGAATCTCGGACATTAAACAAAACATCCTGAGAAAACATCCCAAGCAGGATCAAAAGACATCGTATGTGGAAGGATCTGGGAAGTGCACGCACTGTAACTACCATGTTTATGCAGGGGCACCGTTACACAAGGATCACCTCTCACGAATATCAGGGGACTGGTTTTCAGAACGTTTCTTTCAGCAAAATGTTTTCCTTTATTTCGTAACAAGTGTGAGCATCTTGGGTACAACAGCCTTGTGACAGTCAGGCTCCAAGCGTTACAATAGAAATATCTGGTGCTGATCCTATCTTTCAAACAAAATTTTGAAATTTGTCCATGATCTAAGCACTGATATAGGAGAGGAGCTCTTGGAAAATACTGGAAAGCTTATGTGAATTTCTTAAAAATGAAAAACATGCATTTCAGTCATGATATTGAAGTTAAAGAACAAGGGCACATTAGCTGAGGATTCCTTTCAGTGCTATAACATTACTTTTCTTCATGGTCTTTGGCTGTTTGGAGCCATTCTCTCTCTAATGGAACAGAAGCTAAACTCCCTACTGGGTCACAGAGATGGTGGCAATGCAGCTGCACAGATCTGGCTCTCATAGTCCAAGCAATAATTTACCTAAACTTTAAAAAAAACCAGTGAATTTTGTCTGCCTGGGGTACTAGTCCTAAACTAAACCCACAGGCTGTTAGGGGCAAGACAAGAGATTTTTCATTGCATCCATGGGCAGTGCCTTGCCCAGAAGGAACCTTGCCTAGCATGAGACTCCCGGGCGAGATTTAAAAATAATGTATGTAACTCCACAGCATTTACAGAGTTCTGAAACAACACATAATGATGTAACAAAATAATTTGATCATCTGCATACCTTGCCACTGCAAGAGTCAATGCCACTTCCAGACAGTTGTCGTGTGACCAAAAATAGCATTTTCTTTATCAGGCGTGTGATCAAAAAAGTACATTTAAGCACATAGGAGCAGTCAGGTCAGACCAATAGGAGCAGTCAGGTCAGACCAAAGGTTGAATTACGCAGTATCTTGTTTCAGACAGTGCCAACAGCAATATTTTATGAGACACTATAATGGGGAAATGCCCTCACAAAATATGTAAAGACAACATTATGTATCCAGGTGTATTTATACTACTGATGGCTCAAGACATACAGAGCAGACATTAGTCCTTAGGTACACTCTCAACTGACCTTAAGTTTTATGTCCTGGGGTAACTGAGGCCATGAGATATCAAAATCAACACATTCAATCTGGCGAGCTCACAACCTAGATGATGTCCAATTCATTTTTTACTCAGTTTGCAGACTTCACATACTGAAACTAATTACCAACAAATTTTAAAAATTCTATATAAAAGTTACCATCAGATGTTGAAGAGTCTAAATTTTTATTGGACTATTTGAACAACAGCTCCTTTCATAAATTTGCAATTAAAAATGATCTGGACTTCTGCAGTTTAATCCCATGATACCAACACTAAACTGCCTTGCCTCTAATATTACAGCAGCTCTTCTCAGTCCTTGGTTACCACAATCAAGAAGACAAACTTTGTCCCACATCCTCGGCAAGAATGAAGTATTCTTCGCTGCTAGTACAAGAGTAAAGCTGCATAGTAATAGTGTAAGACTATTATGTTTTCTGTACTGTTTTAATGTAGTTATATACAGGTCTTACTATCTCAGGATCACCTTTGTGACATGGCAGAAAACCAACTCTGAATATCCTCAGAATGGAACTGTTCCCTATATTACAGCAGAGGAACTGAGGCACAAAGAGAAATTTTCAGAGATAACACAGGTCCTTGATTTCCATTGAAATGATGGGACTCAGGCACCTGATGCCCAACTTCTAAAAGGTGGCTATGGCTGCCTTCAGTCTGAAGCCAGGCTCCCCACATCCTCAGAGGTATCACTCCCCTGAATGCCATGCACTGCATAAACCACTGCCCGTGCTCTGCAAAGTCCCAAATCCCCTGGCACGAGGCAAACCACTGACTTCCATCTCCCCCTCTTCTTCCCCGCTCTGAATACCAGCTCTTCCCACAGCAGGTCAAGGACTGCTCAGCAGATGCAAGCTCTGCCCATCATTCCATGCCATGTCTGCTCTGTAGGAACTGGGTCCCTTCTCTAGGTGAACTGAGGTCATGTTGCTTTTGGAGTCCTTCCACTTTGCTCCTAGTATGTAAATAAAATTCACAGAAAAAAAAAAAACCTGTGTCCTCAGAAAAGTCAACAAGACTTGCAATTGACGGTTTGCAACAGAGCACACAGTACAAGGCACACCACGAAGGGCAATATCAGGCACCATTGCTATTTGGGATCTGAAAGCAATCATAACATTTGCAAACCTTGCACACGAACTGATACAATTTTCTCCTCCTATTGGCCTGGGTGCAGGCACAGCCTCGCTGCTCCCTGTTCTGTTGGCAGCTTGCGAAACGTTAACCTGGGTGTCCCTGCAGAGATCCCCATGGGGGAGCTCCCCACGGGGCTGCACCAGCCTTCCCCAGCAAATCCAGGAAGCCCCAGGAGACGTGATGCTGTGACACACACAGGAACAGCATGGCTTGTAGTAGGAGCAGCCTGGGACACCTTGGTCAGTGATGGGGCAGCACAGCAGAAGACAAAACCCTACCACTCCAACCCAGGGCAAGGCTCAAGTGGGCTGACAAAACTGTTGGCAAGAAAAAAATTACTGGGTAGCACTACACAGGTAATGTGGTTACAAAAACATCTCACATGTTGATATAGCCTGAGCCAGTGAAAAATTTATTTTGTATTTCAGACAACGCTCATTTACAGTTAAAAATAATGTTTTAATCTCTGCTCTTTTCCATTAAAAGCAAAAGGACCTAAACTCTTAACAAAGCTTTCCAAAAAGTGTTTTGGAATGTCCATGCTCCTGGATGTCTATATTCACTTCTGAAAATGATGGAAAGTTCCTAAATTACTCCTTGCTCCATTCCTACAAGTTTATTATTCCCAGAAGTACACGGTGTTTCACAAAGTAGAAGAGAAGTCTTCTCTCTCAAGAGGTTTAAAATCATGGAAGCAACCTGATGACAGACGTGTTCATGCTCTAGGGACAGAGTAAACAAAAGGCCAATGCCTACGTTTCAGTGGTATGCTGAATCCAGAAGACATTGATGTATCTATCTTCAGGATGACATTCTGGTGCTCACCATGTTTTTAAAAAAAATTTTTCCCAAGCCCACACAGACAGAAAACACCTGAACTCTGAAAGGACATCTGCTGTTACTCCTCATAGACTCCATTCTTTTATTTTCAAGGAGCCAAACCCCTGTGATACTCCAAAACCCTGTGAAACTCAGTCTTTGGCTCAGAAAGGCCTTTGGGATGAAAGAAAGGCAAAGAAGTGGGTATCCTCTAATCTCTGCCACGCATTAGTGGCCCTGTCAGCTTTATGGCCAGTTTGCATGCGAGAGCAGGAAAAATCCCCTCTGGAGAATGATGTGTGGAGGAGGTAGGCTAAATTTTTGGGCAAACTGAATTCTGCTCAAGTAAAACAGTCTCTCTGCTGAAAAGAACAATCTTCCCTTTGAGTCCTTGCTGCAGCACAGAGGAAAGTACAGGGTGACTGCAGCGTCCCTCTCTACATCCTTCACTTGGCATCTAGCAAGAGCTTGGAGCGGGGGGAAAAAGTAATTTACATCAGTTTTTGGCTGCTACGCACATATGCCTGGAGAGATACGCTCACAGCCTCTCACTCTTGATTTCTGCATGAGGTAAGAGCAGCTTAAGTGGATGAGGAGAGCTTGTTCTGCATTTAGGAAACAAACCTGTCTAGGATGATGGTGCTTGTGTGAATTATTAAAAGGCAAGTGCATTTACAAATCCAAATTAGCCGACCCTCTGCCTTTCCACATTTACCTCTACTTTTGACTGGAAAGAAAATCACAACAAAGGATAAATTTCTCTCAGCACTGGCTCAATTTTCTGCCTCTGCCACATAAAAGTTTTGGTAACAAAAGGTTAAAAGTAACTTCCTGCACAGATGTTTTCTTTTAAACACATAAACATTTATCCTCATCTAAGGTCCACAAAGTTGATTTCAGAATCGAGTTTGAGTTGTCAAAACCCCTTAAAACCAAAAAATTCCCAGCAGTCCTTATGCCATCCTTCTCTCTTTACTGAATCATTACTTCTGTTAATGATAACAAAACCAGCCAGTTTCTGCAGCAGACCCCCACAGCATCTTTAGGGAATAACCAGTTTCTCTTTCATCCTGCTCGTCCTCTTCCCACTACTACCTGCAAGCACGCTGCTGGCTGCCAAGGGTTAAACCCTGGCTTCTCAGGAAGCAAAACAGCAGAGTCGAGAGAGAGAGAGGACTGAGGGGAGCCTGCCCAGGGCAGCAGCTGGCAGGAGGACATCAGGCTGGGGCAGGGATGTCCTGAGCGCTGCAGCAGCTGGCGGAGCAGCAGAGGAAAAGTTTCTGTGATTTTAGGCAAGCCCCGACGTGACGTCAGCTCTCCCAGATAATCTCAGCGCAGTCAGCACAGGCCTCCTGCCTCCCCATTGGCGAGCCCCTCGTCAGCAGACATCTGAAGATAATTATTATTGGCCAGACAATTATAACAGGAACGACTGTCACTTTGTGCTGATGCCCGAACCTAGTGCTCTGCAGCACGATGGAGAAGGACTCTGGCGGTCACCGCTCCATCCAGGCATTTCTGTCACTTTGCCTTTCCTGAGCACTGGCCAGTTTTTGCTGCCTCACTGGCTGCAGCTGGGAATTGGAATCTCAGTGCTACAACACTTTTTGCTGCATGTCTGACAGAACCATGAATTTTCTCCAAAAATATTAATATACTTACCCATAAGAAATAAAGGACTAGAGCTGCATTAATTCTCATGCAGCAGTTTAAAGAAAAAAAAAATCCTCTGCAGACTATATACTTCATACCACTTCCCTCTTTGAAGAAGTTTGGGAGGAGGTGCTGAGAGAGTTCGATTTGAGAAATCATTTCAAGCAATTATTTTAATAAACATTTGACTTAATCCTGACCATACTGAAATCACACCTCTCATGGTTTGAGCACAACATGACAGTATCTTAAAGTGCTACTGTATTTTATATTCAAAGCTACTCAATGGCACTATACTTAAACATGTATCAACAACAGCTTTCCCACAACATAAAGTGTTAGGAGTTTCATGACAGTAAATGGACCTGCTGCTCCTTAACCTCCTGAAATCCTGCCATTGTCAGTTTAGGGAAGGCAACTAATTGGCAGCTCTTACCATCAGAGACCAGCAGGCTGCAGGTCCATCTTTGCAGCCTCCAACCTCACTCTGCCACTCCTGCCTCCCTGCATGAGAACCAGGCAGTCTGGGGGCTATACCATAAAGGCACGCATAAATATAAAGTCAGGCATTCAGGGAGGCATGAAACCCACCAGCTCCTAAGTATCAGGCAACAGACTATTCGTTTCTCCTCTGTGTCCAAACAGCACCCTCTTTACAGCACTGCTAATCCAGGCCCGAGCTTTAAAGAGGTCTCAGTGCAACGCATGATGCAGGATGGGGTCCTCCATACAGTGAAGCAGGAACATCTGGAATGAAGCAAGGAGGACCCCATTCACTGTCATTAGACCAATACGCCCTCGGATGGGATTTTCAGGGGCAATTGGCAGTAAGGAAACAAGCCCTAGGATGGGGAAGAAAAGACTGGGTGTCAGCTACTGGTGAGGGCAGAGGACAGGCACTTGCCCCAGGGAGTGATGGAGCTTGGAGCAAGCTCAAAGGACCAAGGCAAAGGAGAGGCAAGCCTCGGCTGAACAGAACGAGAGCTTGCACCATACTTCCCAACCAACCACACCAGTACCTAGGGGTGTATGCCGCTACCTGTAGGCTTTGCATTCAAGCTTTTCCAGCTTTAGGCTTACACAGTTTTAATTAAAAGGGCTTGATGGTGCTTTAACCAGCTCAGAACTCAGAGCACATGTAAAAGGATTCACATCCATCCTCAAACTAGGCTACATCTTCATATGCAACCTAGTCAGACATCTCAAAATCCAAGTCAGGGTCAACGCCTGAGAGCCAATTCATGCCCCCTAACACCCTACAGCCTTTTTTTTCATGTGTGTATGTTGTAAGATAACAAGACATAGTTATGAGATGAGGTAAAATAGCAAATGCCACACCTATAGAATTTGTTTACCTTCATGTTAGACATTGTAATAGTATTGCACCCTAATTTAAATAACAATTACAGTATAAAACCTTGACACAGTCTTTCCTTAAGCAAGTCCCCCTAGTCTGTCTTCCTGCTCAAAGAGCAGAGAAATATGTTTATCCCTACTAACTACTACTTAATGACCTCATCTTGGATGGCTCTTATGTTAAGGATGCGTACATTACGGCTACACCTACAAAGTGCAGGAGCATTGATGTCTGCATACACAAACCTATTGAGTCACCCTGATAGAAGTAAAAAAAAGCTGCTGTATTTTACCAGTTAAGCTCCCTGCAAAACTCAAGTGCTTGAACAGGACCTGTTTCATTAAGCAAGTGCATTTCTTGAAGATAAAAATGCACAATTTAACCTGGAACTCGGAAGAGTCTTCAGTAGCGTTTGCAGGAAAAGCCTGCCACGATAGACCTCAGAGGCACAGCTCTATTTCATTTCCAGAAACATTCCCAGGACACAGGAATATCATTCTCCTTCACTTTCATGAAAATCAAAGATATTAATTCATCAGTTCCCTCAGAGAAGGTGAAACTAGACTGAAAAGCATGTGAACATATATGATCGTGTCTCTTTAGCTGTACAGCAGCAGCGTAACACTGACGGTCTCCTCTGAACCTGGAAAGTGGGAGCCTGGTGTTACGGAATCCCAGCTGGCGACCTCTGCAGCACATGAAACTGCCAGGGAGATTTTAATAACACTGCTTAGTGTTTATGTAGTACCTGACATCTTCAAGGAACTCGGCAAACATTACCTAAGTCATTAAAGCACCTCGTAAGGGCATTTCAGCATTATTATCCCCCACTCCCCTGGTCCTTCTTTGCTGGGGAAACTGAGGCCTAGGAGAGGTTATGTAATGTTCCCAAGGTCACATCACGAAGCATAGGAGAGCCAAGGAGAAGATGCAGGAGCGCTAGTTGCTAAGCATGTTCTTTAAAACAAACTGTATCTCTCCTGGGTTATTTGGCTATTATATATACTCATGTATCACCCTCTCCATCCTCTTTTACCAGCATGTCCTATTCTGATGCCAATTTTCTTCTGGAACATGGACAGAATGGGAAGCATCCAATACTCCCAGCCCAAAAATATCTACGTGGTCTCCCTTGTCCTGAAACATGAGTGACACCAGGCACTCCTTAAGAGGTAATGAGCTCACCTGCAGAACAGAGGGAGACATACACGCGCTTAAATGGTCATTTTAATTATACTGCCCTTAAAATTCCCCAGACAAGTCACTAAAGGATTCTAGCAAATCCCTGGCTGAGATCCACCTAGGATCTTGGACCATTCTGCCCTACAAATGTAGGCACCAAAGCCTGGGCCCCGAGGCAGTCCTATCCTGCCGTTGTCACATGAGGGTGGCATGGGGAAGGTCCTCACTCGGGAGCTCCAAAGGGCAGACAGCCCTGCCACGGGAGGGCATGCAGGCAATGGCAAAGTTCGGGCTAGCTGGGGAGAGAGACCACAGCAGCAGCAGAAAGGGCAAGACTGGGCACTAGGAGGAGGTGGCCAGGGACAGTGCATCAGCAAGGCACAGGTGAGCGGGGGCAGACTGTGAACACAAGGCCCGTGCAGGTGGACAAAGCCAGTACAAGGACTGGGGCAAGGTGGGCAAGTGTCGCGGAGAGAGGGATCCCGGCTCAGAGGGCCCCGCGGTGGGGGCAAGGGCAGCTGGGGCGCTCCTCCATCCTCGTCTCCCTGCTGCCGGCCAAGGCCCAGGGATGCCCCCGGGGCAGTGCCGGGCAGAGAGCAGTCTCCCGGCACAGCCACTCCCCTTCGGCGGGCCAGGCTGCGAGCGTGCGTGTGTCCCCTTGCCGGGCCGCCAGGCTCCGGCTCGCCGCGACCCGGGAAGCCCCGACGGGTTCCTGCGCAGCCCCGGTCCCGCCGCGGCTCGGCTCGCCCCGGCTCCCCGGCCGCACGCACACGCCGGGAAAGTTAATAACCGCATGGCTGCAAATGAAGTTTATTAGGAGCTGGGGGAGGGGAGGGGGAAGGCAAAGCAGCTCCGCCGGGAGCGCGGGCAAACGCGCAACTTGTTTGAACGAGGCTGCAGCGCGGGGAGCGGGAGGGTCGGGCAGGGATGGAGGCAAGGGAGGCCGAGGGCAGAGCCGGGGCACGTGTGCGG